>JACCHY010000044.1:0-559457 GCA_018907195.1 Dolichoris vasculosae | reverse complement strand
AGTATAAAAATTTGAGATAATAAATATCATGAAAGAAAAAAAATAAATAAATCGAAAAATGATTATTATTTGAATTACTAATTAATACATCATTCAATAATTTTTATAAAATATAATATAACTTCAAATCATTATCCAATAGAAAGGTTAATTCCTTTAAATGTATATTTTTTATGTAAATTATTGAATGATAAAATATACTTAAATCGTGTTTATAAAATAATATTAATATTCTATTCTTTAAAGAATATTTTACTTGATTTATTACTTATTTGAAGTAATTGAAAATAGAAACAATTACTTGATGCTCTACTACATATCATTGGAGCAAAAACTATTTCTATAATATTTAAAATACTTTATGAAAACTATTAACTTATTTTTATAACTATAAAAAATATATAAACTAAATAATAAGTATAAAAATATATTGCATAAATCCCTATTGTTCTGTAAACCGGGAAAGTTGTTAATGGCACACGGAAGGCTATAACTGATCAGCGGTATGTAGCAGTGCGACAGATTCTGAATTGAATTTCCCCCAGTCGTCAAGAGTATGAGGATACTTAATTGTAAATAATAATCTTAAATAAAAACATTTTTTATATTACAATTAAGATTAATTGAGCATATATGTTTATAAAAACATTATAAATTAAAGTATTTAATTTATTGATTTATTCATAGATATCTCTAAATTTTTTTCTACGGAAAATTTAAAATAATCTATAAATTTGTACGTGATGATTTAGCTATAATGTATTATACGTAATAGGATTTTTTTGTCTTATCTCTCAAATAATAAGTAAGATTATTATATCGTATTTTATATCTTTAAAATAATATTTTTAGAATTATATATTTGAAACTAATCAAAAAAATCTGAAAAAATATATTAAAAATAAAGTATTCAAAAAGTTATACAAAAAATTTAAATCTATATTATCAACACAAACGATTAATATCGTAATACTATAGTATCTTACTAGATGGCAAAAAAATTAAACTGTTCACAATTAATAAAATTTTCTCTATATCAAAATAAACTACATTATACTACATTATAATACCTTGTCTTTTGCTACGACCCAACAAGAGAGGACTCAACAACGAAAAACAGGTTGGGGGGCACACTGTCGTTAGCACGCTCCCTAACACGACTCGCGTCTGAACATGGTAGACTTGTGCGACCAATACCAACTAAACCTCATCGAGTCGGGAGAAGTTTCGCTTTTAGGAACAAGCACCATCCTGCGTGCGCGGGCGAGTGGGAGGCAGGCGCACTATCTAGTGTGCTTGTGTGATGGCGGTTAATGGCAGTCCTTGTTTCCTTATGGACAGTTCTGGCGTGGCTGGTAGCTCAGCTTGGCATGGTACACATTACAGCGAGACTAGACATGGGGGGGTCGCAGCGCCAGAGAAATCCTCACAATCCACAGTTGAGTTATCCTGGGCCCAGTAGCAGCGTACGCCACGCCCCCACCTCACTAGGCTGTGCTTCGACAGTGCGTTTGGTCTTACCCCCCCCCCTCCCCTCGTGCGCTTACAGCACACAACCCACACCAAAGTCGCATTTTTCTCACACTTGTTAGTACACAGGCCGGACGATGTCAACCAGCAACCCCCACCCCGCCTTACGACACCACACGACCACCGGGGGACACAACGACCCCCGGCTAAGTCGGCCCAGAGCGAGCAGGTGTATATACTGTGTTATGGAGGGATGGAGAGAAAGGGGGGAGCGAATCAAGGGGAGGGTAGGGAGGGATAACAAAATGGCAGCGAATAACCACGCACATCGTTACCCCCTCCCCCCCCCCCTCCCCCCCCCATACACCTGACTCACGAAATAACTGTACAGGTTAGGAAAAACCCGTTCATACTAATTGCGGCCCATTTGTGAATGTGACTGGGTGAATCCTGCGGAGTGAACCCGGAAACCCCCTCCAGGATGTTTATGGCGCAACGTCCGAGGCATTGCCCGGAAATCCGCAGATAGGAAGAGACCCCCCGGCGAACGAGAACCCACGGAGGTGTGTGTGGGAAGACGAAGGGGGAGAGCGCGGACGGGCATCAGCCATATAGATATAATATATAGTATTAAAAAATCAATTATATTTATATTGTTATTATTTATGATAATTATATAAAGAGAATTAATTCTATAATTACAATTTTTTTAACCTAATAAATTTAATAACAATAAAAAATTGTATAATTAAAATAAAAATTACTTTTAAATGAACTGATACATTAAAAAAAAAGTAGCTGATACCATGCAAATTAATAACATTATTATAAAAGTTGATTTTTAACAAATTCAAATTTAATTCAATATTTAAAAAAATTAATATTAATTATTTACCTTTTATTTTAATTATTTCATCAAATATCAAAATCTAATAAATTTAAAAAATGTGTATGCAACAAAAGATAAAAATTTCATATGATCAAGATATACAATTCTTTGTTTTTCAATTTAAAAATTGTTAATTATTGAACTTTTATTATAATTTAATCTAATTTTAATTACTAAATTAAGTTTATTCTTATACTTTTCTCTTTAATGCAAAAAAATGTGCGCCCTGTTACATACAAGAAAACACACAGGAAACCAACAAGTATGTCAAAATAAATAGGGTTATGCAAACATCAAAAAAATATAATTCTTATTTAAACGTATATTTGATAATAAATAATTATCAAATTTTGTTTCGCATTATTGATTATTTTATAAAAAAAAAGAATGTAAAAACAAGTCCTTTAATGTAGATTATTTCCTTTGTATATATCTTTAAAAATAAAAAGTATATTTATAATAAAATTATATTATTTATATCACTTTAATATGTAATAAAAATATTTATTTATTATTATTATTATTAAAATTAGTAATAATTATTCAAACGTTTTTTGTTGTTTAACAATATATTTATATAACTTGCAAAATATTTTTGTAATTAATTAAACTAATACTATTCAATACGATAATTTAATTTTGTTAATGTATTACAAAAAACTAATATATTTATAAAATATTTTATAGTGATAAAATTAAATGATAATATTATTTTTAAAAAATAATAAAATAATCATTACATTATTATTATATAAATCATAGTTGATTTTCTACTATATATTATTTGATAAAATCGAACGTTTATTTCTAAAAATATAATATTATAATACTTTAAAATTTAATAAAATTTTTATATATTCAATATAAATTTTTTTCAAAAAAACTTATATTTGATAATAAATTTTAGAAATAAAATAGAGTATATGGATTTAAAAAATTAACTTAGATGATTGAAAAATAAATATATTTCTCACTCGATTCATATATATAAAAATATTTATCATTAAAAAGATTATATTTTTCTCAAAAATTAAACAAATAAATACAAAAGATATAATATTCCATATAAGTTGAGATAATTGTATTACGAGTAATATTTTTTTAACGATTTTTAGTGATATATTAAATTTTTATTAAACTTAATATAATAAATATTATAAGTATCAAATATAATAAAAAAGGTATGAAACTAATAACTTAAAAAATATACACCATCCAATAGATACAATAAATTATACGTTATAAACATTTTTTAATATTATAAATTGTATAAATATGTTACCAAAGTTTAGTAATATTTTAGAATGTTTTAATATTTAATATTAAATTTAATTTTCTAAGAAATATTTTATATGAATTATATAAATAAATATATTATTTTCATTTGTAAGAGTATAAAGTAATAGCATTTAACTTTTTTTAATGTAACTTTAAGTTTTAAAAATTCTTCGATTTGATTTTTAAATTATGTAGAGAATAATATTAAAATATTATAATATAATTATGCAATATATTAAAATTTTCTTAAACTATAAGGTAAATAAGCCATAATATACTTATATTTAAAATGCTTACTTTAGATTTTATTATTTTGATATATATGATTGAATAAAAACACGGTTTAAAAAAATTATTACATTCTATATATATTTTTAAATAATTTAATCAGGATCCATAAATGATGCATATACTAATATTGTCCAATGATATGTGGTTAACAGCTGTTTTTAAATAAAAATATTATGAAAGTAAAGTAAAACAAATTATTAATTTAATGCATGTATAGTCTATTTAAATAAGAAGACTTTTTAAAATAATTACCTGTTTTTATTCGAGGTTAAAGATTGTCTTGAAAAAATAATTCGTAATTAAAAATTTTTTTTAATAACTTCATAAATATTTTTAAATAAATGTAATTATATGAAGTTTAATTATGTTAATTTATTTTCGTTTTGGAATTGTAAAAAATGTATGTAGATTAATTTAAAAATCTGACTTATTGTGGTTTCTTTGTGTTATTAATATTTTAAAAACACAGTTTTTTTAGTTACTTTTAAAAATAAAATTGTATTTTGTACATATAAAAACATATTGATATTTCTTTCTATTATCAGTGAAAATACTATATACATATATGTTTTACAGTAGAATTTTTTTTGTAATAAATCGTAAATGTTTACTAACATTTTATAAATTAAATAAATATTTTTCTTTGTAAAATATTAACTGCAACTACAAATTTAGAAAATTAAAAAATTGAAAAGTAATTACATACTTTCTAATAATTTTCAAGAAATTGATAAAAAAAAAGGTAAGGAGTATAAGTATAAAATATTCTTTACAAAATTTTAGATGATCATATGATCATATGATCATTCAGTTTCATTTATAGTAATTGTTATTTTTATAAAAAGATTTATCATGAACAAAATTTTTTAATACTACTTTGTAAAATGATTATTTATATTTATTAGTCGAATTTAGAATTCATATCCTCATCAAGGCACATTTTTCTTCAAATTTCTTCTCTATAATTTTTATGTAAATTTTTTGTATTCATTAAGAAATATTTGATTACAGTATTTTACAGTATTTTATAAAAGAAATTAAATAATTTAAAGTTAATTAAAAATTGATCTTACGATAAACAAAAAAGTAGAATGATGATTTAGATCTTTTTATAATTATTAGAATAAATTTCTTAGATCTACCGCATATGAAAAATCACAGATGTATCTCTCTTTTTAGTCTTATATTTATAATACTAGAAATGATGTGAAAAGAAATTTAGAGATTTGGAAGCTGTATATATTTTGTCAACCGTAATAAAAATAAACTCATTAATACCTAAAAACAAATTTCACATACTTGAATAAAAAATAATGAAAAAAAAAAACATTCGTGGCAAAATTACTATTAACTTTTTTCCTTTCTTTAGCTGTCAATTGCGCCATTGTATTGTTGCTATCACTTAAACTATCAATCTATAAAATCAGTAGAATACCGTAATAATCTCCTTCTTCCTTTTTTATTTTATCTGTCTTAGATCTTGCTTTTTTACTTTGTCTTCTTCTACTTATTTTCATCCATCTCCATGTTATATAGAGTCTTATTCGCACTACATCGTTCGCTCTCATCTCGCTCGTTGGACGACCCCCGGGAACGATCTCTCTCTATCCGTTGCCGACTCTCTTCCAGCAAATGTATAGCTATATAGAATGTTGCGCTTTCTTTCAAAGGTTTTCGACTCCACAACGATGAAGCGTGCCCGATTTTAATTTGCTACGGGCGAGTGTTTGCTGCGCTGACATTTGTCGCCAGTTACGTTCTCTCCCCTCTCTTAGTGTGGTATGGGCGGCGAAACGCTTTTGGTCTCTTGGACCTTACGATCCTTTTATAGGGGTTGCTTCCTTTTTTCCACACGTCTCTTAGATCTCTTTCTTTTTCTCGCGGGCGCACGCCATTGCTATACTCGTTAGCCAAACTGTTAATTCTGTGTATGTATATACTTATAGCCATTCCCTGCGATGTATATCCCATTTGTCTCTCTACTCTTATATTAAACCACGCGGCATCTCTTAGTCTCTAAAAAGCTTGATCTCAGAAGCTTGAATATATACAAGTTTGAAATAGATCCCAACTTTGAAGCAAACGTACGTAAATAAAAATAAAAAGAAATGTACAGAGAGAAAGAGAGAGAGAAAGAGAGAGAGCGCAACCAAGACCCCCGTCAACGAACGTCCCTATTAAGGGGGAGATCCAGGTGTCGTCGTGCAGGCGGCCCTAGCGTAGCTAATTCGGATAGACAAAGACCAATAGGAGAGAGAGAAGCAATGTAACGCGGTGGTCTCGAGAAGCAGATCGCTCATGATATGCAACGTGCACCCCTTCATTCCCTCTCAACCTTTCTCACTTTCCATATTCTCTCTCACTCCGCCCTCTCTCTCTCTCTCTCTCTCTCTCTCTTGCATTACTGTATGTGTCCGCATGTATGATCGTGTGTTTCGACACCCTATGACCACTCAGGCGAAAGTCTGATTGAGTCAAAATTTATAGGGGAATTTCGGTACCGGTACAAAGAACTTCCCGCAAGAATCCGTAGCGAATTCATGTACGCGAGGGTTCAACAAAGCAGTTTAAAAATGGCGCGGGAAATGCTTCTTTCCTCCATGCCCTGTTTATTCTATTTTACTGATGTTACTATTACTCTAACTCCTGTTTTCACTATATTTTAAATTTCGCTTTTATTCCAAATTTGAATCTTTTTGATATCTAAAGTACTAGTTGCATTATTGGTCATTGTTAAACATTTTATTTCTTCAAAATGCAGTAAGAAATTTTTTAAAATAAATTCCACAGAAGACTAAAAAATTTTCTATAAATTTATTCATTCTTTAAATAAAATATAATTTGTAAAGAATGCACTTTGTATTAATAAATTTGTATAACAGATTTTTTATATACTTTTTAAATAATAATATATATAATTTATATACAAATATGTATATTGATAAAAGTGATACAATTAAAAATTCGCTATGTTAACTTATGTAATAATGTTTATATAATATAGCTTGGGAATAATGATGTAATTTTTTATAATATGTAGCTTGAAATTTAAAATATAATAAAATCAAAAACTTTAATGTAATTTATCAAGCATTAGAATAAAGTTTCTACATCTGAAAAGCATAATATGGTTATTCCAATAAAATACGTGGTTTGTGTTAATTATAACATAAGAAATATATTGAATTTAAAAGTACCGAACATATGATAAATAATATATTACATAATTAAAAATCGTAAATTGTTTGTAATAAAAATTTATAGTAATAATAGTAAAGATTAAAATTGTATATCAAATAATTTTATTTTAGATAACAGCTGAGATTTCAATTATTGTTCAATTAATTAAATTTTCGATCGATTGATAAACTAAATACATTATGATAAGTTAAATTTTAATTTTAAATAATATTTTATTTGATATATAATTTTAATCTTTACAATAATTATTAAAGATCTTCCATTAATTATATAAATTACAGAGATTTCAAAATTCAATTATTAAATATTCAAATATATATGGAAGTCATAAGAAATAAATAAAAAATATTTTGAAATTTAATTTTTAAAAGGCATATTTATTGTTAAAAAAATAATAATCTAATTAAAAAAGATAAATTATTTTAAATAAATGTGTTAATAATAAATTTAATAAAACAAAATAAAGGTTTATTACTTGTCTTAATATTGTGTAAATCAAGTTTTTTTAATTTAAAAAATTATTGTTATACGAAATTGTAAAAGTTATTTCATTATAATTATTAATTCTATACTATGTGAACTAATAATTTCATGACATGTAGAATGCTCAAGAAGGTAATAAAATGAAGTATATATATATATTAAATAAAAAATAAAACATTGAAGATTTAAAAAAATAAATCCCTACCAGAAAAAGTACCGATGTGGTGATCTTGAAGCGCATCAAAGATACGCGCGGCAGGGATCGATCTTATCGTGACTTTAAGGAGCAGCAATCTCCAATAAACCTTTTCCTCCTCTACATCTTCCTCTTCCTCCTCCTTTTCCTCCTTCTCATACCATCCTTTTCTTAACGTTACCAACCACTCTGACTAGTCCTTGAAATTCTTCTGTACGCAGGTATAACTCATTCAACAAGCGCTCTGAAACGGACGGAGAAGATCCATGGAGTTGTGTCGTGCCAATGGAGTTCGAATGTCAGCAGCAGACTTCGTCATCAATGATTATCGCAACACAAGTAACAACTGCATCGTTAACAATGACAACAGTAACAAAAAGTAGCGCAGGGTCGACAACTTTAGACACGTCAATGTTACATCGATATTCTGTTACTGGCAAGACAAATTCTTTCGATGATCAGGATATTATGAGTACGTCACCCACGCCTATCGGGCAATTGCACCATGAAAAACAAGATAGCTCACGACAGACAAGTGAAGATATTTCTTGGGAATTTACTATTAATGAAGCTCCGATTGCAAGACTAGAATCACTTGATGAGCTTGATCAGGATCACGATCATGGTAGTTAGATCCCTGTAGACAACGAAATCACATAATCTCAATATTTTATATGTATATAATTACATGTGTGCATATAGAAAAATAACATATGTATATACACACACATATAAATAAATAAATATATATATACATGTGCTGACGCACATATTTATGTATATTTATACACGTGCATCTCATGCATACATGTATTTATCTATAAATGCGTGCATATGTATATATGCACCCATACTAGATTACAGTAGTATGTAAAATACATGTGTTCATATTGAAATAAATAAGAGATGAAAGAAAGATGAAATAAGAACTTACGTGTTTTTCAGAAATAGTTAATATTAAGCTTACGGTAAGAAAGCTAAAGCCTTAAGTAGAGCTGACGCCTGTCTGTGTATTATGAGCTGAGTGTAGTTTATAATGTTGCTTTCTAAATCTTTTTCGTTATTCATAAAGTTCTGTTTTATTATATTTATAATTATAAACGCCATAGCAACTTTCTCAAATTATTTTACAAGATTATTATATCCGTGTATATAATTATGTTTAATACTTTGCATTCACCATATAAATGTGAACTAGTATTGTATACTATATACTGATAAATAAATTTTTAGAAAATAACTTTTTACTTTATTTGATGTTTGACTTAAAAATTTAAACTTTAACATTTAATTTTAATTTATTGATTTCTAAGACTTAGTTTTATTTACAATTTTTGCATTAGTGTAGTAATTAAATTAAATTAAATAACTAAATTCTGTTGTAACAGAATAAATATAGTACTTTTTAAATAATTCAAAAAATGAATCTTTAAAATGAAATTTGATTGACAACATATATTTTATTTTTTGCATATTAAATTTATTTTTTCCCATAATTATTTACATTAAATAAAAAATCTATATAAACTTTTAAGTACCACTAAGTGCATACACACATATATATAAATATAAATTAGTATATATAAATGAAGAAGAACGAAATACTATTAAATTTATACGTAATTTTTTAATTTTCAAATCAAGTTAAGAAAGTTTTTTAATAAGCAATCAACTTAAAAAATTTTATACTAATAATTTTATATTAATAAGTATTACGAATTTCGTATTGCTCCTTTCATTTTTTCTTTTTCCCCCCTTTATTTTAATATTTTTGTATATGATTATGGAACTATATAATTATGAAACAATTTTAATTTAAAAAACTGAAATCTTTAAACGAATTTAATGTGTATAAAAATAATAATTAACTTTTTTAAAAGATAAACATACAAAATCATAAAAAATAATTTATAAAAAATATGCTGAAAGAAATTGTATTTAAAATTAAAAATTATTATATAATTAATTCATTGTTTAATTTTTTTTATTTAAAAAATATAATATCAGATATAAATAATTATAAAATATTAAATGTTATTTTTAAACTTATATTATTTATACCCACTATTCGATTTAACTTATTAGATTTGAATAAGAATTTGTATTGCTTATTAGTATTTGAATACTTATATATATATATAGTTTAATTTATATATTTTATTATTAAAATAACTTACACGAAGAATGTTTACATTTTAACAAAAAATGATGTTATCATAGTAAAAAATATACAACTTGCTTGAAAACTGAATATTAATTTAAAAATATTGAGATTATTTAAAACAGAATAATATAAAGAAAATAAGTAGCTTTATATATTAGCTATATATATATATGCATAGACAACTTTGTATAAATTTAACAAATAAATTATTATGAACTTATTATTTTAATATACATTTTAATAATTTAATAAGTATATGGTAAGTTTATATATATTGTACATGCGAAAAATAATTTAAAATGTCTGTAGATATTAATATATTAATCAACAAGTTTATACATTTTTTCTTGTATTATCAAAACTATTAAAAAAATTTATTCGTATTATACAATAAACAAATATAAATTTATTTCAATATTATTTTTGAAAAATTATCTAATACAACTTTGATCAGATTATACAAACAATAATCCTTTTTGTTTTTCTAACATATATTTTTTTTCAAGTAGTTTAAAAACTTCTATAATTATTAAATCATCATGTAATAAAATGCATTGCATTTACAAATTAATCACGAAGATAAGTAAATAAAAATTATATTAAAGTATAAATTTTAAAGATCTAATATATTATTATATTTGAAATTTACTTACCTACATACATATTCAATAAAAGAAACGTTTACAATATTTAAAAGACAAAATAAAATAATCATAATAATGGTAAAAATAATTATCATACGATGGCTATTTATTATTATATTTATAATAATATCCAAAATTTTATAAATTTTTCACGAAAGTAAATTTCTTTATATTATGCATATTTTATATCATAAAAGTAATAATTAGAATTTTAACCTAAATATTTGAATCAACTGTTTAGTATAGTATACCTTAATATATAAACAATTCAATTTTTCATGGCATTTCGTTAGTATGACACCGGTAGTAGTGTTCTTAGTCACTTCGCAAAGTATATTGTAATTACGATAATTAGCGTTATTCATTATACATTTTATAATACTAAATATTTATAATATTGAAAGATATTGAAAAGTTAGCAATATGCACGTTATAAAATTTTTGCTATTATAAGTATCTCATATGTAAAATAATTTATAAAAATATAATATACATTTAATAATATAGATTTCTTTTTTCTAAAGTAATTAAATTTATTATAACATAATGGATGTATATATACATAATTTTGTATACCTCCTATACACACACATTTATCAACCTATCAATATAATATTACAAATATATTTCACATTAGGATATTTTCTAATATATTCCTTTCTAGCTTGCATACGTCATTAAAAAATATTTAAAACATAAAGAATTAGATTTTGAAGAAAAATTAGAATTATTATAAGTGTTCAAGAATACTTAAAATATAATACCTTTTTAAATATAATTCTTTTTAATAATTTCTTAGTATTGACAACTTCTGAGTATTCTATTAAATATTATTTAATCTAAAAAGGAATTTAATATCACGTTATTTATTTAGTAGAAGAATTTAAATAAAATATAACAGAATATTTATTGTAAACTTGAAATAAAAAATAATAATATTAATTATTTTCATTTAATATCATTGTAATTTTTTTCTTGATACTCTGAATTATTATGTTCTGCATTGTACATTTTTATATTTGAAATAAGTTCATAAATATAATATTTTTTATATACAGTAAAAATAAATAAAAACAGTATTGTACGAATAAAAAATATATGAAGTATGATCAATGTGTATTTAAAATACAAAAAGAGAAACTATATAAGTTATAATACATGGAAATATTATTCGTCATTTTATTTAGGGATTTTTATGTATGTTTTTCAACGATCAATTAATGTGTACTTAAAAAATTAATTTAATACAATTTAATAAATTAATTGAATAAATTTGAAACAAATTATTAACAAAATTAATTTAATACAATTTAATAAATTAATTGAATAAATTTGAAACAAATTATTAACAAAATTAATTTAATACAATTTAATAAATTAATTGAATAAATTTGAAACAAATTATTAACAAAATTAATGAAATTGCAACCATAATCTAAACTTTCTGTGATTAATTTATATTTATATTTAAATTGATATCAATTATATTATAACAATATTTACTGCATTATTTTAGTAAAAGTAATGTTCTAATGTATTCAATTCATAAAAATAATAGTTACTATATTGATAATAATTACTTCATTTGATAAAATTTGTTTTATAATATGCTTATTTGAATACTGTGAATCTAGAATGCAACCATGATGATACTTTACAGATATTTAATAAAAACTAATATAATATTAAGCATTTTTTAATTCAAATATATTTTAATATACTTAACAATTTATATAATTTTTTAATGTAAAACACTGATAAAATTACCATTAAGAATTTCTTCATAATTCATAAACGAATTTTTAATTTTTTTCGTTTGTCTCTCTATCTCTATCTCTTTTAAAAATCATAATAAGGATATTGATTAAAAATAGGATTACTCAACCTGAGATATGACCTTGAATGAAAAGTGCAACATATAATACGCGGTCTTTGAATCGTAGAATAATCGTATTGCTTTTCTTACGAACGCATATCTTGACTGAGTGAGCGTGCCGACAGGAAATGACGGCGACGACACAATGAAAAATTAATTATTTTTAACCCCTCGGGTATGCAACACATTCACAGCGTTTCGCTCGCTCGCTCTCGCTGTTACGGATTCTTTAGGCCTACGCTGCCTCTCTTCCCTCCTTTCTCTCTTTATTACTCTCTCTCTCTCTCTCTCTCTCTCTCTCTCTCTCTCTCTCTCTCTCTCTCTCTCTCTCTCTCTCTCTCTCTCTCTCTCTCTCTCTCTCTCAATTTCTTTCCCTTTCTCTTTCTTGCTTATTCCTTCATTCTTCCTCTCACACTTTTCCTTCTTCACTTTATTTCGGCCGCTCTTTGCCGACTTCTTGGACTCGATCGAATAAGAGAGAAAGGGATATAGATCCTTCAGAAGATATTACATAGCCTGATATTTTTGCTCTTTCTTTCGTTTTACATCCCTGAAAAAGCAATCGGTTTTAAATCAGGGAAAAAAAAGAGAATATAATTTTATAACTTATATTTAATAAACAATATCAATTATATTTGGTAAGAATTACTGTTATTAATATTAATAATTTCATTTTGGTATAAAAAATTGAAATTGAAACAATATGTATATATATAACATAATAAACCGAATTGGAAATTAGTTAAATTTAATATTAAAACATGTACTATACTAAACATGTATTAATATTAAATAACATTTATATGTTATACATCAACTTGAAAAACGAGTTAATAAAGAGTTAAATTATGATTAATTTAACTATTTATTAATAAATTTGAAGTTTTATAATAAATTATACGATTTAAAAATTTTTTTTGTTTTTAGAAAATGTTTTTATTAATATAATCCATTAATGAATTTTTTCTAAGTATATTTTTAACATTTTAAAATATAATTTAAGAAAGATAAATTTAATTTAAAGCTAATTCTTCTCAAAGGTATACATTTCTAAAAAATAAGATCTATTTTCATAAACATATTTATTATTAAAATAGTAAATACTAAATAATATGCTTGCTATAATTAATTATCTTAGTCATTTTTATGTTTAAGTTATTTATTTTTTCATATTTAGTTTATTGATAATTTACTCAATGAATTTTATGTTATATTGTATAAATAAATACATTATATAATATAAATATAGTTTATATATTTATTAATTACTAATAATTACTTATTTTTCACTTACTAGACATCTTTTTTTTAAATAAAAAAATTTAATACTAAATTAGTAATGGTTTTTATCACAGAAATACAAAATAGATGGGAACACATAAAAAATTCGTTTTTATTACAAATGTTGTAATTTGAAAATTATCAATACAGTACTCATTTAAATAAGTAAAAAATAAATAATTTACTTATATTCTTCATTTATTATTTTATTTTTACTTAAAAATTTATGGTTATAAACTATTACAGTATAGAAAGATTATCTGTTTTATTTTAAACAGTTAGAAGGATATATGGAAACAATAAATAAGATATCTGTTTAAAAATGAAAAGATTTCTTATTATAGATTTTATTTAATATTTTATAAATTTTGAAATTCTTTCATTGTAAAATGTAAAAGATATAAGCTTTTTTGTAGATAAATTAAATAATAGCAATTTATATCTGGTTATAATAATCATATGCTATTAAAATTACAAAGTAGAGAAATTAAAGTAAATATTTTTGGTTTTAAATATTAAATTGTTCGCAATATCTAATATGTATATAATAATAAATAATATACACACATACATAATATTTATTACTATAAAAACAACAACACTTTTGTTTATATTTATACCTAGAATTCAACATAATAGGAATAAAAAAGAAACTATTATTTAAATTATAAAATATAGTTAAAAGAATATATAACATGTTTATACACTAGAAAAATAATAATGAAGGAATATATTTTTAATAGTATATTGAAAACTTGAAAATAATATAATAAATAATATTATTTATGAACTTCATTTATAATTAATTATTTATATTTATGAAATACATTTGTTAATAAATCAATTATTCATGATTTTCTAAACATATTGTATCATTTTTAAATGAAAATTAAAAAAATTTGTATTTAATTTAATCATTTTAATAGGTGAAATTTATATTTATGATATGTAATACTTTTATATAAAGAGAATAGATATTATTGAAATAACCTCCTTGATATAAAAATTAACATGAATATTTAGAATCAAATGTGACTTATTTTTAATTTGTTATAAAATTATATTTAATTTACAAATAAATTAACCAAAACTATTATATTTAATTATATCAATACAAATAAAACAAAGTAGTATCTTACTATTTATATTATAATTTAACCAAATTAAATTTATTTATTTAGTATAAAAATTGAGAATTGTGTTTTAATAACATATATTTGAAGCATATTTTAAGGTACAGTATTTTAAGTATTTATTTTCATTATTACATATTTACATATTTATTAATCATTATAAATTTTTTTATAGTGTTAAAATGAAGTTATAATTTTGGTTTAATGTATAAATGAATAACTGCATACTTTCAATTATAATAATTATGTTTACCTATTAAAAATGTATTAAAATAGTATTTTTTATAAAGATTATAATATTACAAATAACTTATCTAAACATAATATTTTTTATGTTGATTTATTTAATAAAAAACTAATTTAATTTTAATAATCGGTTTATTTAACTCATAAATTAATTTTACATTTGAACTGTAGATATTATAATTACGTATTAAATTTAATATTTAGTGAATCATTTAATAACTTTTGTGTTTAGATAATTTAAACTAATTAAAAATCGTAAAAGAATATTTATAATTAAATAATATTTAATCGTGTAAAATTTATATGATATTTTATTTAGATTTATGTATAAAAAGACAATTGTGATAATAAGTATTAGTAGTACTTACTGATCTAAAGTTGAAGTATCTGATAATAAGCGCAATATTAGATGAAATTTAAATTAAATTCTAGAAATAGACTTAATAATATAAACAATATATTCTTAAAATTTTTCTGCTAAAGTAATTATTATCTATTAAAAAATTTAATAAATTATAAAAATATTTTAATATTTAAGATTAAGTGATTATTATTAATACTACTACATTTAATTTAGCTAAAATTATCGTATACAAATCAAATATATATGATAATTTTCCATTAATCTAAACATGATTATCAAAGGTGCATAATCTGAAAACATCAAGAAAATTTTATATATTGCTAAAAACCATTATTTTTTAAAATTCTTTTCATATTTTAGTTTTTACATTGTTTAACCGAAGATCATCTAATAAATGAGAGAACCATTTCTAGCTAATATAAAAAAGTCGATGATGCTCAGCTTACTTCTTGCTTGCTTTTTCGCGGTGTGGCGGCGCATTCAACATTTCAAAGGATATGGTATATTCAATGGTATATCTATGTGGCAGCGGCAGCTTGTGCTGTAACTCCTGATGGTCGACAGAGAAGCAAAGAGGGTCAGAAGGCGAGAGAACCGTAAGGGAAAAAATATTATGTGTGTGAAAAAATGGTAATATGTGAACTATACAATTTATTTTTTAATATGCATACATTTTTTCTCGTATTTTTCATTTTAACTTTTTTATAGTAATACTTTGATATATATCAATAGCAAGATTTAACTTTGTAATTATTATAGTAAACACTTTGTTTCTATATGTATGTATTGTAATTTTTTTTGTTATACGTTTTATTTTTAAATTTTACTATTTTTTATATTTTATGTTTTTGAAATTTTATATGTATAATGACTCTAAAATACAATTTAAATTATTAAATTTTTACGAATCAATAAGATAATACATACGTCAATAATTACTAATCAATTATAAAAAATGTTGCAGATATTCAGAAATAAAATTCGTTTTATCCGATAAATTTGAAGATAAGTGAAACTATATCTTTTGGACAGAAAAAAACAATAATTTATGATAATAATATCTTACACAAGTTATTAGTAATTGCTATTTATATATATAGATTATATACAGTGCAATAAAAACATAAAATAAAGAATTTCAATATACACATACCTATTTTTAAGAAAATATCTTATTTTCACTTAATTCTGTTTGTGAAAAATTACATTGAATATTATTTTAAAGACTTACGTTTAAAGAATTATAACAATAATAAAAAATTATAAATAATATGTCACATTTTTTATATTTGCTTTTGTGGTATTTAAATGAAATGGATTTATAATTTGTCGTTAAGTTTAAAAACATAAATCTAATTTATTAAATTCATATGCTTTTTATTGTTTTAATATCTTAAGTTTTAATAACTTTTTTAAAAAACCTTCAAATATTAAAATATTACACTAAATCGAATATTGTCTTTTTCTTATTGATTAGAAACGATTTTCTTATTTTCTGATTCTTTTAACTTTGATTTAGCAGTATGAAAAATAATAAATTAAAAAGAACTATACAAAAATGGTTTTGATTAATATATTTAATTTTTCGACACTTTTAGGTTATACAGCTTTAATTAAATATCGATCTCAATTACAGAAGTAAATAAATAAACATTTTATAATTTATAACCAAATGAAAACGGTTATACATAAAGGTTTATTAATTTATATTCTTAAACCGTCAAAATGATACTTTCTATTGAATTCAAAATGAAATACATTAGATAATTTATATACTGTTGTCTTTTCTGCATACACAAAAGTTTCGTATGTACTATATTTTAAAAATTAAAAAACGAATAAACATACTACGAGTAGATATAATATTTTTTTATTTTTGATTATGAAAATAATAAGCTAGTGCTATGAGTGAAAATTATCGATTTAATAAAAATATTTTCAATAATTTTTATTAATTTTTATCGTATCAGTTTTCATTTTAATTTCCAGACTTTATTTTCACATATATAATAAATAGTTTTATGTTTTATTTTAAAATTTATATTTTATTTTTTTTATTATATTGCATAATATCGATATGTTTAATTTATAAAATATTTAGAAAAGTAAAATAACATATAATTGACTTCTAAATTATGAATTTTTTATTATGAATGTTCATCCTGATATTATTACAATTAGTGAACTTATGAAATTTTTATCTTTGAAATATATATCAAGTATCTAATTATATTCTTTTTTAATATAGTAATAGTAAAATATAAATAATATTAATTGTATTTTTATATTAATTCTATATAATTAAAAATATAAGATTTATTCATAGGTAAATATTTATTAATAAGAATATATACTCATGTATTTATTTTTATTATTATTTATTAATAACAGTATGTGCGATATCATAAGAAATGTAGTATTTATAAATTTTATATTGAAGATGATAATGATGATGATGATGAAATTTAAAATATTCTTATAATATACAGATTATTGCTCTATCTAGTTATCACAATAGATATAAGCGACAGTACTAAAGTATTTTATAAATTCATATTTTTATGAAATATTTATTCTACTTATCAATATTCAAATAATTTTCAGTTGTATTATTAAAGATATACATAAACATATATATGCAACTGTAAGCAAATTTTTTTTAATTTTTTTGTTATCGCAATTATTTATACTACCAATCATTCATGTATAAATTATGTTGTTTGATCTTTGGTAGTTAACTGCAGAGTACTATATAATCTCCAGATGAAACTTAAATGGATATTCTTATGATAGAAAGAATTATAAAAAACGGACAAGAAAAGAAACTTTATCAGTCTCAAAATAATCACTGAATGATAGAAACATGCAAAGCCATAGAAACGTGTATAGCCTTGGCAAAAAATAATCTGAAAGTTAGAAATATATACATAAATATAAACATTGAATATATACTAGCATATGTACAATAGAGAATAAAAGAAAAAAAAATTGAAAAAGAAAATGTGGAAGTTAGCTAATCGAAAATTAAACATAATAACGTGTTATACAAAAGGCTTTTCGGGATAATAAAGCAATGCTCTAATTAGCGTTAGGTGTACTGGTAGGTTCTCGGTTAACGCACGCGTGCTTGCCATTCTCGTAATCTTTATACAGCGCGACGCCATATAAACGCTCTAGTCCGGTACAAACCTTAATTAGGTACGCAGCTCCCCCTCTTCACCCTTTACCACTCCTTCTCTTTCTTCTTCTCCCACCGTCAATCTAAAAGACTGAGAAAGAAGTATTTAGAAACGTTCGTAACACTGGCCCTGGACGCCCTCGTAATGGTACTGTCGGCTTTTAATTTAGACTTACGCAGTTAAACGACTATAAAACACAATACATAATAGCAACCAAAGCCAGCGCACCGAACAGAACGTTTTACCCGTCAGCAATACACCGAACGGTTTTAAAAACTACCATGAAAGGAAAAATTGAGAAGAAACGCACACGCGTTTTAGCGAACCACGTGCTAAAATCGAAAAATCTTTATAATACGTACAAAGACAGAAATGGTAAATTAGAAAACTTAATATAAATGAAAAGAAATTAATAATTATTAATATAGGCCTATAAAAACTGAACAATTATTTCTAATTTATCTAATACTTTTTATTTTACTTGCATAAAAACTAATTGAAAGTATGTCTTAATTTATAATATGACAGTTTTTAACACATTCATTTTTCATAACTTATAAAATACTTTTTTTATTTTTATAAAATAAATAGAATAGTATTTATAGAATATTATTTATAAAATATGACATTTTAAGTACAAATACATACAGACACAATTTTATTCTGGGAAAAAAGTAAAGAAACTGAATTAGAAGAAGCCGATTAAATTAAAGGGTGCATCAAATCAAGTGAACAAAAGAAAGTATCCAGCAAGGTAAAATATTACCGTCTTATCGACAGTAACAGCAAGAACATATAATTCACCTTTTTTCAGAAGACAAGTACTTAATATAGTTTCGAATGCCATAATGACTATAAATCTTTCTTCCCTTGTCAATAAATAAGTTTTGAAGAGTGTTGTCACCTTTGGGAGGAAAAAAATAAGATTTTCTACTTATTTTCTTTTACTACTTTAGATAATGATGATAATGATGATGATGATGATGATTATTATTATTATTATTATTATTATTATTTATTTGTTTTCTACTTAAACTACAGTAATATTAACAGTTTACAGTGTTTTTAAAACAAGCGAGTCATTAAGGAAGGAAACATTGATTGGAGGTTCACGAAAACTCCTGAATTACTTCAGTCAAAGAATGATCAGTTGTACCAATTATAAAATGGTTGGTGGGGTGTAGGCCTTGATTGCTGAAAACTTTGACTATAGTGGTTAGCAAAAGCTTGATGCTGATGAGCAGAGTGCAGGTGAGCTGCTGCAGCAGCAGCTGCTGCCTGTTGCATCCCACTGGGAAGATTCGGTGCACCAGGTGGTGGTGGCGGACTAGTCAGACTTAACCTAGATCCACCACTAGTCTCAGATCCAAGAGATAATGCACTCCAGGAGGTAGAACTTGTACTTTGTTGTTGCTGCTGTTGTTGCTGTTGCTGATGCTGTTGTTGTTGGTGCTGTTGAACAGGAGATATTGACCCAACTGAGAGCTCAGCGCTGGTAAGTTGGTCTGATGCAGAATTGGAACTTCCTGAGTTAGGCCCCATCATTGTGATAAGAGAATTGGGTGTCGGTGGTAACTGATGCGTTGAGATACTCTGCTGCTGGTAAGTAACAGTAGAGGAGGCCCCTGATACGGGTGACGGCACTAACTGATGATGAGCTGATGAATTTGTGGGTAGCGATAGTAACGAACTGGGGTAACTCATGGAGCTCGGAAGTCCATAAGTAGGACCTGAACTCATGAGGCTTGCAGGGAGCCGAACTGTATCAGTTGACAGTTGATGGGTCATCGAACCGTGCTGCGATGGATAGAGATCTGAAAAAACAAACGGATTCGAACGATTTGTTTCCCTGTAGTAATTCTATTCATAACTTTTTCACGTATACATTTTAATAGAACTGTTTAAAAACTTATAATCAATGTAAGTTTATTATATTATGCTTTCTAATAAAAAAATTTAAAAAAGAATAATGAAACCCTTTTTTCTTATAAATGATTATAATTTAATATATAAACTGAATATTTACTATAAAAAATTTTATACAATAATAATTTATTAGTTTTAAATTGATATAATACACAGTGTATTTTCAAAGTTATAAAAATTTTATAAATAATTATAAAAATTATTCAATTTTTGATGTATATGAATCAACATTTTAATTAGAATTTTTTAGCAGTATATAATTAATGCTGACAAATATATATTAAAATATAGTAATACATACTTCCTCGAATAAATAATTTAATAATATTAAACCAAATCTATATTAATCAAAATTAATTATAATGTTTTATGAAAATTATCATTAGTTTATTGTTATTTACAAAAATTCTATTGCAAAATGTTTAGTATGTCTTATATTATCAGTCGGGCTAATGTTGAAAGTGCAAATAATAAATTTAATTATATATTTAATGTACAATAATTGTAAAATAATAATTTTATAATTATATGATTGTGGGAATAATTAAAATTAGTTCAATTATTAATAAAATTGCAAAAATTTATTAATTGTGAATGTGGGAAGTAAAAAAAATTCTGATAGAACTACCATTGTAAAATAAGTCAGAAAATAACTATCTTTTAACTCATAGAGTTTGAAACAAAATATGAATATGAAACTAAAACCCTTCTCTGTTTGAGTAACTTCTAGAATCTTGGCTTTAATATATGAAATGCACTTCGACATTATGTGTGAAAAAACTTTTAGATTATGTTTTCATTTCTTCTTCTAGAATACTTTCTTACTTTCCACTTCAATTTTTATAATATGCCGATCGCATTTCACTGATCTTCAATTATGTTTAATTTATCGGACATTATATTAAAGTGACTAATTATTTCGATATCCCATCAAGGTGAGAAGTAGAAAGAACGAGCGACGGGTAATGAGCATGAGTAAGAATCACAACTGCACTCTATAACTTCCGGTAATTATGTTCGTCAGATTGACTATTTAACTTGATACGCTTGATAATTTTTTACTCCTACTACTCTTGAATTTATATTTTCATCTATATAGAAAAATTTCTAGATACAGACATGAATAAAATTTTATTTAAATTTTTAAGTTGTAAAATAAATGTATTTTAATTTCAATACACACTCTTTGAAACTATTATTATATTTGTATACATTACAGTTTTAAGATCGATCTTACTTACAAAAATGCATTAATTTTAAATATCTTAATATGAAAAAAGTGATCGAAAAAGATAATATTTAATTTTAAGATTTTTATCTAATACTTCGTTCTTATTGAATGAAGTAATCACTTTTTCATCAAATGCACTCACAAACAGTAATACTATTAAATGTTATTTTAGTCTACATAAATGTTATTAATTATATAAAAAATATAATTATCATAGTAATAAATTTTTGTAAAATAACTATTCAGTTGAAGTTTAAAAATTTAATTCTAATCAAGTACCATAAATTAAACTCACATTCATAGCAGTGTTTTATGAATAAATATATCAAAAAATTAAATATCACTGATTTTAAAGATAAAATATTGTCAGATTAGATGAATCATTCAAAAGAAAGATGCTTTAATACTTTAGTATAATTTATTAAATCTACTACTATATTATCTGAAATTTGAAAAACGTTATTCACATTATATTGTAATACAATTTACTTAAGTAAATTTAATACTATTTTTAGCTATCTTATACCTAAATAAAAAAGATAATTAAAAATAAATAAAACTTACGCTTTATTGAATTTTGTATTTTAATTTTAACAACTAATAAACAATATGGTGAAACCAAATGGTGTTATTTAGAATACTAAAAATAGAGAACTTAGAGAATTTTAGATAGATTGAAAGGGTCATGTTATGTATATAAAAGAAACACATTCCTTGAAACAGACTTATTCTTTCTTGGCCAATAAGCACGTGTGTGTCTACGAAGAAAGCCACAAATGAAAAGTTGCACTCTTGAGACTAAAATGAATAAGGAGTAAAAAAAATTGCCTAAAAAGGAGGAGACAGACAAAAGTAAAGAACGTTATACCTGGAGCGCTCAACTTAATGTACATGTATGTGTAAATATATATATGCATGTATGTATTCAGGAACGTGCGTAAGTATAAGACAGCTAAGAAAAAAGTGACAGAAAGCCGTAAAGTGGGATAACAAAATACATTTTAGAAGATTTGATGTGTTCAAATTTTTCGTATCAATATATTCTTGCTTTAAATTTTTGCACTGAATATATCTTGAAACTTAATTTAAGTAACCTGTTTTGCATCTGAAATAATACTATTTTTATATTGCTCAATAAAATATAAAGACTTATTTAAATCAATGACAGTGAATCAGTATCAATTAATAAATTTAATATAAGGAGCTGTAATGATTAAAAATAAGATAAATGTTTAAACTAAATTACGTATTTATATATATAATTTATTTCTTATTTGTATAACTAAAAAATTATATAAATAAGTATATAAAAAATATTTAACATTCACTAAAATAGAAATAAATTTAATCGTGTAACGAAAAATACAATTTTATTGAAATAATTTAAGTGAATTATTGAATATAAGTCGAGCAATTCATAAATAAAATAAAAAAATTTTTAAATAAATCTCATTAAACAATAAAATGTTTTTCTTTTTGTACATGTAATAGTATCGACATTATCGTCAATATAAACGAAATTTATTATTCCTATTAGCATGTAGAATATAATAGTTCTTTACGAATTTTAGAAAAAAAATAAGATCAATTTACCTTGTGCTGGTGAAAAGTTTGCTGAGTCCTGTCCAGGTCCATGATGCCCACCAGTTGAAGAAGCAGGTACATTAGTTTGACTTGGAGGTAATGCGCTGTTTGTACCTCCATGCACATGAGAGTGCGTCTGCGGGTGCGTATGTCCGGCAGTCGAAGCCGAGGGATGAAGAGCATAAGAAGCGGCTGCGGCGGCTGCAGCAGCGGCGGCGGCGGCTGCAGCGGCAGCAGCCGCGGCGGGATATGGTACCGAACCTACGTAACCGTTTGAAGCGGATTGCTTCCGTAACCGTGCTCTTCGATTACTAAACCAGACCTGGATTCGTGCCTCGGTAAGTTTGGTGCGCTGGGCAAGTTCTTCACGCGTATAGATATCAGGATACTGAGTACGCTCGAATGCGCGTTCTAACTCGTCCAATTGTTGAGCTGTGAAGGTTGTACGACTTCGTCGTTGCTTACGCTTCAGTTGAATACCAGGTTCACTTTCACAGTCGGATCCAGAGCTTGTTTTTCCTGAGAGCAAACAAAAATTTAATTTTTCATTATTATATGATCTTATATGATTTTACTTAAAATTTATATTTAATTTCTAGTAGAATAAATGGTGTGATAACTAATCTCATTGATTCATTTTAAATTACTTTTATTATTTAACATGAATACAGAACTATATTTAAAAATGTCAAATTATTTGAAAATATTGTCAATATTTCCATATATTAATAAATAGCTGTATATTTTTAATCAATAATGTAGTTACAAATAAAAAATGCAAAAGAAAAAAAAAAGAATATTAGGAAGAAAGATAAAAAACGATAGAAAAGTAATATGAAAAAGTAAGGAACCATGTTTTTCCCTTGAGTGAAGTATATATGAAATTTCACTCGCTTTATAATCAGATTGAGAGATTTCTTTTTTGTTTCAACATCATAGTTTTAGTAGTGCACACGTAATGCCGCAAGCGATATGTATCGTCTTGACACAAATAAAATTCGAAACAGAAATTTATAAGTCACTTATTCCCTCTGGATCATACTATCTACCGATTAAAGGATTTTCTTGAGTATAGACACGAGATATAACTTTTATTTATTTATGAATTAATTTTTGTTATATAATCTAAAAATATTTGAAATATTATTTTTTTTACAATTAATTTAAATCTATTAAAAATATTGTAATATGTCTACGTATATATTATAAAACTTTTTTAAAATTAATAAATAAATATATATACATACATATACGATCACACATCATTAATTTAATATATATTTGTTAATATTAAATTTATAATTTTGATCATTATTGTAATCGATATTTTATGTTGAAATTTTGAGCACTGCAAAAATTAATATCATTTTTATTAATTTAATAATTATTCTTATTATTTTTGATAGAAAAAATAATGTTACAAGTAAAATTTACGAATTTAAAGTATTAATTGATATTAATTTGCATTTATGAAAATAATCGGTAAAACTTACATTTTTCAATATTATGAAATTTAGCATTAATCTTTTTAATATAAACATATTTGTCTTTATTAATAATATTTTACACATTTATTTTATTAGTATATTAATAGTATAAATTTATCAATATAACCAGTTTTGTTAAGAAACCTTAAATCTTATATATCTAAAATTTTATTTTCAATGATCAATATAGGTTCTATACTTTCAATTATTAAATTTCTTTGCATTTAGAATTGTATTTAATCATAATAAAAAACAGTGAAAACTTATCATAAATCATTTATAAGATTTTTATGTAATAAATACTTAATCTTATTTATTATTTATGGATATTTGAAGAAAAACTCTTATTTAATTAATTAAACGTATAGGCAAGAATTTGTAAAATCATAGATATATGTACTTATTTTCTACATTTCCATACATCCAGACATTATATAGGTACATTACAGTTTATGTTCCTTTTCATTTTTTTCTTTGAGATTCGGCGAGCTTCAAAAGAACACTCGACCGCTATAGGTTATTTCACACTCGGCTTCCGATCGACTCTAGTTTCTTTGTTTGCGGCTTCGAGTGACCTGCAGCATCATGCCTCAACTTTGCTCCTATAGTTCTCTCTCTCACACCACATATATATTCAAACGGAGCAGGTGCAAGAGAATGAGAAAGATAAACGAAATGAAAGAATCGACGAAAAGGGGAGTGAACGAAGAAAAATGAGCGGCTATAGTAGCAAACGAACATACCGAAGAAAGATGAAAGCGAAAAAGAGAAAGAGAGAAGCGGGTGAGAGTAGACGAGTGACAGAGACAAGGGCAAGAGAGAAAAGTTCGCTATAAGATAACAAATTTGTTACATAATTTAATAATGGGTTACATAACTTGACTACCAAAAGTTAGATATGTGTTACTTGATAATTTTAAGATAAGAATACCTTAAAATGTTTTTTAGATTTTTTATAAAGATAATTTAAAGAAATTATAAACGCAATCATACGAATGTATATGACATCGAAGAATTCGCAAACTTTCTACGCATATAATTCTAATGATTTACCATGACGTCAATCTGTATCGGCTATAATGAAATGCAATACTGACAGCGTCGGCATGTTTGAAGTTGTGTGCGACAAAGCTCAAATCACCATAAGTCGCCCGAAGAACAAGCGCGTTCGACCCATATAAACATAGCCGAAAAGTCAAAAAAGAAAATTCATATTCAATACCTACAGTCAGTTGGAACAAGTCGATGAATAAAAAAATGTTCCTTGACAAGCATTTATAGAAGAATAAAAATTGAAAAAAAAGTGTAAATCGATTCCACGTCATATCCTGCAATTATTTATACTTATAAAATACGTTTGTAAAACATTGAAGAACGTCTTTTATTAAATGAACTGTAGAAGAAGCAAGATGGAAGTTTGAGATCTTCTTTTCTATATCAAAATCATATCTTGAAGTTTAGAACTTATTATCAGAAGACTTAGAACAGAAGTTATTAATGTGATATCGCAAGCGTCTCCACAAACATTACACTGTGATAAATAGATAAAATTAAAATGTGTATAATTGAACCATAATACTTAATATCATTTGTTGTGATGATTTGTGCTGTTCCATCACGTTTTTCTGTAAATTAATATCCAAGCTTAAACTGTTTTCTAAGGAATAAAATGCAGTTTCTATTTAAGATATTGAGAAAAACTTACTAAATTCATGTATTTTGTAAATCAACGTATTCAAAATAGTACAATGCAACAAAAGTTTTTTTTTAATTATTTAGAAAATCCAATTACTTTTTTAAAAATATGTTATATAACTGTTCGATTTTTTACGGTATAAACCAATAAGAATTTTATTTAGGCAGAGTGAAAATAATTAAAATGTACAAAATTACATGAATTGAGATGTCTTCCATATTTTTATAAATTAAATAGTATTTAATCTTCTGAGATAAGCTTTTGACATACTTTGAATTCTACAAATTTATATTAATTCCTAATATTTTTGCGAATGTATTACACATACAAATTAAATTTAAATCAAATTATGATTTAAAAATAATATGTTCTGAAATAAAATCACGTATTTCTCATTATATTTGAAATAGCAAAAATCACAACTTTTCATATTATAAATTTTCTTTAACACATATGTAAAAATATAAAAAAATTATTTTACTTATTATAAAAAGCTTATGAACAATTTAAATTAGTAGAAATCACATAAATTGAAACTTATTGTCTATTAATTTATTCTATTTAAAGGTATACTCACATAAAAATCACTTAAGAAAAAAAGATTTATCAATTAAGTTATTTGAAACTGAGTTAGTAATGCATACAAAAATTAGGATGGTGCTAACTAATGGGATCTATTGTTCTCTTTACATTTTTATCTTCCATTTAGTGTACTGCAAACGACAGCCAACAGTAATATACGAATTTAATATTAGGTAACAAAAACTAAAATTAGTGCTCGAATATATATACTTTACTCTTAACTTCAAAGATATATATTTTTCGATTTGATTTCCAACGAAGGAAGTCGGAGGTCACTATAACCAACGAATTCTCATCTGCTTCACTCACTTTCTCACTCGTGCTCATGGTTTCGTTACCTCTATCCAACCGCAAAAAAAAAGGAAGCAAAATAGAGTGAATTCCCGTGTATCAACAGGTTGTACTTAAAATGCTTTACTGATTTATTGGTTTTCCAGACGTGTCTATTCCATTCGCCAATTTAATATATTTATTATCATATCTACGTTGACTTTGCTACTTAGCGAGTTTCAGCCCACTAAAAATGTTTTGCAATATTTGACTTATTTTATTTACTTGAATACTTACATATAAAATTAGAAAAACTATTCATACCTTGTATAAAATAAATCAAAAGAAAATATCATTTTATATTATAAGTGTTCATTTTATTATAAAAAATCTTACGTTATTAAAATGTTTATATAATAAGTAAATAAGTAAAAATTCCTACTAAAATTGAATTAATAAGCTTACTTATTCGGTTAAGAGAAGCATTTGATCTATGAATATTCAATTTTTAACGCACTTTTACTGTACTTATATAAACTTCAACAATTATTCATAGTTATTTACAACCATTTTCTGATTTTAATTAAAAAATTCTTTTTAAATATTTCTATTTTCACTGCATACTTATAGTTATATAAAACTGAATCAGAAAATACTTACATAGATTTTATGTTAACAGTAGGTCTTTTAGAGATTCTACAATTCTGATCAGCAAGTACTCCGAAAATCATCGGCTATTGTAAGTTGACTATGGGTGGTAACTGACTTGCCTTATGGGTCGATGTTATATATAACTCCAACCTTTTAATGTCTCCAAAAAGCTCCTTAATCTGTTTTCCAAACCACATCCTGAAGTTTTAGAGGAGACCGGCAATGGAAAAAAAGGAGACCACCAAGCATTTTTGTCAAAAAGTAATTTGACATGCTTTTCGCCAAATCCACGTAAATCAATCACCCGCCCCCTCATCCCAGCACGCTTTCGTTGTCGGCTTGCGGGCTTACTTCTTCCTTCTCTTATTCACTCTCTCTTTCATGAGTTGAAATTCCCTGTCAGACCTCCGTGCTTCATCCGAAAGAAAAGTTCACCCATCTATCCTATATATTCTCTCTCTCTCTCTCTCTCTCTCTCTCTCTCTCTCTCTCTCTCTCTCTCTATATATATATATATATATATATATATATCATACTACTAAGTATGGAAAAAAACTTTTAAGCAATTTTTTGACTATTTTCTTATACTATTTTTTTATTTCTAGTATTATAAACACGCTCTCATTTTCATAGCTTTTCTTTTAATAGATGCAACAGTTTCGTATAAGACTTTTTCAAATGAACCGACAAGAGACCGCACAAAAGTATCTTCAGTTCACCTCTCTTCCCTCCCTCTCTGCATCTCTTCAATGTCCTCGCCTTTAGGCCGGTCTATATCGTATCTCACATAGCTATTCAGTCCCTTTCATCTTTGCCGTCGGCTACCTTTAAATGATCCTTGCGATGAACCTCCTCGGCACACATTTCATTTATCTTGTGGCTCTCTTTCTTTTACTCGTTTTCTCTTCTTCTCATCCCCTCTCTTTTTCTCTTTCTCTTTCAAAAACAATGTAATAATTTGATCAAAAATAAAAGTTGTAAAGATAAGAGATAAAAGATAAGATAAGTATATAAAAAATAATATGAAATTCGGATATTTCCGTAAACTTTCATTTTTAAAATTGAACTTTACAGCCATCGATATACATTTATACATAAATGTAGATCTTAAAAAGATGGTAATTCAATTATATTTTATCTATTTTTATGAAACGTTAAAAAAATTTTCTTCTACTTTTAGTCTTATACTATATGTATGTGTATGTGTGTTTGTATAGTTTTAATACAAAATTGTATTGTATTTAATAACAAATCGAAATATTAAAACCATATACTTAAGTTATAACCCATATTTTATAAGATAAATATTATTATAAGAAAGTATTTTTTAAATTTATTCAAGTATTATTGTTATTTTTATGCTGACAATTTAAAAAACTAATAATAATGCAATGATTACATTGGTAAAGAAAAATTGAAAAATAATTATTTAAAAAATTGATTGACGTGAAGAATTGAGAGAAAAGAATCATTTTGCACTATAAAAAAAGGATTTGGTTATAAACTATTAAGCTATTTCGTGATACAAATTTCTTATAATTTTTTAACAGGGTTGCATTTACGTAAAAATAAATAAAAGAAAGTTAGTTGGTAATTTTGAATTTTGAAAAATCTTTTTTGCGCGTGTTGTTCTACTTTCATAATAATACATTATTTTTTATTTGAAACATTTATTTATTAGTAAAGTTTATGTAATTAGTTCGTATAAATTTGTATAGGTTGTAAATTTTTTAAAGAATTTTTGAAAAAGTTACAAACTAATCCCTTTTTTCTTTTAAAATATACTAATAAAATTAATCTCGCAACCTATAGTGATATTATTATTAATATTTTTATATATTTTATTAAATATTTTAAAATTTGATTAGATAAACTTAATATTTTTATTTACTTATTTTTATATTTTAATTAATATTTGGATCGCATAAAATACATTTTTATCAATATCTACTATTCTAACATAAAAACATCCATATCTTTACACTTAAAAATATTATAAAATAATTATATAAATTTATGTATTAGCTGCATTGGTATTTATTACAAGAAACTTCTAACTTGATTAAAAAATAATTATATAATATACTTCTATAAGAATTAACGAGACTATTCAAATAATAAATATAAAATTTCGAAATTTATATAGAATGAAAGATGTGTTAAGAAAAATAAAACCGTTTCTTTCTTTTATAGCAAGAATTTAACAATAAAATAATAGAAAAGTTTATAAATAATGAAGAACTTATACTAAATTAACCAATATATATTCAATTTGACGTATTTTTTTTGTAAAAAGTGTGCATTTGTAAAAAAATTCAATTAGCATAAATCCTAAACTTTTTTTAACTATTGTATATGTTAATAATTACCTTTATACTATAGTACGTATATACATTATTATATATAAAGTTAATATTTATTAATATTTTAATATATTGTTTTCGTATTAAATAATAAAATATTTAACTCATAGATTTTAAGATAATAATTATTAAGTTAATTATATTTATTATAGAAACTATTAAATTTAAATATAATTATTGGTAACATTTAAAAGTAAAAAATCTATAATTATGTTTTCGAATTTAAATAAAAATTTTAATTTATTAATTCTAATTTCGTTAAAAAAATAATGTTAAACATAAATAGTTATCATAAATTTTTTGTACAGCTATTTTATTAATCATAATAAATTTTTATTATATCATTTTTTTTTTTTAAATGATACGAATAAGCAATAATAAAAAAGGCAAAGCTTAAAAGGTGCCATGAATAACGAATACAATTAATAGAAAATATAGAAAAAACGATAGATTAATAAATAGATACATAATTAGAAAAATAAATAAAGGAGAGAGAGATGGATTAAAGAGTATAATAATATAATAAGTAATTAAACTATCGATGCATTATAGCGGTGAAAATATTATAGAGCTGAACAAAGTACTGCTGTTTGGGCATTTTATATGCAGCATGAATGCTTTAAGAGGCTAAAAATTTTATACAAAATAAGAAATATAAATAATTAATGGACGCATACAAGTAAAGCCAATCATCTGACTTTTATATGAAATTGTAGATTTATCACTATATACAAAAAAAGAGAAAAAAAGAGAGAGTGTTTTTATTAAATTATTAGCCATATTTTATTAATATCAACTATTATTTAAACGATTTTTGATAGTATTAACTTGATTGTGTCTATATATATAGATATTTGGATACCTTAATGTGTTTTTATGTAATTGAATTTATCAATTGATTTTTTTGTCCAGCTGGTAAGCAATTTACTTTTAAATAAGTTCTATCTTAATTTTTTCATTTATCTATTTGCATATCTATCTGCGTAACTATCTCTTTTTCTCTCTTTGTTTATCTAATCTATGAATTTATTAAGTTTTATTAAAATTTGAAGATTTTTAATAGTATTGAACTTTTTTTTATTTGTCGAGATGTTAAATATATATTTTTTTGTACATACTCCTCTATAGATGTAAAAGAAATCTTATTTTAATTGAAATCGAAATATTACAAAATAAATTTTTAATCTAAGAAGAAAATTTAAGTTCATGAAGTGACTGTTCAATAAAGAGTTTAGGATTATTAGTATTTAAATAAAAATTAATATTCTTAACTAGTTAATTTTGGTTTTATAAACTATTTAATTAAATGAATAAAATAAATAGAATTATATTTATACAAAATAAAAATTAAAAAAAAGAAAAAATTTATAAATAAAATCTTATAATTACGTTATTTATTGTTTGCACATATATATAAGCTAAAACTTACCATCGGCGAGCTTAGAATCCTCAGGATCCCGATCTCTTATAAGACGAGATATAGCAGACACGCTGGGAGCAGTAGTTCTGTCGCAAATACCTTCTTTAATCAATCGATCTCTAACTTCCCATGAAAAGATACTTGGGTTGTCACGCTTGTAGATCTCAATTTTTGACTCAACCTCTGGTGTAGCAACGCGCGGCTTACTTCCGCCAATCACCCCCGGCCTAATACTTCCTGTTTCCTGATATCGATTTAGGATTTTTGATACACAACCATGTGAAACTCTTAAATTTCTGTTAATTACATAAAAATGTACACATCTTATTAATATTATTGAATTTTTTAAAATTATAATTAAGAAGAAACTTTTTATAACATACTTTAAATTTGACAAATATTTTTTTATTTAAATTTGAATTATAATTAAAAAAATTATTAAAACTTTAAGATATGTGTAAATTTTAGTTTTTTAGTTTATTTTAGTATATATTAAAATACTTTTATCATGTTTTATTATTAGATTATGTTTTTACACATTTAGAAATCAATTATAACAAAAATATTCATATATAATTATATAAAATTCTACTATCATCTGAAAATTATTTTAACAATTTTTAGAGTAATATTAAATTTTGTGATCAATAAATTTTTTAATAGAATATTTTTTATTTTTTAATTGATAAATTTGAAAACTGAAAAATATATACACGAATTAAAAATAATATGATATTTGATCAATAATTTTTTAAAATATGATTTAATATCATAGTAATTTAAATAGAAAAGTTTTTGATAATATAATATTATTATTATTATTTTCATACACTATAAATACTATACATTTTTTAGTTTTATATTATATGAAAATTTTATAGAATACAATTAGTAAAAAATGATATCATTAAATTTTATTAAGTAAGTTAATTTATTAAAGTAATAAAAATATATAATTTGAATAATGAAAATTATATTATATTTTTTTGTTTAACACGTAAAGTATTTTTCAAAAGTGGTCATTTATAAAACTAAAACTTTAAAATTTTTATTAAATACTAGAAATATATTGGTTAAATTACAATAAATATATCTATTATAAATATTTTTAGCATGTATGATATATTAATTAATTAGTAGACTATTTACATAATATTATTAATTTATTTATCCAATATAAAAAAAAATAGGAAAAAAATAGGATAATGGATTTTAAAGTAAACAATAAAGAGAATATCAATAAAATTTTATATAATTTTATATCAGTATTTATTAACTTTTTATTGTGTACCTTTATATAGTTATATGATAAGATTTAAATAAAGAATTAAAAATTAAAAATACTACAATAAAATATATTATACAAATCAAATGAATGAATTTTTAATGCAATTTTTGTCAAAACGAACATATTTTTAAAAAATAAAAGATTTGTATATTTTAATTTTTAATTTCTTAATATTTGAAATTAAAATAATATTTAAATTTTTAGGCACATACTCTATTTTAATTTCATAAATTTACCTTGATATTACGCAAGGCCGTACACCTTGTGCAGCCATTTCTACAATTTTTAGACGAATGTGATTGGGTAATGGTCGACCATTAATGAAGACACCACCTAACTGATTTACCCGTCCTTGTCCAGGTATTGAGTTCAAGTCTGAGACAAAAGTAAAATTATGTTATTTATGTTATTAACAGTTATACTAAATTATAATTAAGTATGACATATATAAAAAGCAAAATTAATATGAAAGTAAATAAGAAATATATATTTACATAAATCATTATATTTGTATTTTTAAATTGTAATTTTAAATTTTAATCGTTTTAAGGAAAGTATATAAAAATAATGAATTAGATATTTAGTTCAGTAAAATATTTTTGTAAATTAATATTTAAAATAAGAACTTAAATTTCTTATATTGCTTAATATAAAAATTTTACAGATATTACTTCATAGAAAAAATATTGTCGTATAAAAATTACATTATATCTTACTATACATGATCGCGTATTAAATGATAATTTTAAAAAAATTGCAATAATGTATTCAAAAGAATAAAAGTGCTTCCTTTTAATATCTAAAATATCTAGAATATGTATAATAATAAACAATTATTTAAAAAATAATTATATAAATTAAATATGTATCAAAGAAATATTTATGTGAAATTAAATAATCTTATATCATAAGATTATATTATACTAAAGGTCCATAATGTATTATTCTATTTTAATAAAATAAAAATATATTGAAGCAATGAAGGTTTAAGTAATAAAATTGTTTTTTGCTTTATATTGATAATATGTCAGAGTTGTATTTAAAACAAATTTTTTTACGGTCTATACTTTTCTTTCTATAATCGTAAATGAGATCGAGTTGTTGTACCGAACAATTCAAACAATCTTAATATACGCATTATAGTAATAAAGATTAACATTTCTAAAAGGACTTAACATGTATATGCGTACGGGTAAATGAAAATCGCTGAGGCGAATGAAAAACCGAGGCGCTAAGTAACAAAACTGACCGCACTCATGAAGATAAGCTTTACACGTTTAAAAGCTGTTATTTTTTTCTATTTTTTCAATTTTCAAATCGTCGTTACGCTGCATTTATGCTAGTGTATTATACCGCGTCTGACTATTATTGTATCGTGGCCGTTTTGTGTAACGATCACGTGCGAAATCTCCGCGCATGGCAAGAAAAAACCGCAATGTTCGGTGTGGTGAGCTGCATTAGCGGCGTGAAAATTGCGCAGTCCTTATAGCCATGTTGCGTAAGAAATTTTTGCGCTGTTGACGGCTGAGAACATACCGAAAACTCCTGGGAGTTACCATTGATTGAATAATCCAAATGGAAAAGAAATCTGAATTTTTTGTTTTTTTATTTTTATATTACAACCATAAAATCATAGCAATCGTGTTTTTAACTTCTCTTATCTTTTGTCATCTATTTATTAAATAAGTAGAATGATTGATTAGACATTTTGATTATTAAAAATTGAAATAAACTATATTTGTATAAAAATAAATCATAATAATTTTTGTATAGACAATTTTAAGATTTAATTTTTTTAAAAAATGTTTTTTGATAAAATGAAAGTTTAATATAATATGATTTCAGGAGTAAAAATTTTAAATTATAGATTTATATGTATATCAATAGTGGATATAAACTTAATTTTATTTTTAAATGAATAAAATAAACTTTGATTTCTTGTACAGAAATATGATTTTGACGACTTTCTGAAATTAGATTATAGAACTATGAATTATTTTTAAATTGATAATACGGAAGTTTTAAATTTTATCTTAAAAAAGATACAAACTGAATTATTAAAGATGCAGAACATATGTTAGTTCAAAAGAATTCAATAGTAAAGACATTTTAATATACAGTCAGATAAATTTTACATGAAAATCATTAAAGATCGCTTTACATTTCCGTTTAACACGCTATAGAGAACATATGCGCTTTATAAATTTTCATTTTCTTTCTCTTAAGAGTTCGTTGTAACATGCGTTGTGTCATTATAAATGACAACCAATGTAGGCATTCACATATATTTAAGATTGGACAAACTTTTGAGGTCTAAGGCTATAATAAAATGCTTACATTTGATACTTCGTGAACAAACCCTTTTGACATTCGTGATACAAAATGCTCTTTTGATTAGTTGATACGACAACAAATTTATAAATATTATTAAAAAATTATAGATATTATAAATATTATTGAAAAAAAAATTTGTTGCTAGCTTGTAATTATCGTTCGTAATAAAAAACAATATAGAGCATTTTCAATTTCACAACTATTTGCTCTCATTTTTAAATAAATAATTAAATATAGACTAAAAATTATTGTAATAATTAATATAATTTTATTTTCAATTTAAATTTTTCTTACTTCTATGAAATATTTTTATTCTTAAAATGTATTTCAGTGATTTTTCAAATTAGAATATTATAATTAATTATAATATTAAATATTCAAATATTTTATTTCATTTTAGTTCATGATATTTAGCTTTTAAGTTTCAATTAAAATATTACAATAAAAAAAATTAAGATATATATAAATTAGTATTTATCATTTTAACATCATTATATTCATGTTATTTTGTTTCGTTATTTACATTTGTATATAAAAATGGAGTAACTTCTTAATTTTTATATCTACGTAAATATGATGCTTATAACTCATACTAATAAAATAAATATGAAATATTTAAAAGATAAAGGGTAATGAAATAAAATTTAATGAAATAAAAATTAAAAAATAAAGATATTTGACAACAAATTTTGTAAACGATTTAATTAAACAATAAGAAAGTATGTTTTTATAATAACTTTTAGAGATTTCTGTTTTAAAATTAGGATATAAGTTTCAGTACTAATTCAATCAATAATTAAGAACAATCGGTTCATCCTTCTAACATCTGGAAAACTGCACCTATAATAAATCATGAAATTTTATGAGCAGATTTGAAATGCGTGACGAGTCTAATTGCCAAAAGTGCACGGAAGGCCACAGATCATTGTGGGAGTAATTCGTTAAGAGACATCGCAATGTAAAGTAAGGAAAAAGAAGACGAACGGAAGTAAAGATTTTTTCAATGCCTTTATATAGATGAAGTGAGTAAGAAAAATGTAGAAAAAATATTTTTCTTCGAAGGCTCCTACAAATGAGCGCAAAAACTTTTCTCAATGAAAAGTTTTGAAGAGGTTTCCAGTGTCAGTACTATAACCAGGATTGGCTATTCAGAAGGCGAGGAAAGACTATTCTCGTGATAATTTACAGCAGTCATTAATGAAAATTTTCCGGTCATTCGAAGCTGCAGGTAAGGTCATATATCTATCTCATTTCTTTCTTCTATCTTTCTGCCCTTCTGTCTTTTCGCATGCCTATTTTCATAGCTTGAAATATTACATTTAACTGAATTTGTTTGAGATATAGACAGCGTTCAAATGGTTGTACCATAGACGTTAACTATCGGCTTTTTCCATCATAAAAAAAATATAATAATATTAGTATATGTATGTATGCATGCAAGTATGAGTATATATACACACATGAACTCGTACTTTATTGCATACTGTACTTCGATGTTGAATGATCATCAGCATTTTAGCTTGCTGACAATTATTCTCTCTCTCTTTCTCACTCAATACCTTAGATCGCTCTTATGTTGAATTAAATAGGATACTTAAAATATATTTTCAAACACCTAAGTAACGACTATAAATAGCAAATATGAATTCAGGTTTAGAAATATTAAAATAACTATGAGATAAATATATGATATATCTCGGAGATTATAGTTGAATTCAAAATAAATCCTATCGTAAACTACTTTTCTGAAACCTTCTAGTCGTTAAATATTACTTTTATTAATATTTTAATTTATTTTAAAATTAATTTTTTCGTAAAAAGTTTATACAAATTTTAATATAATTTGCTTAATTATTTTACGTATGTATTTGTGTAAATTAACCTAATATAATACTCTCTTTAATAAGACCAATATGTGTATTATTTTTTTAATTTTATAAAATATTATATACTTTGATTACTTTATGGAGAAGTTTGCTTGACTTATGATATAAATTATTAGATTTGTATACAATGTATGTAATATAGAAATTCATTATGAGAATTATAATTTATTTCACTTATCTAAAATTTGCATAGTATCATTGATTTAATTTGAATGATATAGTTATTAAATATATAATTAAATAGTATAATTAGTGTTTTTTGGTCATTTTCTCAATAATTAGATTGCTTAAAATATTTTTATTTAATTATTACATTACTTTAATATATAAAATGTTTATTTTACATAATGAAAATATAATGATAAATTATTATTGATGTAAATGTCTAATATGATTATTATTTTACTTGTCATTTAAATATAGACACAAACACTATATGTAAAATTTAAAAGATTACTACGACATTAAGTATTTATCTTAGTTTTTAAATGATAGAATTAAAGATGTAAGAATATTAAAATATACACTTTTCATAATTTTATTTATATTTTCATTTACTGTAATTAATTTATAATTTTTTAATGAAAAGTATATGATTTAAGATTTTCATATTTAATTTTCATTAATTAAAAGTTCTTTTTAAAATAATTTTACTATAAGCTGATAATAAAATAATATATACTAAAACAATAATCGTATTTATTTTAAAAATAATTTTCTTCATAATAAAAATATATACATTAAATTTATTATTTCTTAACATTTAATAACTATCATTAAATTACAATTTTAATATATTTAATAAACGAAGTAGTACATATGAAAATTAAATTTATAATATGATAATGAGATATAATTTTGCAATATACAATAAACAGCTATCATATTGAATATTATGCAGATTGAAATTAATTTATAAATTAGATTATTTTTGTTATCAAATAATAATAGGCAGATTATAATCTTAAAATAAAAAACAAACGGTAATGTTAATACTATTTTTGATAAAATAATATAATATTATTCAAAGCTTGTTCTTAAAGGAAATTAGTATACTAATTTTATAAATCGAAAAAAAAGTGTATAAATCAGGTATTAAATTGAATTATTTTCTAGTATAATTTCATATTATATACATATTTTATAATAATACAAAATAGTTTTATAATAATCTTAATAATATTTAATTTTTATATTTTCTTCTTTTAAAATGTTATTAATAATTATTATAAACTATTTTTAAATTAATGCTCTGAGAATATTCATTCTTGTAATTTTTATTATAAAAATTAATAGAATTTTAAATAAACACATAAAATATAGTAAGTATGTAAAAGAATAAATATACTATTATTACAAAAGGTAATTATTTTTAGACGCGATTATCTTTATAAATATACAATCTTGACTGATTGTTTATTTAAAATTAGTGATTTCTTACTATGTGTATTATAATTTAATCAACTGATTATAAAATAAAATATCTAAATATTTACTGTATGTTAATTTAATTATGAAAATAGGGGGGAATAATTTGAGTTATATTGTACCTTGGAATGGATACGCAGAGAAACAGGGCCGCATCATCGAGTAGCTTGAAGTAACCGAGGTAACCGTCATCTCACACTTTTGATGCCACGACCTCCCCCTTCGGATTTAGTCGAAAGCTTGACTTTTACACTTTTTATTTTCAACTAATAAAAACTAAAGTCACTATTAAAAACTTGATTTTATTGATCGAATTCAATTTTATTGGTATTGTGACTATATCATCGTGTCACTTACACTGGATTTGCAAATAATTGATATTGTAGTTCTCGTAGTCACTAAAGTGCTTCAATTTTTCAAATTTACTTATATTAAAAATGTTCTTTGTGCTTTTACACAAATCTGACATATTTTATTCACATGTATCTTATTAAGGTATCTTTATTTACGTATAATTTAAATATCGAGTTTCGAAATGCATAATTCTCAATAGAAAATAAGAATACAAAATAGAACACAGTTACTTATAAATTATTGTTATTTATATGCAGATTAAAATTAGAAAAATCTCTTTCACACATATGCACACAAATTCACATACTCTTTTTTCTTTATCGCTATTACTCTGTCTCTTTTTCGATCGACTTCCTGAACCTGACTGATCTGAACGCCCAGTTACTTACAGCTCTTGTGCGGAACGAGAAATCAGGCCGCGCCTACTTTGTCCGTCCCAATGATGCTGCTATAACACTACTAGTACCTTATGCATCGACGTTACGAAGTGAGATGAAGCGCATATTATCGGTCTACCAGGTAGAGGTAGAGAGATAGAATATGCAAGTTCAGAAAGAAGGGAAGAAGAAAAAGAGATAGAAAGAATTATCCCCACTTCAGACAAGTTGCTGCCTGGTAGCACTGTCAAGCTAAATGGTAGCCGATGAGGGCAGGCCGCGCGCGATCGTCATCCCCACTATTTCTGACCGGAGGGGAGCGTGTGTGTCAGCGGCAACAGCGGCGCTTTGATCCCCCTGGCGGTCTCAGGTGAGAGGTCTGTCGTGGAATCGAGTGTCGAGCCAATAGAGACCGGTAACAGTGGTCCAACATTGTACCTAACTCCCCTGGCGGTCCAGGACACGCCTACACGCCCCTCTCCTACTTCTTTTTCTATCATCTTCGTTTGCGCTTTTGCTCGCTCTTTCTTTCCCTCCCACTGAGTGCCCTACCGCAGAGCCACTACCTTCCTACTCACAGTGTGTTCAAACTAAACCCTGACTCGCGTGTGTGATGCATCACCATAGAGTGCACAATGAGAGCACAAGCAAGAAGCAGAGAAAGAAAAATAAAAAAGGGACTAAGGCATAAAGACAACCAACAATGTTGTATCACGCCATGTTCGTTCTTCTGTATCCTCTTTCTCTTTGTCTTTCGTCCGCGACCACTTTTTACATTTTCTTTGTTCAGCGGAAGTATACATTATATCCTATCATATATATTTTTTTATCACCTTATTATTTATAGACGTTTAAAACAAATAATGTTACTACAATATAAATGTAATTAGATGCGGAGAAAAACTTATATCAAAAAATATAAATACATTTTTTGTATGCAGGAAAATATAGATACACTCACAAAATCATTAGCCTAAAATGTACTAAATATTTGTAAAAACTGAAAACCTACAGTCTCTTATTCATTTAAAATTGAAATTGTCATTGAAATTTAAAATATGTTTTTCATCTTAAAATTTTTATGATTATAATATTTTTGCGTATACTTTTTGAAATTATCAATTGATAACATTAATATTTTTTCTCTAGTAACAAACTGAAATATGTAATAATTCCTTTATTTATTCAAAAAAAAATTTTAACATAAATAAATATTTCTACATTTTTTATAAAATAAGATTGTTTCCTACATCTTTTCCAAATTTAAGATTTTTTAAATTTTCTTTTTTTTGAAATATTATAGAAATTTCTGTTCTAAAAAAGATAAAATGATAACAAATAAATAGTAGTTATAATTAGGCAATTTTTAATAATTTTTAAAAAAATAAAGTAATGACTGAAAACTAAAGATTAGAGTTTAATTTTAATATGAAATGAAGAATTTAAAAGAAGTTGATTTTTATGTTCTTCGATATTTTTAAATACTTTTTATTTTTTTTTATCATCAGTTATAATATTTTTTATTATGTAATTTTATTATTTATTAGAGTAAGGAAGTATTGAAATAAAAGTTAAAAAAAATAAATGTTTATTTTTGAAATATCTTACGATTATTACTATAGACATTTTAGTTTTAACTTATAAATAAATAATTATTAAAAAATAAAGTTCATTAGATTTAACCACTTGTGAGAACGATACGATTTATGCCTATCCATCTATTATTTGACTAAAAATTTGTATGATTGCAGATTTATAAAAACAATAAATAAATATAAAAAAATTTATTTTTAGATTCGTATAAAAGAAATTATAATGCCTTTAAATGATTAATAAAAATAATATCTTATATCAAGCTCTTTACGTAAAAATCCTTACGTTTATCGACATTTGTCTATATTAAGTGATGAATATTTTAATGATAAATACTAAATGTAATAATTTATAAATTATAATTTTATGTGTTATTTAATAGTATTTATAAATATCGAAGTAACCTACAAGAAATAAAAATATCGTGTATAAGTGATTTATTTTGTATAAGGAATATAATTTTAATATCTGTTTCATTTATTTTCTAGTTTTAATTCTCTTTTAAAATATGAACTGCAGATTCTTTATTAGTTAAAAATTTAAGAAAAATTTAAATAAAATATATTAGATACAAAATTTTTATGTACCAGTGTTATTATATATAGGATTATGAGTAAATGAAAATAGATATTGTAACAGATCAGAAACTTGTAACTACATGTTAAAATGTCATATAGAAGTATTAAGTGGCAGCATAATTAAACAAAAACAAATTGATAAAAAAAGATATAAAAAAAGATATATAAAAAATATATACAAAAAAATTATATTTAAATTTTGACAAACCTAAATTATATTTATATTTAATACAATTCGGTTTTTTATATTTTATTGAGAATATATATACAATTATTGAATTTTAAGTATAAAAATATCTTAATAATTATTTTTTAAAACATAAATTATTAAAAAAAATGTTTTTATTAAATTAATTAAAGCGTGAGTGTATAAGCGTTTGGATTAAAATAGTATAAGAGACAGTTAAAAATCATTAAAAAATTTATTCAATATTCGCAGATGTACTTGTATGAATTATAGTTTAAGATGAGTACAAATATAAATTTTTTAGATAAAAAAAATATTTTTAAGAGCAGTACAAACAATGTACAAACAAGTTTAGAAACGTAAAATATATTTCAAGTTAGTATTTCTAAAAATTTAAACATAAAAAGCGAGTCGATTTCTATAATACTATAAAATGAAAATTAATTAAATAAATATTAAACCTAAATCATTATTTTTTAAATATTTAATAATAAAATTCTTAAAAAATAACAATAAAACTATTATTAGTTAAAGCAAATATTATAAGAAAATATGTTAATATTAACTATATATATATCAGATAAAGTTAAAACAAGATAGAAAATTATTATAATTATAAACAATTGATATATTTTATATTTGAAACAATAAAGAAGTAAAAGATTCGTTAGGTAAAAGAATAAAAGGTTAAAAACACTTTAAGCAAAAGTTAACCAAATTCTAATGCAAAATCGAATAATAATTTTAAAATATTTAAAACAATTATAAAATTTTTTTAAATAAATATAAATAAAAAATTGAAAATATAGTTTAAAATATATTTTTTGGGAAAGTAAGTAAGCTTTAAGAATGTATAAAACTTTACGTTTCAGCTTTACGAAACAAAATCTTTCTTTAATTACACCTAGTAATAATTATATTATTAATCTTATAATTAATATTAATTTTATTTTTATAATACAATCGAGTATTAATTTTCTGCATAAAATTTATTGATAATAGTTGTAAACTCGATATATTTGTACTGATATATGCGCAAAATCAAACTATAATTTTATATAAGAATCATAATTTGCAGAAGTGTATTACAATTTGAAATTATTTATCTATGAATTTCTTTTAAATACAAATGAAAAAGTATAAAAAATAAATAATCTATCATTTTTTTATATATACTATTTATACAGTATATGTAATATATATAAACTTATATTAAATATATAGATATTTATAATTCCACAAAATTATTAACAATTGATTAATAAAATTTTACTGTGAAATTTGATTTTAAAAATATTGCATAATTTATTTTATTTTATAAATTCGTAGTTTAGTTTATATTTAAAGTATAATGAACTCTTTATTATAAATTTTTGTAAAATGACGATTATGGTAGATAAACTGATAAGTGTGATAAGTGAAATGCTGAAATCCTCGAACTGTTTAATTATTTACAAGAAAACAGGATTTTGAAAACTCAATCCTTTGTTTTTGTTGTTGAATAATTAAAATTATTTTTCATTTTTATTTAAAAAGATACTGATTATTAGTAACAATAATTTAATATCATTCAGTTATATTTAATTTATACAGTATTGCTTAATTATCATGAATAAACTTTTGTATTTACTATATTATAATCACGTGAGTCTATAATTTGTACTAACATTGTTAATAATGCTTTTTATATGCAATGTCATATATAATATTCTTAGTAAACTTTTAAATTCAATAATTCTATTATTATCCAAAAAATTATTCGAACTTTTTAGAATATCTTTGAACTTATAAGTATTAATTTCAATGATTTTAGCATTCTGATTAATTATTTGGAGCGATATGTTACATAGTCAATTTAAATTCTGATTATAATATTATGAATACCCAAAAATTACTTTCAAATGTAATCATTGAAGAATTTTTTATAAATTGGATGGATATATGTTTCTATGTAATTGAATGATACGTAGTTCCAATAAAGATTCTAGCTACTTATCAACTAAAATTTTACACCAGTTTCTCAATGCAAAAATCCTTATACAATAGAACAATTCTTGTAGTTCAATTCAATTGTTCATTAAATTCATAAAATATAAAATAATAATAAATTTTATTGTAAAAAAATATATAAACTAACATATTTATATAAAATAAACTTTTCTATTAGAGTAATTTTTTTATTTATATGATCATTTAATTTTAGTTTAGTTATCTAGCTTTTCATTTTCATTTTATTATTATTAACATATATATTTTTCCATAAACTTTTTAATCTAAAATCACTAAAAATATATTATTTTTAATGATGTTATCTATTATCTTTTATTTATGAAAAGTTATTTATGAAAAGTATTTATGAAAAGTTTTTATAAAAAATTTAATTCTTATGTGTTTTATTTTATTAAAAAATTTTAGTAAGAAGTTTTTCTTAGAAATATTTTTTAATATTGAATTAAAATACATAAACTTATTTTATCTAATTAAAAAGTATCGGTTTAAATATTATTGATTTTAAATACAATATTTACATTAAAATTATTCTATAAATTAGTAATCTTAAAGAATAAATTTATAATATTTATAAATATTCTTTAATTTTGAAAATAAATTCATTTTGTCAATATGTTTTTTATTTTTCATTACATATAATAGAATAAATTATTTTAAATATTTTGAATAAATATTTCTGAATTAATTAATTTAAAATATATTTATAAGATAATATAATATTAATTTACTATTATAATACCTATTGTAATAAAAATATAAATATATCAAAAATAAATATTACATGAAGCAGGTAATTTAAATGTTAAAATTAGACTCAAAAAGAATTAATAAACCTACAAATTCCAAGGCGACATATTTGCTTAATCTTCATACATATTCTTTCAACGCTATTGAATTTCGAATTTATACCTTACAAAATATTTCTCATTAATTTTTAGAATTTCAAATATATATTATTAAATAGTTTTAATCTCCAAAGATACAATATATATTTTAGAGTTTATTATATAATGCACTATTTTAAACAACTAATGAGCAAATCTTAAATAACTTTTAGGAAATATAATGTAACAAAAAATTAAAATATAAGTATATCATACATAAATATAAAGTATTATTCAGTTCTATATTACAATAAATTTTAGTATTGTAGGTGTATTTATAAATTTAACAAAAACTTTACCAAATACAGGTTACTAGATTAAACATGTGCAGATTTTAATTAATTTGGATAACTGTAATCGATATATTCATGAGTTAATTTTGATAATTATATTGCAAGAAAAATTAATACTTTAAAATTCTTTACAATATAATTAATAAAATATACAAATAAATCATAAATAAAAGCATAATAATAAATTTATATTAGAATTATATATGATAACATAAAATTATATTATAATAAAAGAATTATTATGATAAAAATAAATAAGTTTAAAAAAAACGTAAAAATATTAAGACAAATAATAGAATAAAAAGCAATAAAATTTAAAACGTTACGTATTATATAATACTAATAAAAACGAATGAAATAAAGTGATATAAAACGGACAAAAATGAATATAAAGAATATTACAGAATCAGGTAAATAAAAAGAGAGACTAACTAATAAACTTAGAAATAAATAATTTAGCAGATCATAAATTTATAAAAAAAATCAATAATTAAAATAACAAATATTATTAATTTCTGTACCGAAAATATGGAACCTAATATAAAAGTTTTAAAAAATAATAAATGTATGATTTGATAAAAATCATATTCTTAACAAGAGATGTAATAATTATAATACAAAAAATAAAAAATGTATAAAATATAATATTTTAAACAATATAAATACATTATTTATAAAATTTTATATAAAAAAATTAATTGTATAACTATTAATTTTGTTCTACTAATTGTTATTATAAATAACAATATGTATTTTTAATTCTTTAAATTTATAAAAAAGTTAATGCTTTAAAGTTTAAAATTTACTAATGTGCTTTCATTCTGAAATTTTTTTTATTTAATGATAATCAAATGAACATTTATAAAAGTATTTAAATTTTAGTTTTTTCATTAAATTTTTTCAAATATAATATTTTTATTATAATTTCTCTATATTACAGGAAAAAATAAAATCCACAAACAAAATTAATATGTTTAATTAATTTAAAGAAAACGAAAAATAATTTTCTATGATTTAAATGAAATATTGTGTTTTTACTTAGATGCAAGGTATTCAATAACACCAAAAAGAAAGTCACAATATTTATGTATTTATATAGTTTATAGGGAACTACTAAAATAATTTGTAACATTAAATTAATTATATATCATAAATTCTATACTATTTACATGCCTAATTATAATTACAACTACTATTCAATATTTCTATTAATTTGAAAAAGGATCGCATATTTTAAATTTCATTTATAAAATTTGTGTACATTTGCAATAATAATACACATATTATCTTATAAAAGTATTATATATAAAAATTTTTTACAAAATTATAGATTTTTAGAAATTAATCTTTAAAAATATTTTATGATGCAGCCAAAATATAAACTAATAAAAATACTAAATCTCAGGTATGTATTTTAATGCTTGATAATAGTTTCTCATTATTTACAATTTATGTGAAATAAACAACGTAAAATGTTATACTACTACTCGTTTTAGGGAATGATAATTAAAAGGTTCATTATTTATAATTTTTGCTTAAACGAGTACATTTAATGTTAAATAGCATGTCGAAAATACATATCCAAAACCTAAACGTCCTTTTCTACACATAACAGGAAAATTACGCATTTCTCTGAAGTTATGTACATTGAGAGAGAAGAGAACTTGCACAATCCTATTTTCGAGTCATGACTGATTTCTATATAATATCACGTTAATCATAAATGGCTCGGTATGAGAACTTCAATGAAGTAAAATATAAGTAAATGTTTTTAACTTGAATCTATCGATAGGTACGTATAATTGAAACAATATATACCAAAAAATATAGTTACTCCGACATATTTATATGCATAAATATTATTAGGCATGAAAAATGTAAATTAAAATTTCTTTTTCATAAACAATCGAAATAAAACATAAAATATTATAAATAGAAGACAATATTATTACATAGACTAAGAGATTTTTGTTTCATGAAATCACATGTGCTTACAAGTTAATAAAATTATTTCAACTTGTTTTTAACACAGGTTGCTGTATTAATTTTTTAAATTAGCTTTTTTTATTATATATTGTTTATTTTATACAATATTTACATGTATTCATAAGTTAATTAGTTAAATATAGATAAATGATACTTTCTTATTATAATACATTATAATCTTCATTCCTGAATAAGAAGTCAGTTTCATTTTTTTAATGTATTGTTTTTTGTATCAAATGTTTAATTAAATTATTTATAATATTTCATATGAATTCACGTTTTCTACATAAACTTTTTTGAAAAATTATTTATATTATTAATATTAATTTACTATAATATTATATTTATTATAATAATAAGGTACTGTTTCTTTAACGTTCTTATTCACAGATATAACAAATATTCTGTCTCTCTCTCATTCAGTGCTACATACAGCAATAAGATTTGATTTCACTCTCTCTCTTTCACTCTTACTCTGACATTCTAAAGTATAAACCTTAAGAAAAGCTATTTTTCTCTACTGTTCTTGCATACAAATCGCTATAAGAGTATAGCAATAAAAACTTCACTTAGTTAAATGGAAAACAGATATAAATCATCTGTATATACATTTTTTAGCAAAACATTTTATTTAAATTTTTTTAAATTTTATATTTTATTTAATTTTATAATATATTATATTAAATAATGTACTTATAAAAAATTAGACAATAAGTATACGTCCTTGCTCGGAAATATTCAGTTGATTCAATTTCTAAACAAATATTAATACCTTTTAAATCACTTTTTAATGATTCAATTTACTTCATACAATCAATGACAATAAATGATAGTGCCAGAAGTAGTAATACATTAAGCCTTTGATAGGAATATACCGGTATTTTTATAATAATATGATTTGAGAAATGTCAAGGTTACAATTTCTAGGATACTTAAATTAAGAAATAGTTTTACATTAGTAATATTACTATAATCAAATAGATTGGAATTTGTATTATAATAATACTTTAAAAATATTTATTGACGTATTTAAATGTAACTTTGATATATTTATGGAAAGTTAAGGGTTTCCAAGTTTTACTACAATTTTAAATTCATACTTTGTGGTCACTTATTTCTTTAGAATATTTTTTCAATTATTAATTAATAGAAAGTATTCTTAGGGTTCTTATTTAATATTTTTATATTTATCTAAAAGTAAATGTATAATATTAATACATATTTCTTTATTTAAAGATAGTTAATACATAGATTAATGTTAATGTTTTTTTGTTTTCTTTGAAAAAATTTTAACATTATTAGTTTTTTGTATAGCATCTTGTTCGTTAAGTCTTCGAATAATAAAATGTAATTGTTTTTTCAATGTACCAGATTAAGTAAATATTTCCTCCTCTTATATTGTTATTACTTTCATGATATTTCCATCTTTATATCTTTAAATCCATGTACCTGGATCTATCCAAGTATGATATTTTTGGGTTTTCCAATTAGATAGTAAAAGTGATAGACTCACTTTTTAATTTTTTTTTGTAAATTAAATCTATATATCTATTATATTTATTATTCATGAGACCATATCTTTTATTTAATTATGTTATTTCAAATTGATTATTCTTAACATAGATTTTATACACATTTATACTGCTGATTTCATATATAAAATATAAAACTTTGTATATCAGTATATAAGAATTTATAGTTTCCTTTAAAATTAAAATATTAGATTTTAAAAAAACAATGACACTACTTAAAACCTTTTTTATATTCTTATAAAATCACAAGAAAATGAATTTATTATGTGCTAGAAAAGAATATTATTCAATGATACAATAATATTTAAGAATATTAAATTATAAAAATATATATATTAAGGATTTTTTAATTCATTATGTAAAATATATATAAAAATAAAAAGGAATGACACGAGTAAAATAATTATATATAAGTGGATAAAGTAAAACAGCTGAATAAAATAAAAGTAAAATAAAATAATATCTATTTTTATATATTAAGATAATAATTTATGCATGAATATATGTTTCAACCTATTAAAAATTATTTATTTATTACTTATTTATTTATGTATGTGATTTGTTTTTGATAAAAAAATTAAGAAAAATAATTAGTTATTAATGAATATCTTTTTTAATTTACAAACTGTAATACTAGCTAAAAATTAAATGAAAACATGTAACTAACCACATACATTTTAATATGTCTTGAAACATGAAATCAGAAAAAAACCTAGTTAATTTGCATGTATTTTTTACTCTAAAGGTTTCTTTTCATAAAAGAAAGAATTCTTTTTTTAGACAATTTATTTCTATTTATTTTATTATTTACCGACAGTTCATTACTTCTAGTATTGATCAGGTCTTCGTCGATGTTTTGTATCTAATACATCGCCAAACCTTCCACTTCGAGTCAACCGTTAATAATGAAAGCTCTATAAAATGTTATTAATTCAGCTACTGAAATAGAAAATTATACGAAGTCCTTTCTCAAAATTAGCCTAACGTTACAAGTACCTTTTACTTTTTTTTACTTATTCTAACAATCTCTGCCTGAGTGTTATTAATATATCGTGAAAATATATATATTATCAACTAAGAATTTTAAGAACGAATATTTCTGAGACTGGGCGCAGGGTCCTATTTGACTATAGGATATAATTTATAAACACGTTAGTTAAAAAGTAATTTTTATGAGGTTTTTATTTAATTATTCTCAGATTAATTTTTTTGTACAGGTTACTCATAATATTAATGAAAAATAAAAGAATTTAAATAACATTAAATCAGTTTTTAAATAACATTATTAGTAATAAAAATGATTTCGAAATCTTTAAGAGAAGAAAATATTAAAAATCAAAATTATAAAGTTTTTAAGGAGCCAAAATAAGGCCAGGAAATTCGTTAAATTTAAAATAATAGAAAAATTATTGACGATAAACGAGAGCAAATTTACTATGGAGATTCAGCGATTATAAAAAGTTATCTTTTTTATTACAAAAAAAGTTGAAACTTTTTTATGACTATTATACAAAATTTATAATAAATAAAATATAAATTAAATATATATATATTAAAGATAAAAAAGCAAAAACCTAAAAATAATTATATAGTCTTGCGCATGAGATGAAGAGATAAGACCTATTAAATAACTAAGTATATAAAACTGAGTTATTAAAAGTCCTGGTAAGTAAAGGGAGGGTTTTTCGATTTGAAACTCAATTTGTTGCGCATTAAATCAGAAGAGATAAATAAATAGAGAGAAATGACAGCAATTTCTATAGAAATATATAAGATTCGAGTGAGATAGATAAATAATGAGAAAATATTTTCTGTATTGATGTATAATGGGGAGAGAGTAATGAGAGAGGGTTTATATTCTATTGGTATGAATTTTTACTATGAAATGTACATTAGAAAAAAGGAGAAAGAGAGAAGGCGATGAAATCCAGTCTCGTATCAGTATATAACATTCAATTAGAGAAAAAGATATAAACAGAAAAAGAGAAAGTAATTAAATTCCCTTGTCAACGTATGGTGCAGAATCTAGTTTCATTTGATTTATTTCAGTTTAATTGACAATAATTGCCAATAATACATATATGATACAACAACATTATAACCCAGAAATCTCAAACTCTAATTAAATTTAACAATCGAAGAATACATTACTACATTTATACTTCGTAAAAGAAATTTGAGTCTACCTTCCTCTTTTCAAATTATAATATAAAAATTTAAATATTTAGATTAATATTCTAAAAAGTACTAAAGGATTTGAAAAAATACTTTAATGTTGCATATAAATTGTATAAGCATATAAACCCTTTTTTTGTCGAAATCATTTATAAATTTTCTTAATTATATTTCTAGAAATCTGCGATTTTTCAAGTAATTTATTGAATAATTTATGATAAAATTAAATTTATTTACAATTAGATATTTTAATACAATTTGTCTTAAAAAAATTGAAAATATTACAACGAATAAAAAATCCTGATAAGTCATTGATTTTGAGTTCAAGAAAAGAGATAATTCAAAAAAAGATAATAAAGTTAAATTTATTTTTTACATAAATTATATAAATTTATAAAAAAAATTATGTAAAAATTTTATAAATCGACATAAAAGAATAGATTTACAAAAGAGAGTTAGGTAAAAAAGTACTCTGGTTATTATTCAGTTGTTTTTCTACATTAAGCTATATTCTAGTACTATTATGACTTTTTTTTCCATAGTAATAGATTTACTAGCAAATTTATTAGGTTATCATAATAGTATTTATTTGCAAATTATTGAAAAATATATTTAAAAATATCTTTGTAATTTTATAAAAATTTTGAATTTTTATCGAGAATTTTTTTTATATATTTTGCGAACTCTCTTATTTATTAATAAAAAATAATCATTCGGCTATGAATATAAAACAATATTTACATATATATACCTACGCTTATATTTAATGAGATTTTAAATGATGATTAACAAATCATTACATTTATTATTAAATTATATTTATGATATAAATGAAAATATTGTAATACAAAATAGCTTGTATAAACTCACTATATTTATATTAAAACAAAATTTATTAAATTAATTATTTATATTGTGTTACAAAATATAATATATTTTTAAACTATGTATAAAAACGATTTATATGATTCATTTAAAATTTTATTAATACAGATATTTTATGCAATTTGTTTTTTTATAAATGTTAATTAATTGGTATACAATACAGACAATATTTTATTTTACAATCAAAATTAAAAATGATTTAATAAAATAAATTATTTATGATTAATATGTTATTATATACATCGATCGCAGTATTACAGGTTATTTGTTATTTTTTTTTGTTTTAATTAAGATTTTTTATTTTTGTGAGAATTTGTTAAGGAGAAAAAATTTTATTCATAACAATTTTAGAGTTTTATTTATGTACAAAATATGGATAGAATTAAAAACTGTACATTCGATTTCTTTATGATTTTTAATGTATATGTGTAAGGGTACGGGAGAGGAAACGGGAATGTTGCAATAAATATAGGAAATTATGAATTTATATTTATCTGCATATGAATATATTCAATTATTAAAATTTTAAACATTTTAAGGATTAATTACAAAGCCGTTTAATTTATGAGTTTTATTTTTAATTATATAATTATATATTTATTTTTGGGTGTTAGATGTCTACTTATTGAGAAGTTTTGTATTTATTTATTTATTTTCTTTTATATATTATTAATACTATATAGTTATGTAAGCCACAAATATTTTTTCGTAGTTTTTCGGTGTTTTTTTTTATCTCTTTGTGATATATTCATATTGTATCTCCATAACAAGTTTTTATCATTGCTATTTAAATTTGCTTCGTAAGTTATTTTTGTACTAAATCTTTTTTTATTAATGTAGTATATAATTGGTATCTTGATTTTATTTTGTAAATATTATTTATTATCTAGAAATTTAAATGATTCTGGAGGGATAAATCTTGTTTTTAAACATTTTGAGAAATAATTTGGGTTTGGGTATATGGTACTAGCAATTAAACAAGTTCCTATTATGTCATATAATTTTATAATTTAGGAAATGTTTTTTTTAATTTATAAATTATGCCATCGATCCAAGTGGTGTTGAATTCTTTTTCTACGTCTATTGAGCAAACTGCTAATCTATGATTGTCTTTTAGTTCCCAGTCTATATCCGATGTTAACTTATTTATTGCATGTATCGTAGAATTTTTATGTTTAAATCCGAATTGGTTTTCCGGTATTATGTTATTTTTATTACAATATTTTATTAAGGTTCGATTACTTATTTGTTCGTATATTTTGCCTATATTTGGTAGAAAAGGCTTAGGGGACGAAAATTAGATAGAGATGTATTGTTTTTATTTTTTTCTAAATTAATATTACTTTTGCGTTTTTCCATTTTATCGAAAAATAAATATTATTTAATGCGTTGTTAAATATTATTGTGTTATAATATTTAATTTGTTTGGGAGTATGTTTAGATACAATATTTGGCATGTTGTCAAATTCTGATGTTTTTCTTGTTTAATTTATTAAAAATATTATTTATCCGAGTGTCGAAAGTGACGAAGTTAAATTTATAGTATACATTATTAAATTCATTAGAAGTTAAGTTTTATATTTATTTTTGAACAACCCAAATACAAAGCAAGGTGTCAAAATTTTTTACAATTAACACAGTATAATTCTTTGTTGTCAAATTTTATTTGTTTATTAATTTTACATTGGTCTGGATTGTAACAGATAACACATTTGAATTGCATATTGCAATTTTGTGACGTTTGGTTCAAAAGTTGGCAATCGTGATATTGTATAATATTTTTTTAAATTATTTTTTTAGTACTTAGATAATAGTAATTTTGTTCTTTTTCTTTTTTGTGATAGCTTTTTTTATTCTGTTCCACTTGTTCATGCTATGGCGGTTTGTGTTTTATTATTATTTATTTGTAATAACTTATTATTTTTTTTTTATTAACTTTTCTTAACTATTTACTATTAATTACTAACACTATCGTGCTGATAATTTAGATTGTTTGTTTTTATTTATTTATAAATTTTTGTTATTTTTATTAATTAATATACTATTTAAATTTTTACCTTTATAAATTTTTATTTGCGCTAATAGTGTTCCGATCTTTATGGTTCAACGGTCATTATAATATAACGGTATATTATAATAGACATAGTTTTGGTGACAATAAATTTTTTAAAATCCACCAAAATGTATCTTATATTGTAATCTAATAAAATTTTAATGTATAAAAAAAAATAACTTAATTTATATAATTATATAAGTATTTTAATTTTATTTAATTTCTAAGAAACCGAATCATCTTTAAATTATATTTTAATTTTAAAGTAAATGAATAAATAATGGTTTTTTAACCATAACAAATTGATTTTCAATCTCAATTAGTTTCAAGATTCATAAAAATGAAGGAGTTAAAAAGAAATTTCGAGCAAAGTGCTATAATTTCTTATATTTATACTAAATGCAAGTATAAATTCACTGTTATGATGACTTGCATTACCAGATAAAGTTTCTCACGAAAGTAAGAAATTTCTTTTTAAAAACGTGTATTTTTGTAAATATACAGATTCTCATGAAATATTTGTATATTTTTTTTACTTGTTAGCTCAATAGTAAGATATTTTGTATGTATAATTAAATTATAAAATAACATATATATATTTTTGATATAAAACATTAGATCAAAATATGAGAATAATGTTAATATAAATTTGAATTTATTATATTTTTAAAAGACTAAAGCATATTAATTGTTTAGACTATTATTTATCTAATAAATTTTTATTTAACAATTAAATCTTCAGAACATTGTCTTACTCATTCAATGAGTTATGATTAATATACATTATCTTATTTTTTTAAGTTTCAAAAGATATTTTTTTAACTCATTTTATGTCTTATAAAATTTCTAATCAATTTATTTAAAATGTAAAAAATCTTTACAATGTTTTTTGTATTTCTTTTCTTTTAATAAATAAATAATAATGTAATTAATTATATTTCTTTCTTAAAAAAATTTTTCCTAGTATAAATCTATTACTTTAATGATAAAATCATGAAAATTATTGATATTATAGTCAACAATGTGAATTAACATATGGAGTTTTTATTTCGTCATAGGTAGTAAAACATGTATTGGTTGGACATTTTCAGTAACATACTGAAATTAATAATAAAATACAGATTTATATATATTATTTTTATTTTATATTATGAGTGAGTTTTTAATTAATTAAGCACAAACAAGGAATTATTAATATTATGCGATATTTGTTTATTTTAATCATTTTTAAATTAAATAAATTATTTTATAATTTAAATAAATATTATTCGATATATTTAAATAACAACAATAACAATAACAATAACAACGACGGCGATGAAAATAATAATAATAATAATATAAGTAAAACAAAAAATGCTATGATTTACTATAAATGTTCATCCTATGACAATCCGTAATACGATTTATGTTTGACTCCAAAGGCTTTGATAATTAATGCAAAATGTTAACGTGGATAATAAATTTAAAATATATAAAAATATAGAATTATACTTATGAATAATATATCAAATAGTATTTTATTAATTTATGAAGAATTTTTAAATGAAAATTTCATGAGTTGTAGCAATAGATATATATATAAAATACTAAACAAAGTTTAAACAACAAGTTTTGGTAAATAGCTTAAAAAATAATATGCAATGGTCAAGAAATAATGAATATTGGTAATGGTTTTAAACTAATACTATGTAGAGTACAAGAAATGAAACCTATTTGAGAATAAGTCTATCTTTTTCCAATATTATATATAGTGTTTAGTTTTAGTTACTGCTTTTTCATCTTTGTTGTATATTACTTATTATATAATTACATACAGATATTTGAGATTTGAAAAAATTTGAAAATAATCATCAATTTTTCATTAAGTAATAAATAGAATTGTTTAATTTTAAATCAGTTTCGTGTTCTCAATAAAATATTGAATTTTAACTTCTACAATAAATTTATAAAACAATCATCTACATAAATAAATAGAATGTCTATAGCTAACAATGAAATACTATCATGTTATATTCAAGAAGGAAAATAATTTTATCATAATTTTATAAATAATTTATTAGATACCATAGAATAAATGTTTATGGAATTCTAAAATTGTGTAAAAATTTACTACTTTTTGGTTTTTTTCAAATGTATTTGAGTAATCATTTAAATGAATTCGATTTTGTTATTCTTCCGATTAAAAACTCCATTTTTAACCATCTAAACTACAGATTCACTTTTTAGAAACATATATATAATTAAGTAATAATAAGACTTTTAATTGCACGCTTAAAATTATAAAAATTTTTATTTGAATCGGTAACGCCTTGTTCACATTTTATAATATAAATTATGTTATTAGTTGATAATTAAGAAGTATTTTAATCTAATGTTTCTACATACACATAATGAAATAGACATTTACTGTCACATAAAGTTTATAAATAATAAATAAATAATATACCTAAGTAGAATGTATCACTAATTATGAAATGAGTGTATCGATTTAATGACCTGATTTTACGATTAGATCAAAATTTTATATTCATGAGAAAATTTTTATGTACAATAACATCTAATAGAGTCTAATTTTCAATAAGTAAAGTAATAAGCCATAAATTGAAAATTGACCGAGTTATATCTAATAGTTTTCGTGAAAGTATAGAAAATTAGTTGATGTTGAAACAAATGTATATAATTTATCAAAATGTGTATTATTTATCGGTTGTTTTTACAAAACTTAATACGTGATTATGATATTGATATCAAAGTAAATACTACACATAGAAGGCAATTATATTATTTGGTTTTTATTTCTGTTATTTACTTCATTTTTTAAATACAATTTCACATATTATATGATTAGTTATTATTAGTTATTATGCTTTTTTATAGTTACAGCTATGATATTAAGTGTAATTGAGTACTGAAATGTATTTCGCTATAACCATTCGACAGTCTTATATCAACATTCAACTTTTGTAGAGATATTTCTAATATCTTGTTTCCTAATTAGTTCCACCTAAATTCTACTTAAAAATATCTTATAAGTTTTTCATGTAGTAATTTTCTTCACTCAGAAGTAATTTTCATGTTCCGAATTATTATAGCTTGTATATTATTAGTTATTTATTTTATCTGGCGCACTTATAATTTAATTGTCACATGTTATACAAATATATAGAGAGATGTATATATCATGCACATATATTTTGGAATTCATTTTGTTTATATCGTAAAAAAAAATAAAATTATGTATCTAATTAAAATCTCTTTTTTAACGATAATTACCTTTATATTTTTGAGCGCACATTAGCGCATATCAATATCTTGTTTATGATACACGAGTAATGTTAAGAATAAGGGGACATGTCAAGCAAGGTCTCATACTCGAAAAAATTTGTACCCACTTAATTGTATATATGTGTCACTAAATTCATATATACACTTGTTAAAATGTTACTTACAACTTATTTGCATTAAACAAATCAGAGAATTTTTGTTTTTACATTTTAATATAACGATATTTATCAAAAGTAAATTTTAATTATACATAATTTTCACGTGTTCAGATAGTGTAGAACGTACATATATTAGCTATAAATAATGCGTTAGCCAAAGAATAAATAAAAGAAGAGTACAAATTGCTAAAAATTCTAATTATTTTGTATGGACGTATAAACTTAATACTACATAATAAAAATAATAAAAAATACATACATAAATAAAGTAACTAAATTTATTTTGTAGAATAATTATTTTTAGAACAGGGATACATATTAAAATGAAAACAATATTGAACGTTGATATAACCCTAACAAGATAGATGCTCATTAATAGTGAAATAAACGAGTCCAACAAAGCGGGTACTCGTGTAAGAAAAAAAGTGTTATAGTTTTATTAAATATTTTTCCTCGCGTTTTATTCTCTAGTTATATATAAAACGTTATATAATTTTTTTTTGTAATATGTTTGGATGCATTTTAAGCATCAAGAGTAATAGAAACCTCTATAAATTATTAAGTAATAGTGACTATTGTTTCAGAAAATTAGCTTATAGTCCGGTCTTATACCTAATAATTATAAATAAAATTAAATAATAGAAAATTCACAGAACTTTATATTTCATCCCTAATTAAAATTCTGATTATAAAAATGATGACAAAGTAAATTTTTAACTTAGTAAAGAAGGAAAAATCAAAAAAATCAAAGACAATTGTTATATGATAAAATAGTTTAATATCCAGAATGAACGCCGACAAGACATGAAATTTAATTAAATCTTAATGATTTTTTTATAGAAAGAAAACAGATAGTTCAGTTGGTAGGACTCAAGATTAACTTATCTGTCAATAGTATAAAATAAATTTTTTTTATTTCTTTATTTCACTTAATTAGAAAAACTGTTAGTCTTGAGTATTCATTGCAGAGATTCATTGTGGCTTGTATATACAAGGGATCTAAGTTCAATTTCTTAAAATTAAATTTCCGTTGATATCACTCTCAGCTGGTTTGCTCAGAAGCAAAGTTTTAATTACTGAAGAAATCTTATAGAAAATTCATGGGTAAATTTTTCATCGAAGGTGACAAAGATCCAAGATATCTTATACATCAATATCCCAACAATCCTACAGTGTTAACTATCAAGCAGTATATTATATATTTCCTTCAATTCGTTATGAATTTTCCCTCGAAAATAAAAAAAAAATAATAACTTATATGTCATGAACATTTCAACAAGGAGAAAATACATATGCGTCTTAGAAAATGTCAGCTATCCTCATAATACTACTGAAAAATATCAATGGTCTAAGTTAATTCAATAGAATTATGTCATACTATCATAATAAATATAGAAACCATTATAGTCGATATACTTCAGTTCCAAAAAAAGATTCATATGTATATATATGGAGTTTGATCAACCACGGAACAAACTTCTCAAAGAAGATCGAACTAGACATTAATCTTAGCATCGATCTGGAAGCTGTCTTATCAATTCAAGAAAATAGGGTAGATCAGATTATATACATAAATGATTAAGTAAAAAAAATGGAATGAAATTACTTATCCACTTAAACAAAAACATTTAGCTACTTGCAAGATGCAAGATTGCTTGTAGGTTTATCACTTCACCGTTAAACCTGATAACTAACTACTTATATAAGTGGGTATAATTTCTTCTAGAATCATCAAGCTTACGAGTCGAATTTCAAGATGCAGAACTTATGAGAGTAAGATGATTTTCTAATCATTGCTGTTTCTAGAAAACTTTTTATCGATACTATCTTAAAATAATATGAAAATATAAAGAATATTCAAAACTACTTATAAAATAACATATTATTAGTCAAAGGTCACAACTTAACTGCAGTCAAAAATGGAATACAATCAATTGAATCAAGTAGTATACTTTTGATCAAATAAATTTATCGATGTCACATATTATGCAAGTTTAAGTAAGGCAAAGCTTAGAAACATCCGTAACTATTATATACTAAATTTATCTAACCATGGCAGATAATTTTAATAGACGTGGTAGATTCATTACCACAGACCCATGAATAGATTTTTTGCATGATAAAAAATTGCTAACATGGATCGAACTATCATACTATTTTAAAGTTGTTGTTAAAACAGTACTTCAAAGATTTAAATAACTTGTATTATGATTTGGAGATGGTTATCTTCGATTACGGCAAAAAGTTTATAAATCAAGGATTTACGAGATTAGTTACAGAATACTTCATAATTTAGCGGAAAATTTTACTATGTATACCGTAATGCTATCCAAATAAGAATATTAATGACGTTGTAAACAATAATTAACAAATATAAAAAATACAATAATTAAATATAAGATTAATATCTATCAAAGCTTTCACTTATAACATCACTAAAATAAGTTCTTTCTTTTTCAATTTTTACTAACCAGTGCAAAACTAAGAATAGTATTACAACGATGTACACATTGGGTATCAAGGAATTTTCAAAGATAATACCACAATTAACTCAATGTTGTTAATACTAAAAAAATCAAGTATTAGCAGAAAATTGTTACTTTTAGATAGGATTAAGAACTTAAATTTATATTAGCATCGAAGTTTAATGTTCATCATAATATTATTATCATCGTTATATAAATATTATAAAAAAATAGAAAAAGCAAGTGAGTTTAGAAGGATCTAATATAATGCTTAATATTTATTAAAGATATATTAAAGATATATTAAAGATATATTAAAGATATATTAAAGATATATTAAAGATATATTAAAAGATCTTTAAGGAAAGAACAACGAAATTAACATCGATTGAATACTATCCATAAATTTAACTGTAAAATACTTTAGAAAATTTAGTTGATATTCAAATTATGTTAAAATTAGCTAGTTATTCTATTTAAATAATAAAATATAATATTTCACTATTAAAATTACAATGAAATTAAGTATATTGATTTTTTTAAATTAGATTACTTAAAAATACGTTAAGAGTAAATACTTTTTTTGTGGATGTAATAATGATTTTTTATTTAGAATTATATTTATTAATAATGTTTACTAGAAATAGGTGTCTTGGAATTGAAACAAATAATATTGATACGCGAGTAACTTAGAATTCGAAAGAAACACCTTCCCTCATTTTATACATATATATATATCGTATAATCTAAATTTTATAAATTATTTGATTTCTTTAATATTTAAAAAAATATCTTGGTAATTAAACAAAATTTCAATTCTCAAAAATTTTCAAATTTGTTTTTTTTGTCTATATGTACAATAGCTTGCTTAATGTAAGTAAATAATATTTGTATAAATTAAATTTAAATAAAAGCAATTTATTTAGTTTTGTTAAAAACAATTTATTTAGAGTACATATAAAGTTTAATACTGAATATAAAAAAATGTTTAAGTTTAAAAAATATATTTAATTTATTTTCAGAACGTTATATCCAAAAAGTTGATCGATTAGTTGTATCAGCAATTTGTCTTTCTGCATTAGTCATCTTCAAAGAACTCTTTAGTGATATGTTACGAAATTTATACATTGTGCAAATAAAATTACTTGTAGTCAGCCTTTTCTTAGTATCGATTTTTATCTAGTACAAAATATATGCAAATACAACCGCAAATTTTGTTATAATATAAAAATTAATATCATTTTATAAATTTCTATAGTTTTAATATTTTATCAGAATATTTTAAATTATAATATAGAAACATAGTATAATGAATATTATATTATTATATATTTCAATTATATTTTATAATTTATTATGATGTATCATATAATTAAAATATAAAAAAGAAATCAAAGTCTTATTTATTATATTATTTTTCGATATTTTGTTTCTTTACTATTTTTCTGTTTTTTTATTACTATTTATATATTTTAATTTTTTCAATTTTTCAATATATAAATATAGATATTTTTTTAATGCCTTTGATTATATCATATTCAACATTCAGATGAAGTAACTGAGTAAATTTGTGGTAAATCGATGATAAATTTAAAAATTGAATCAATTCATTTACAATTCTTCATAATCTATCTTTTAAATAACTAATAAATTATAAACGATTAATTTTCTTAAATCAGAATTATTATACATAAAAATTGTTATTTTCTTAGCCTTTTTTATCTTTTACATCCCAAAATTTTTTAATTTGAATAAATATATGTAAGGAATCAGACAAGTTCTTTATAAACAAATTTACATGTTTTAAATAAATTCATTTCATCAAAAGAAAATTCAATTATTTCATTAAGTAAAATAAAATTAAAAAATACTAATTGGTTTACATTTATTTTATTTACTTATCATCAACTTTCTTTTAATAGTTATATTATAAAAATCAAACATTGTGCTAAGATTTTCATTTACTAAAAATATTAAAATTAAAATAATTTTAATTAAAGTTCATAAAAATAAAAATAAAATTATAATAATTGTTTTATAAATAGAATTTATAAGAAATGATATACTTAAGTTCAGTTTGTTATTTTATAAATAAATAATAGAAATTATACATTATTATTATCAATTAAATTGAATTAAAGAAATACATCTACCAAATGTCGATTTTAAAATTACTGTATGTAATTTTAAATAATGTTTTTTAGAAGAACTAATACAAAAATTGATTAATATACATAAAAAAATTTGTGGAATAGTATATAAAAGTACAATTAATTTTAATTCTGTAAATAATTCAAATGTGTGAATTACATTTTTATTATTGTATTCATAAAAAACATAAAGATAATTTTCAAAGTATTAAAATTAATTATTAAAATTTAAATATATGGATTGTTTCATAAATAAAATATTTCTGTTAATGATATTAATAATTTTTATAGAATTTCAATAACTAAATAAAATATGACAAAAAAACTGAAAAAAATATATATTTAATTTATTTATTTTATAATAATTTAATTAGCACAATAAAAGTATAAGTTCCAATTAATCTTACTCTGAATTGTAATATAAAAAATTAATATTTGCTAAAATTAATAAAAATATTATAATTATTATACTCTTTGAATTAAAAAAAATTAATCTTATTAATAAATTACTGACAATTATATTTCCCGATAACTATAGAGCTAACAAAATTAATTATATATAATTTAAAATTTATAATTATTTTAAATAATACTAACGTTTAAAATATTATTAATATTTTAAGTAATTTCTAAAAGCATTAAATAAGTAAGTATATAATTTGCATAAATAATTTATACGCATAATATAAAAAGATGATTATAGTCCAAATAATAATTCTAATCTAAAATTTAATTATTTTGATGCAATGAAAATATGCTATGGAAGAAAAATAAGTAATCTTCTATTCGATTGGATTAAATCCTATCAGGTTTGAGGTTCTTTCCCACAATCGCTATTCTTTTGCATTAATTACTCTTTTAATATAATTCTCTCCCACTTTCGTTTACTAGCATACCTTTTATAATTTTATATTATAAAGACGAATATATTCATTAAATATTGTGAGAAATAAATTTTAAATAATTTTATTATCGCGGAGTTAATCAATTTTTTAAAAAAATAATAAAATATATATTTATTACAATCGGTTATATCAAATATGTATTAATGTCTATGTATCAAAACATAAGAGAATAAATTTATAATATAAAATAAAAATTTGTTTTAGAAATAAATAAGAATGAAATAATACTTAATATATTATAAAGGTAATATTTAATTAAAAAACCTTATTATTTCACTTACCATTATTTAGTAATGATAATAAGTTAAGGAGAATATAAAAGATACAATAATATTACTAGCAATAATACATATGTTATATATACATGTACAAAAAACTATATATAATGAGAAAAATAATAAATAAAATTAAGTCTTAATTTATATAAAATTAACTCACTTTATATCGGTGAATAATAGAATCTTAAAATGTTTATGACATAAAATTCATAAATCATAAAGCAAGAAGTGTTATGTGTACACGAACTACATTTCCGGAATTCTACAGCATATGGATATAAAGAGGAAAAAAGAGCTGTGGAACAGAATGTGAAATTTGAACAAAGAAAAAAGACATATAGTGACACATGTTTATACACATACAAAAATATCACATTCTAAAAATAATAACAAGTTAGATTTTTATTTTTTTAACCGAATACAGTATGATATGTCTACGTTTTCAAGAAAAACTGAGATAAATATTTATATTATAATTTTCAGTTTTTAAGCTAATTAATAGGACTAATAAAACTGGAAAATCAGAGTAGAACTATATAACAATTGTTTTTTTTAAGCTTTGTGTTATAAGTTTTTCTTAGTCCTTATGTATTGTTATATTATATTGACTTTATGTATAGATATATATAAGTATTAATTGTTAATGTACTTTGCTATGCTGGCTCTTTACTGTCTATTGTTTTAATATGAAAGGCAACTTTTCACAATAGGTGCAAATAATACACAAATACACATCCTATAATTTAAGATAAAGAAGACATCAGAACGTTAACATCACTAGAGGGTCTACAAATTAAAGTTTCTCATTTTTTAGTGTTTAAGCTAGAGAGTAAAAAAGAAGGTAATTCCTAATTATAAGACAAAATATATAGCGTGAACGATAGTTTATCATTTTTTTAAGAAAGTTTGGGAAGATTGCGGTAGATTAGAAAAGTAAATTAGGGCTAGTTTTCTGTATATTTCTTTGCAAACTCTCCTTCTTTTTCTCAATTTTCAATTTGTGTTACCGAATTTTACAATTTTTATATATGTATTTAATTCATTTATAACGAAAGATTGTATTTGTTAGTAAACTAAATTAATACAATATAACTTTAAAATATAATTTATTCTTGGGGTATTAAAATATTTGGATGAAAATGGGTATTTTTTATTACTTTATTACTGTAACTACTAATATTTTAGAGCTTGAAAAAATATTTTTTTTAATTTAAATATCTGTTTTTATTATAAAAATTTTTAATTTTTTAATTTTTACGTATTTTTAACGTCATTTTGGTATATTATAAAGCTATAAACCCGTTTTAAAACTATTTTTCCATTTTGCTTTTTAATTTTCCATTATCTTACGGCCATATTACCACATCTTAACTTCATATTTTTTCCAAAATACTCACGAAATACCCACGAGTGACTATCATTATCACTGTAGTTATATGTTACGTTGCACTTACAATATTTTCTATAAAATTATTTAAAATGAAATATAAATATTTAAACTATTGATAGCAAAACCTAGTGGCAATGTCATTTTTATTTTATTTCTTTTGTTTCCCTGTTTTGTTTCTTCTTTAGCCTTTTCAGATTCTGGATTCAAATTTTCTCAAGTTCTATATTTTTCTATATTTACTTTGCATTACATAAAACAATAAGACAATACATTACAAATTTAGTACGTATACTGTCACAAATATTTCAATGATACCTCGACGCCTCGTTTTCATACATTCATTGTTTATAATATATGTAATCAACGCAATATATATTTATTATTACCAATAATGCGTATGGTATCACTCACAGTACATTATATATATATATATATATTCATTTATTTTTATCAATAAAATGTATAATTATATATTTCATCGATTATAAACATACATGAATATAACTATCTGCTGCATAAATCTATAATAGTATTTTATGTATTATAATATATTATCGAATGCTCTGTTTGGATAAGGCAAGGCATCAAGTTTTTGTCGCACGGCTTTGTAACAGCGTACGAATTTCGCGCGTTTAATTTACAAGCATTCATTTTGTGTGGCTTATCCTGTGCTAGCATTTGTATTGCTTATATTTTGCTTGTTATATGATTATTTATAAATTATTTATAATAAATATAAAAAGATATCTATTCCAGAGAATCATATGTCTCATAATATTTATTTACATAATTCAATATAAATTTTTAAAGAGGATATTATTGAAATTATGGTGATTTGAAATACATCGAAGTAAAAAATTGGAAGAACATCGACTAAAAACAACGCGAAGAAGAATGCGAATTTGCTAGCAGGTTTCATTGTCGAAAGTCAGTACGATTTAATTTTAATTTTATTATAGATACATTTTTATTACGAAAATCGTAAGTACAGCATGAGACGTAATAAAATAAAATTCACTTCATGGAATTTACATAATAGGATATACATATACGCCTTTTTCATACAAAACGTTCCTGATCATTTGTTAATTTCCCTTCTATTCCTTTTTATATATCTTTGTAGCTTAGAAAGAAATCCGCTGGGTTCGTAGTAATCGAAACTGTTCCCTTTTTAAATATCATATTGATAATATTCATTTTCAGTCCATTCCAATTTATTGTTTTGAATTAGTCGTAATAAAAATCTATGTAACAAAAAAGGAGAAATGGGAGAATAGTCTTATAAATGTTCTTATGATTTATATTATCAAAAAAGTGATTCCTTGTTACAATTCATTAACTATTTTCATTGTAGGTACATAAAATATTTTATAATTACAGAAAAATGTAGCTAATTAACATAAAATTATTACTTTGAGCAGTATTTGCTTCTTGCTGATATATTCCATGGTTGGATTCGTTCATTAGTTATGACCATTGTTCTCTTTCACTATTATTTTGTTAAAAATTTTGTATAAATAAAGAAAAATGGGCATAACTCAGAAAAGTGTATGGATTTTAGTTCGATATTATGGTAATCGAGGTAATCCTTTTCTTTAAATCATAAATTTGTAATTCTATAGATACGATTTTTTTAGAATCTAGTGAAAAAATTGAAAACTCTGTACAACAAGTTAGGATTCCATCTATTACAACATTTGCAGAATTAAAATCTACTGTATACTCTTGGGTAAATATTGAAGAGAATAATTCAAAAATTGTTAAGTTAAGACAATTTGATAATAGTTTAATACCTCTTTCAACTCTTCTTCAAGGATCTTCAAAAGAAAAGTAAGTTGCTGTAATTGTTGTTTTTTATTACCTTGTTATTATAATATTGGATATATAAATTCATTAGAATTATTTACATTAATTTATAATTTTTTAAACTTTAATTTTATTTTATTGGTTATAATATTAAATTTTAAAAAAGACAATTGACTCAATTATATATTTTTATTTAATATAATAGAATTTCTCTATTCAAATGTTTAATTATATATACTTATTAGTATTATAAAAAGAAATTTATTTTTTTTAATCTTTAATAGGCCTTTTATAATCGAAGTTGTTGGTATCCATCAATTTTGTGAGTATAAATTATTTATGAAAAGTATAATTATATGAAATTATAAAAATTATATAATAATTATTTGTAGGTCCAGTTAAAAAAAGAATGATACTACCAAATTATATCAGTATATTAAAATGCAAACTAACAGATCTAGAAAAACGTGTAAGTTAATAATTATAAAATTAAGTTATATGCTATTTTCAAGTATTATATCTGAAAAATAGGTTTGTATATTATTATAAAATATATTGATTAATAGTTTACATATAACTAGGGTAGACAAACTTTTTCTAATTAATTATATGAATACATTAGTAATAAGAATAACAAAGGTGATTTTATAAATAACTATATTGTTAAAAATTTTAAAGGTTCAGAATTATAAAAAGTATATTTAATTATGAATTTTAAAATACTCTTTTGATATAAAAATAGTCTTGATATATTTTTTAAAAATATTATTATGCATTCATTAAATTTATTATACTTATTTATTCTTATTACATTTTTGTGAATAATAAAAATAAACTCTTATTATAAAACTGTGTGTTGAATAAAAAATATACTTTAAGTATACAAGGAAAATTTTTGTTAACAAAAAATTCATACTAAAAGTCTATTTCATATGTATTAAATTTTAGAATATTTTTTAAAGGATACGTTTATATTTTTTTAAAAAAAAGAAGCTTAATCATTTTCTATGAATATTTTAAATATTAATATAAAGAATTTAAAAAATGTAGAAATATGTGTTTTAAATTTTACATAATGTTTCTATAATAAAGTAAATCTATAAATTATTCATCAGATTAGGATTTAAGATTTTAAGTAAATTTTATGGTATCTAACAAATGATTGCATTGCAATTAATTTTGTTTTAATATTTTATTTGAAATATAATTTTGACACTTTTCTTTTATAATATATTTATTATTATTTGATTACATTTTAAATAACAGTGAAAATATTCTGTAGTATTATAATTATATTACATTAATTAGAATATCATAATTTTAGATATTTTAAAAATATTTTAAGATTTAATATTACAAATACTAATATAGAAGCAAAGTAATATATTATGGTCTTAAATGTATTATATATTAATAAAATTATTGATTATATGACTGTTTCATACCTGAAAAATAGTTGTTCGCATAATTCGTGTATAAAATTAATAATGTATATTTAATAGAATAAAAATTTTATAAATTAATTAGGATTCTTGATATAAAGTTATTTGATAAATTAAGTTCAAAATTAAAATTATGTTTAAAAAACTTTTTTTGTATAATCATATAATCTTATGCATTTTAATAAGAATTGACTATAAATCAGATCCATAATTATTTCACTAATTAAAATAATCAACAAATTCGGTTGTTTTCGTCAATAGCTTCATATTTTTCGTTGATTGTCTTTTTATTGATATATAAAATTACCACTCATACAAATTGGTTATATATTATTGATTATATGAATTATAATATAATTTAAATACTATAAATTATTCAAGAAATAGTCTAATATTTATCAGTGAAGGTCAGTTTTTAATACTCTTTTTGTAATTTTCTATTGTCTCATTATCTTACTTTTTCCTTGATAAAGAATTACAATATTTGTAAGACTCCTATATTTAGTATTAAATTATATTCTTTTATTATTATTATAGTTACATTAATATCAATTGAATAACATCATTTTGTTTTTCAAATTTGTTTAAAAAATTTTTGTTTTAACATTATAAAAAATATTGTTTAACTATTCGAATATATTACTATATGGAAATTTAATTTTTCACATTTCTTTACAATCATTTTTAGGTATATAAGTCACCAATTAGAAAGTGATCTAGTTTTAGAAGAAAAATATTTCATTAATTGATAGTCTTTTCTTTTTTTATAATAAACTTAAAATTGAAACAATTTTAATTATAAAAGAATTGCATTATACATAAAAAAAGTAGTATTTACTTAATTGAAAACTTTTTACTGAAATTTCATATAATGCACTGAAATAAGATATACTAATGAAAAATAATGAATCTTTAATTTATTGCTCTCTCTTTCTGTTTTTAAAAACACAAAACAGTTAGTATTCACATAATCAAAAGGTTTTGTTTATGTACTGCGATTTTTTAGTAAATTGTCCATTCATAAATTAAATTTAATTTAGTACAATATATGCACATGTGTAAAACAAAACATTTTTGCCATCTAAGGATCATTAATTAAATCTATTCAAATTTAATATTAATTGAATTCCTACTTATATGTATTTATTTTTTTAATTTCAGCTACACAAATTCATATTTAATTTTAATTAATCTGAAATAAATTACAGTAAAATGTTTTTAAAATATTCGAATTTTGAACATTTTAAAATTTTATAATTTGTCAACTCAGTAATTTTGTAATTATTAATTTCAGTAATTATTTTCTTCATCAGCTAACCAATAGAGACAATAAATAAAAATGTTGATTTAGATTTGATTAAGTTTGATATGTTTAAGGAAGTGATTTACTCAAAGATAAACTAGCCTTTCAAACATTAATTACACTTATCCTATAGCTGATTTTAATTTTGTTGTTTCTAATAAAATGATTTTTTTCTTCATTCATTCTTTATATGCTTTTATAGAATAATTGATTTGACAATTGAAGATTTCTAATCAGTACATAATAAAGTATAAGTTTTATATGTATATACTTTAAATTAAAAAATTGAATGTATGAATTTTTAAATTCTTTAATAAGTAAAGTCTATTATTATTTAAGTTTATTATTAATTATTATTAATTTATTAAATCCAACTATGTCCATTGTTGGATTTTTTTATTCTATCAGTTAAGTCTATTTTCTAATTTTATAAAATCATAATTTCTTAAATTATTGAATTCAAATATTCATTTAAAACTTATATGATACATGATATACTAGCTATATAATTCTTTAAATAGTAAGTGAATCTTTTTAAGTTTTTCTTTTAGATATTTTATGATTTATAAAATAATCTAAATGTAATATGTACATTTTGTATTTTATATTTTATTCTATTATTATTATATTATTATATTCTAACATTGATTAACTTAATGTGAAATTCTCTAATTTTATTAATTATAAAATTAAATTTAATATTTTTGTTTATACATTAAATATTATTTATAATATTGACATGCAAAAAATATAATCATTTCTTGTTAAAATTTTGAATTTGGCAAACTATTTTTATAACATAGACAAAAATTGACAATCAATTTCAACCACTATTGTTTTATCATTCATTATTACTATTTCATTGTATTATAGGAATAGTTTTAAAATAATTATATTATTTGTATTATTTCTTTAAAAATTATATTATATCTGCGTTTTTTTAGTGACTGATGAAATTTTTTGAAATTATTAGCATTTGTATTTTTTCTAATTTTTTTTACTTGTAATTTATTTAACAATGTATAAGGTCTAAAACTCATTTATGAATTAAATATATTTCAGTAAACATCGTTTGCAACATATAAGTATATATGTCTTTCATACATTTAAATATATTTATTAATCATGAATTTACCAAACATAGTAAATAGATTGATGTTTTAGATTTAATTAAATTTTATAAACTATTAATTAAATCTATCAAAACTTTAAAAAATTCTGTAGTTTTTAATTTATTGCTTTGGTATGTGACTTATTCTGTCTTTAAATAAAATGTTCAAGTAATTTATAGAATGAATATAATTTAATAAAAATGTGTAATTATAATTTTATAATTACAAAATATATATTACAGAAAACTTGATATTGAAATCGACTTTCAATACAGCTCTGTACATTTTTTGATAAAAATTGTAATATGTAATAATTCATTGTTTCAGCTTATATTATTAATTAGCATACATTAATGTTTAAGTTTTTAATAGTTTTATAAATATAAATAATATTATAATATATAAACATTTAGTTATTAACAAAGTTATTAAAAAAATTTGTAAAAAAAGTAAGCATTTTATTTTTAAATATTGAGTTATCAGAAATCGAAAAGAGAACATGTCTTTGTTTTAATAGAGAATATACGTCTACCTATTGGTATCTGTTAAGAAATAGTTTTTTGTGTGAAATGAATTATGTATCATTGAGAGCTATACAATCTGGTTATAGTGGCATTAATTAAAATTAATCTTTGCCAAATTGTCGTAAAAGATTTTTTAGTATGGGGGTAGTCATAGAAATTGCTAACCTTTCTTGATTGAGGATCAAAAATGCATTGCATACTTATGGTGTTAATAATCTTTGCTCTTCTGTAATTCTTTCTTAATCATCAGCAAATAAGTAAATATGTCTTTCTCAAATATTGTATAAATCGAATCTATCAATTTCATTTTAAGGTCAACAAGGCAAAATAGCTGATAAAGTTTAAACTTTTAGAGATTTGGGACTAAGTTAATAATCTATCAAATGGGATAGCACTATTTGTCTCAAGATTTTAATGTTTAATACTGTAAAACTGAAATTATATGACTATTATATGACACCTAAGACTATGGTATTATTGAAAGTGATGTCAATTTGAATAAACAGGAATAAAAGCAGATTGACATGATAGTTGAATGACTATTATTTTACTGGTAATATCATGGATCTGTATATGTAGTATTTGAATACTATTAATATAGTAAGTTTATTAATAATGAATAATGTTCAGTTAATAGTATAAAGCACGATCCCTTGCAATGAATATATCATATTTTATCGATATTTATTTAAAAAGTACAATCTGATGTAATTAAAACAGAGCTATTGATCTGTAATAAATATAAATTACTATAATATATATTAGGGGATAGAGATAGGAATATAAAGCAAACTTCTAAGAAATGATCTTGGCATATTATTCGTAGACTGGTTAATTGTGTAGTAACATTAAAGGTATATCTTGAATGCATTGATATTATTTTAGAGAAAAGATGACAAGATTTAATGAATCTTAATAAGAATTAATAAAAATGTCATATCAATCTAATATCTGATTTCTAATAAACAAGAATTATTTAATTGAGATTATGACATGGTGATGTGGTTCAATTATCAAATAACAACTACTGGTTAGATATGTACTATAAGTTCTATGTATAATTTGTTAATTCATAAGTCGATTTGTTACAAAGTATATTATATCTTCTCTAATTTGATTAACTGGTCTACCAAGAGTTTTTAATATTTTAGTAGCTTCCGAGTATTTTAATGTAATGTTTTCAAAGTTTCAATACATATAAGTTCAATGATTTTAAATTTAAATAACTCATTAAAATATAACCATATTAGATTTCTTTTTTGTCGTAGCGATAAAAGATGTGCTATTGAAATTAATTTCAGAGGTAATGATGTTCTTGGTGAGTGTTATTTTATCAATGGAAAACAAAGTCTTCAAATAATGTAACTTTTCAATATCAATTAGTTCATCATTAGAGAATATCAATTAGTTCATCATTAGAGAATATCAATTAGTTCATCATTAGAGAATATCAATTAGTTCATCATTAGAGAATATCAATAATGTAAACAAATTCTTGTACAAGGACCACTTGGAAGAAAATACTTAAAAAAGAAGGAACCGATTGACCGATGACAATTAATATAAAAAATTCACTTTGTTGATGGTTCAGAAGATTGAAACTCACATGTGAGGTCTAACAATTCTGATTTTTTTCTCGCAAAAAGTGTCTTTAATTTTCTTAACAATTTTTAATTAAATGAGAAAATAAGCAGCTTTCAGTGCCACTACTTTGTAGCTTGCCATTGTTTCTTTAAATCTTGAAATATGCTTAATTTTTTAATGTAATCTGAAATTAGTCTTTTATTTATTAAAATTGCATATACATGGGTGATGATTTTAAATGTAATATAACTTAAAGCTAGAAAATATGAATGTGGATATTGAATTGTATATATATACATATATATATACATATATATATACAAGTTTATTAAGATAAATATTTTTAATAATGTACAAAATTAACATACATCATTAAATACAATTAAATAAAATTTAATATAAAAACCAAGAATGAAAATATTCTAAATATTAACTCTATTAATTTATTTAATATTATATTCAGATTAATTAATATTTTATGTATGTATAAAAATAGTTTCTTAATATAATTTTTTCACATAAATCTTCTTCAATGAAATAAAAGAAATCATGTTAATAATAAAATTTTATATTTTATCTTAAAGTAAACATTACTTTGTTATTAAGATATAAAGAAAATCATTTTTTTATCTTTTTAAACCAAATTATGATTGGATTTTTAAGTGTAAATGTTTATCAATTAATTTTGCTTCTTAGTTAAATCATCTTAGGTAAGAAATTTTTGATCTTCCTAATGGTAAAAAATTCAAAATTTTAATTTCCATATAAAGTACAATTGTGCCAAAATTCTGCAAAAAACGTTTTATTATTTAACTTTAGAATTGTTTTGTATACTTTATAAATAACTTTTAAAAGATGACTATCTCAATAGTTTAAATTGAAAATTCTAAATTTTGTAACCGTATTATAACATTTTAAATAACAAAATACATGTATGAGTACTTATGTCATGTACTTTTCAGATCGCTGAATTAGAATTTCGGATCAGTTTTGCATTTTTCAAAATGGTGGATCCAATATGGTGACTAAAACTACATAAATTGTGTACAAAATTATGAAAAATGTATGTGAGTACTCATTTTGTGTGTCAATGAAATATGTGCTTCGTATTAATTTTTAAGGTTTTCTTTGTTCAGTTTTCATTTATTTATATGAACTTTACTTATTACTTTACTCAAACTTACTTAGATTTGAGTACGATAATAATAAGAATCATTATTGTTTTAAAAAGCTTTATTCTTTTTAATTTTTATATTGAATAATATTCATATAAAAGGACCAAATATAATTTTAATAATATAATTAAACTACAGTATATCCTTCGTGCTTTTACTAATATTTGTTTTAGATTTATTAAATTTATTGTTTAATGTTTTAAAGTAATTTGAATTATCTTTATTGTATATCTTAATTTTTTTTTATTTCAAATAATTAATGTTTATTTTTATAAATTATCTACTAAATACTTTCACTTTACAATAAAAATATGAAGTTTTTAATTATTGCATAAATGACTTATTTTATAAAAAGTTATTATAATTTTCTGATTGTATAATTTTGTATATATATTTCCATTTTTATCTACTACAGGAAAACCTTTTTTCATTCATACTTTTATTAAATATTAAAATTGATATAAAAGAAATTGGTTTACATTGAGAATAATATATATACACCATTTAAGATTTAAAAAATTTTTTTTATCCTGAATGTTTTATTAAGATACTTTTTCTTTTGAACAAATCTTAAATTTCAGATTAAATTGAGGACAAAAGAATTTTATTCTTTTATTATTATTTAATCTAACAATATAAAGTTATCAAAGTAATATAGTACTCACTATAAATTACTTTTATTATATTATTCATATTGGTTACACAAAAAACATTTTCAATACTGAACATGATTATATCATAAATATTAAAAGTTTCTAGTAATTGGAACTTAGGAGTTTAGTTAAGTAAATTAAATTTTTTTAATCTATTGCAATATGTAAATATTTAAAGTTGATATTTTCTCTAAACTATTTTATCAAAACAATTTTAATAGATATAATTTTTATAATTTTATATTTAATTTTATTAAAAATATCAAAAAGGATTATTAATCAATATTTGTAATATTTTCCTAATTTAATTATACAATTATCATTATTAAAAAATTATTATTTTTTGAGACTTTTTGAGCGTCATCACATTATCAAAGTATAAATTTTTATTTCTATGTTAGTAATAAGTAGTAAAACTAAAATAAGTAGTAAAACCTTAAATAGTAACTGAGACTTTAGTATTTCATTAATCAGATTTATGCAACATTCATTATATAAAATCATTAGCATCATTATTCTTATTGCTATGTTGAAATATGTAATTAAATTCTGTAAAAGTATTTGGAAAATTTAATAATATATATTTTGATTAAATTGAAAATATTAAAACTCAATATTTATATTTCTTATTTATTCAATAACTTCAATATCAATTGTATTTTTAATTTATGCAGTCATGTTTAATTAATAATTAAAATTTTTGGAAAGATTATTATCAGGAAGATCAGATTTTGTTTATAAAAAACATTATTTAATTATTGAAAATGTCTAGCAGAATTATGAGTAAATCAAAACAACATTAAGCTAGGAAATGGTTTGTTAACATGATTTTTGTATGTTTATAATCTTTAGGTAGTGAGTGAAACTTTTATATTAAAATGTATCAGTCAAAATCCTTCTATAAATTTAAGGATTCAAACAATGAAAAAGTCAGTGAAAAGGAAAAATTAAAATAGTCTGGTATTGGTATTTTACTCTTCAATATTATAATTACAGTATTTATGTCGAATAAAACACTTTTTCATTGATATTCTATTGTGTTTTATTTAGATTTTTCTCCTTTAAATTATTTAATTAATTACTTGAACTATTTCAGTTGTAATATATGAGAAAGTGCTGAAATAGAAGTGAAATGTGAAAGTATTACAGTGAGTAAATGTTTGTTTACTTGTACATGTAAAAGTATGTTCATTTTTAACCCTGTTCTTATACAATAATAATAACAGCTGAAGATATAATTGTAGATTATAAGGTGTATATATGCAATTCATAAGTAGTCTGAAAACCAAAGTCGATTTATCCACTGGTCAAAGTCTGGAAGTATAATTGAAAGATTATTGTTACATATGTACCATAATCAAAAAGAATTGGATAGAATATTGTAGCTATATGAAAATTCAGTAAGTACTATGATACGATTAAAAAAGAAATCCAAGGCACCATAATTTTGAATAATTGTATAAATAGAACTTCTGTTCTAAGAATTAAGTGGTATGATAAAGATATAGTGGCATATTGTTTTAACTGTGATTTTGAAAACACCTATAATCTTAAGGGTTGTGCTGCTGTGGTATTGCACAAGGTATGAAAAATAATGCCATTTAATTATTGATACTAAAATTTACAAGATAACACTATATTATCAAAATAAATTGAAGATTTTTTTTAATTTATAAGAAATAAGATAAATACTATATTTATAAATTATTAGACATTAAATTTAATAATAGATAAGAATTAGTATCAAATTTTAAAAATCGAATTAATATTTTCAAAAACATATCTTTATTTTTAAACATTAAATTTATTCTCTGGATCTACTAGATTTTTATTATGAAAAAAATAATAAGAAAAACTGCTTTTACGACTAAAATTTTTTTTTACCTTGTGTAATGAAAATGATAATATTTAGTTAAAAGATGGATGATTCGATTTTCAAGTATATCAAAGATATAACTTTCAACCTGCTACTTTTGATGTAGTTATTATCATAAGATCGAAGTGGTGAAATATTTTAATCATTTAATCAACTTACAAAATTTGTGAAATTTTTCAGTTTTTAGTCATTTAGTCATTACCTTCTTATAATTTTCAAATAAATTTAAATTTGAATTTAGAGAAATTAATAAGATACTAGTGCAAGGAAGAGGTTAAGACTTATTATTTATTTAAAAAATATTTTTTTCATTATCATTTCTATAAATTATAAATTCTTTCATGATTTCCACCAATTTGCATATACTAAAGTAAAAATAAAAAAGTAATATATTAAAAATAATCAGTATGTATAGTTAATAATAACAGTAATAAAATAATGAATCTACATAATATGAAACAAAAATCTACTACGAAAGCAGATCATATTTGATAAAATTAGATAGTCGAGCGATTAACGCAAATTTCACTTTTAGTTTATTTAATTCTTAGAAGATTATAATTGACAAATAATATATTTACGAGTGAAAGATTTAAAAAATTCTACGTTTGGTAAAAATTAAGCATGATAGTATCATCTAGTCTTAATAACGTATGATAATTTTAAGAATAAATAATACCAAGAAGATGGTACAATGAAATAAATAGAAGTTTTTTAAGAAATAACAATTAAAAAATACTTTGAATGCTAATGTAATTATGATTAGTATTATTTGATAAATACATGTAAAATATTGTTTTTGGTTTTAATTCTGTTAATGTATTAAATATTCAAGATTGAAAAAAAAAATGAAAAACTTTTGATCTTTTGATACGTTTTGAAGAATGCAGCATTAGCTTTTTATATAAAACACAATATAATTAAGTTAAATATATGAAATTTAATTTAATATATATTTAATAAAAATCTTAACTTCAATTATTAAAATATTAAATTCAATAATAATATTCAATTATTAAAATTGTAAGTACAAAAAATAGATTACAAAGAGATAACTGATTCTTAAAATCCAATCATTCTATAATCAAATAAAAATTTCATTTTTCTATAATTTTTTATAGCTTTCTGTTGAATATTTAAGTAAAAAATTAATTTGGAAAAACTTGTGACAGTTAAGTCAAATTTATAAAAAAAAAGAGCCTTATTTGTGAATAAAATTAAGATTATAAGTAGAAATAAATTTAGTATTTTTGAGAAGGAAAAAAATTTAGGTCAATTTTGAAAATGCAGTTTTCAAAACAAGATGTTAAAATATACTTTTATAATGTTATACAAACTTAAAAATATTAATTTTTTTTTAAATTCTAATATTTTATTTTTTACTGTATTTTTAGTTTTAAATTAATTAAAGCGCTAAATTTAAATCAAACAAAATAATATTCTTTCGTATGTTTTTTATAACTAATTTTATTGATTAAAAAAGTTGCTTTTTAAATTGAAATATATTATTTATGAAAAATTTATTTTTTATTATATTTAAAAACAATATAAAATATATTTGAAATGATAAATTTAAAAATAATCATTTATTTAGTTTCGACATTTGTAAATTTTCACATCAATATAGTACTAATATCATTGAAATGAGTATATTGTTAAACCTTTATTATTTTGAATAATTTTTTCTCTGTAATATGAGTATATGTAATATATAAGTTTTTAATTATAAGATTAGAATATTTCTTAATTTTCAGGTTATAACTATTGAGAGTTCTGTTCCAGAAATCACTTCTATTCATATTAAAGCTATAGAAGAAACAGTTAATTTATTAGTCAATCGTGTTGAATATATAAATCGTAGACTTGAAGAATTGGCTCCTCCAGACTGGAAGGCACAAATTGGTTGACTTGTAAATACTAGATTAGCATTATACTTTTATTAAGTACATTATATATTATACTTAATACAAAACTATTAAATAAGAAATAAAATAACAAAAGGAGATTAATTGATGCAAAAATATATTTGCAGTTTCATCCATAAATGTACATTTTGGTATTTTTGGTATTTGCGAACAATTAAATAAATATTAAAAATAAGTACATTGTAGGCTCATAAAGATTCTTACATTCAACATAAGTAAATCTTATCTGTTAATACATATTGTATATTATATAATTATATTAAATTAAAAAAAAATTAAAATAGCATTACGAAATATGTTATGAATCTCAAAACTATTTTAATATTTATAAACACTAATATTATAAACAATACTACATTTATTATGTGCATGAAGTATTTACAATGTAGCAAGAATAACATCTGAAAAATAATATTTTGAAGATAAATTTAAATAAAATTTAAAGATTTGTTAATCAAGTAGTATAAGTTCTATGCTTTTATTAAGATCTTCATTAGTATTTATATTAAGATTATTCGTACTTGCCTAAAATAAAAATAAAATAATTAAATATAAATTATTAAAAAATTGTCATTAATGTAATAACTTTTAAATAAAAATAAAATATTGAATAAAATTAATTATATTAATACTCATGTGAAAAACGTTAAATATTATTTTTTTCAAAAATTATTTATTTCCTGTAAATATAAGAACTTACTAATTGTAAAGTAGCTGAAAAATATCGTGCTACTTCGCAAGGTGGTTCTTTACGAACAATTTCATCAAATTGAAGTTTTTTATCACAGATTTCCAACTTTTTAATAATTCGCGATTCATATTCATGAATACGAAATGGTGGTTTACGTTCAGCTGCCATTAATCTCGGTTTTATTTCTTCATGCCATCTGGCTACATTTTGGTCTTCATCAGTTTGTAGATCAAGTTCTTCATAAATTTTTTTTATTTTGTGTTTGACTAATTTTTCGAAATTATGTATAGATTTTATACGAGTTTTTTCTGTGTGATCCAAAATTTTCTTCGATGATATAAGAAAATTCAAAGAGGGTGATATTTGTGATGTAAAGTTATCAGGAAGTGGAGATGATGGAGGAGTACATTGTGGCGAAGAAAAATTTGAGTGAGATGTTATTCTACTAGAGAATTTAAGGTGAGAATTAGAATTCTTGGAATAATTTAAATGAAAACCCAAAAGATCCATTGTCAATGTTGTAACTGGATCATAATTAATATCAAAACGATGTTTAATATTAAATCTTTCATCCAAAGATCTTTGAAATCCAATCTGATATTCTACAAATTATTTTACAAAATAATATAATCTAACATATCTATAATAAAATTATTTAAGAGATGTGCCACTCTAGGTTTTTCTAAAGATTCAAATTGTATTTTGAGTATTTTATAATCTTCCCCATTACATAAATAAATTTAAAAAAAGCTAAATTATAGAATTTTTAAAATAAAAACCAGTACCTAAGAATTTTCTTAACATCCTTGGTTGTGTAATGGGTTTTATATTTAATACATACAGATATCTGATGACTTATTATATATGTATTATAATGTTCAACTCATATAAGTTATTAAGAGGATACTTTTAATTAAAATGGCATTTATTTAAAGTAGAAAACATGATTTAAAATATGAAATTAACTGATTAATTTTAATAATGCATTTCTTAGACTTAAATGTTATAAAAAATATTTATGGTTTTACCATATTATTATTAAAATAGATTTTATGTAATAATGGAATATAAACCAATAAAAAAAAATCACTCAAAAACAAATTGAATACATTCTTTCAATAAATTTTCATTATAAAAAAATAAGAAAAGAGAATCAAGGCAAAACAATTTCTTCTTGGAATTTTTGATAGTATTTGAAAATAAATTAAAAATGTGATGACTTTTATATCATTGTATCAAAATAAATATATTTTTATAAATAACAAAATAAATCAATAAACTATTAAGTTGATACATAATGTATGTAAACATATTTTAATTTTCGTTTATTATCAATGATTTTAACAGTAAAATAGTTTGGTATTAAAAAATATATTAATTGTAAGTAATGAAGATAAAATAATTGATATTGAAACTGTTCGTATAGGTAAAATTTTTTCGTTAATTCGGCATAATTATTTTAATGAATTCTGTAACCTAATTGATATAAAATTTAATTATTATATAATATATTATAGAATACATTTTAATAATTTTGTATAAAAAATAAAACTTTTAAGTGTGTAAAATGATAAAAAAAATAGACAATGTCGAGGTAATCAACAAGATCTTCAGTAATATTCAAATATATAAGCATTAATATAATAAATATTTAAAGATTAATTATTTTTTTTAAGTCTCTAGAGTGGCATTACTCTTAAATTCTTATAATTAATAATGCAGTTTAAAAAAAAAATTAATATAAAAACATTTTTTTAGCATAATAAAATATAATTTATTATATTGTAATTAATAAATAGCATAAATAATTTAATAAAAACCTTCTTTCATTGTTATAAAATGAGGCCTTGAAGGTGAATACATCGTCATTTTCATACTTTTAACTCCTGATTCATTTTTATCTTCATTATTCTTAAATATTTGTTTTGCTGATTGTTCAAATAATTTATTTGATTTAATAATCTTCCGTTTCTATTAGAATTGATATATTTTATTATATATAATTCTTCTTTTTATAGACAACAAGAAAGATGTACATACCGGAGTACGTTTTAAAAGATTTATGTGACATGGTAAACGAAACTCTTTTCTAGTTCTAACTAGTTTTTCTGGAATTCCATCTTTGAATGGTATTGGTATTAATAAATTCATATTATTATTCATATAATTATTCAAATTATCATTTGTTTGTTTAAGTCTTTTACTTCTAAAATAAAATAATATTATTAATAAAAAATAAACTACTGCAAAAAACACTATTAATTATAAAAAAACTACCTCCTTAATGAAGAACTTGAAGTATTTTGTAAAGCAATGGAATCATTATTAATATTTTCACTTATTCTTCTTTTAGAATCACTTTTCATTACATTTTTACTTTTTTCAAATTCTTGATTTTTAAATTTTGTATTAGATATATTTGCTTTCATTTCATGTTTTCTATTCTGATTTTCATTCACAGATACATTTTTTATATATTCATCATCTAGAAGCTAATATTGTATATTAGAAGAATTTTGTTTAAAAATTGAAATTATTACAATTGTTAAAGTTTTATTATTGCTTACATTGTCTTCAGGACCATATATTTCGTCATTTTTATCATTATTTGAACAAAACTGGGGTGTTTTATTATCTAAACCGCTGAGTATTGTAGAATTTTCTGCCTGTTGTAATTCCGTTTCATATAAGGAAAAACAATCTGAATGCTGATTCATAGGTGATCGAAAAATTTTGTTAGATGTATCATATAAATTTAAATTTGATGAAAGATTATTTCCTAATGATAAAGTTATACATTCGTTAGTTTTTTTTTCATATTCATTTCTTGATTTCATTGTAAAATATTCAGATGTTTTATCTATTGTTGTATTTGTTTTCGATATTGCAGATGATGAATATGAGTTACATCCATGAAATAATATATTTTCAAAATCTTTTGGGGTTAATTCTTCAACCAAAATTCCTGTTTTATTCATCTGTTGATTACATCTAAAAAATTTTAAATTATTTTAAATATCTGCCACTATTACTACGATCTAAACTTAATTTATAATAAAAAAAGAAAATATTTATTATTTATTTACGTATACATGACAGGTATTTCATATACGTGCATTAACTTTTTTCAACTAATTGAGGTATTAGATAGTCGTTTTTAAAGAAAATAAAGTGTGTTTAAACATAACTGTAAAAATAAATAGATATATTATATTTTGCAGTACGGAAAATTCTACACATATGCATGAACATATGGTCACATATATCTATTTAGTTATTTGTTATTTAACAATAATATATACTTTAATTTCTTGAATTAAGCAGAATAAAAAAATTAAGAACTAACTTGTTTCCGTGTCAGTTTTTTATCAACATGTTTATATATACATTCTGAGACAAGAAAAATAAAAAAGTTAAAAATCATTCATTTTATAAACAAAAATATAATTTTTTCACGAACGCATTATTTTAATTATATAATTAAAAATTTTTTATATAACTTTTTCTTTAAAAACATAAATTTTGATATTATTTTGAGATGTACAAAAAAATTACACTTTTCATGTAGTTATCAATTATTTCAAGTTAATTTGTATTTTTATTCGAAATATATTTAAAGTAGTATAAAAGAGAAAAAAATATTTAAAGTTTTTTTATAATATTTTTAAGCCAACATTAAGAAAAATGGTTAATTTCTACTATTTTTTTATCACATTTTTTTAAAAAGTATTTTTAAATCACATAGTCTGCTAATATATTATGAGATTTTTTATATAACTTTATAAATTAATAGAGTATCCTTTATACTCCTTAGAAGTAAAAATTTATATCTCATGTTTATAATTTTTGTCTTCATCTTTTACCATATAAACAGTAATCAAATGCCAAAATCGTACTGCAAGTCATCGTTAATTGAGTATTTCTGATAAATCAGTTATAATAGCATTCTTTATTTCGTTTATATTATTATTATGAAAATGTAATACATTCACAACGTATGCTTTAATATTTATTGAAATCTCTGATTAAAATTTATTTTCCATAATCTCTTACAATTTTATGTAATTATTTATGTAAATGTAATAGTTGTTTTAAAAAAATGAAAATGTTTTTGATATCCATCACTTAAACAATATTTTTTAAACATTATATCAATAATACAGTATATATCGATAATAAAATTAGTTTATATTTTTCTCTCGGATTTTTTTATTTTTTTTGAGTAATCCTTTTTCTACATATTTATAAGATATTATTCTTATAGATTATATTCTTATGAAGTGATTGCTAAATACGTTAACTTCGGTGCCCAAAATTATTTGAGAACTCGCATTTTTCTAAAATTTAATTGTTTTAGAAACTATTCTATAATACCTACTATAAACTAGTGCATATCTATGATAAATTTTAGATCAAGAAAATTAATAAATTTGTAAAATAACTTAAGTCTATTATATCCATTACTTAGATTTATATACAACGATTTTTGAACTAATTATCTTAAATCCATGCACTTAATAATAATACTTTTAAAAATTGATATTTGATGTTTTGCGCATAAACAATCATTTTATAAACAATTTCAAAAAATACTATTTCATATCAATTCTCCAAATTATATTTAATTTAAAATGGGGTATGTATCATTTCTTTGGTGGACACAAAAGCATCTTTTCTATTTTTGATATTTTTGACTGATTTAGTATTATTTCATTCAGTTTTTTCATTAGTTTTAGATTCTTAACTCATTTTAGAATAATTTGTAAAAGCAATAAACGCAATTTTTTAATTATTTATATATGTTTTATATTTATAATTATAAAATGATTAAAATAAAATACTTAATTAAGAAAAAACATTTATAGTATTCTTTTCACTATATAAATTTGATTGTTTGCACAATTGGCAAAACCTTCTATTTGGGACTTGATAAAGAATATTATTAGTAGATTTTAAATTCAAATAAGATAGACAAATTTACATAATAAAAAATGTACATATACTTAAATAATACTTATTAAATATGACAAAATAATAACGAACCATTTATAGTAAATAAAAAGTCAATTTTATTAATGTAAAACAATTTATAGATTTATTCTTATACAAAATTTTGCTTTCATAGACAGATTTATAGCAATTTCAATAAGGCAATTGTATAAAAATTCAATTGCGGATTCAGAATAGTATCGACATTTCAATTTAAAATTTATTTACTCCGCCAAAATTTACAATATTTCTATTGATAATAAGTAAATGTTCAGTGGGATCAAGGGAGTAAAACAACAAAAGTGAGTGATTTAATATAAAATTTTCTTTTCTTAATTCTTAGATTAAAAAACCCTAAGAAGGAATAATTAGTTATTTATTTTATAATTGATTTTTACATACTTCTATTTTATTAGAATCTTACATACCCGACGAGCCCTATTTGGTACATACAAAGAAAGAACAACTGACTTTTAGATCTACATTATTGATGTAATTGAAGTTGTAGAATAAAGCCTTACCTGACCATGTTCAAATCCAATATGAAATTATAAGAAAAGAAATATAAGAAAAAAATATCAACTTTGTTTTTGTTCAATTGCAGTGGTAAGATAAATAAGAAACAGAAACAAAATAAAAATATGTAAAATATTAAATGAATTTTTTAAATGTAAATATATTATAATAAATATTATATATCATTTTTATTATAAAGTTGGTAAAAAAGCATTTTTTTTAAATACTAATATAGAAAGAGACACTAAATTCAAGTTCAAAATATTATGTTTTGAAAATTATTATATTAATTAATATATTTCAAACATATTTATTTCTTAATTTATTATATTTAGATTTAATATTAATAAATATTTGACAAAATCCTACAAATTTATATATAACTTCTAAAACTAAGATATAGTGATATGATTAAATCAATTGTTAATATAATGTATAAAGAATAATCTAGTTTGATTACAAGATTACTCAAGCATTAACATTTAGAAGAGGAACAAAACAAAAATTAAATTGAATTGACGATTCAATGAAAAAAATCAATTGAAGTAATTAATTAAAAGAAATTAGACACTCAAGATACATGTAAAGTGATCATTGTTTAGCTTATATGAAGAAACAGATGTGTAATTCATTTTCTCATAGCATTTTGACAGCTTGAGAAAAGAAGCTAAAAAATAATATTGTTACCGAGCAAATATAATATTGGTAAATTAATAAAATATCAGTATTATTTAGATCTTAGATTATACATTTACACCGATAAAACATTTTATTAAATATGTAAAATTTTATATTTTTTACAGCTAAAATTCTTATCATAACACACCTTCATTTATAAATAAATATTATTTTATTACATATATGAAATTATGTTATAAATATTCTTATAACATATTTTTATAATAATTAATATATTAATTTATGACTTACCGAAAATCGTATTTCTTCCCAACAATTTCACTTTGAATATCAAAGACTTCGATGTGTAATCTTGCATGGGGATTTTCTAATTGTGAAAAACAGCGATGTAAAAACTTAATTGACTTGCTTTCATGATTTTTTAAATTTATATTTTTTCCTATTTCTTTTTCAAAATCGAGAAGTTCAAATTGACTAAAATCAATCAAACACCTTTTTGACTTATGTTCTTTTTGAAAATGCTTTTCATTATCTTGCTTTGATCTATAAAATATTTTTTCATAATGTCAATTGTCATTTATAATATAAATAATGTTATTATTTACTTGTATAACAAAGTTTGTTTAGTTTAAAAATATTAATACACCGAAAAACAATATCATGCACAAATTAATTACATATGCATTTAGAAATCTCAATTTACTAATCATTAAAAACGTCTATTATATGACTATCTAGTTTCTACAGAATATAATATATATATATATATAATATATTAACCAATAAATTCAAATATTTTAGAAATTGATCAATTGTGAATATTGACAAATCTGTCTAGTTAAATCATTGACTTATTTTAGTTTATGATTCTTTTTTAATATTTCATATCTATTATTAATAAAACTTTTTTTATACATATACATAAAACATAACCCACTATTAAATGCTTATCATGAAATAACACAATAAATTATTATTACATGTATTAAACATAATCTAAAAAAGTGTACCGGACACATTACTGATATAAACTATATCTAGTGAATATATTAAAAAATAATTTAAATCATTTTTTAGCTTATAAAATATTTTTATTATAGCTTTGATATTGCAGTATTATATTACACTATAAGTATTAATTCATATAAAAAACTATAAATAATGAATTTTAGGCCTTTTGACTCTATATTGCTATATTAAATAACTTAGCTTCTCTTTTTCTATAGAATTTATTGTTAGGAAAACCCATCTAATTGATTACTGAATATGATTTAAAAAATTCCATCTTATTTTATGAGTGAGTAGTTGATATAAATATGAGTAACTTATTTAGTTACTAAATCTTGCTTGAAAAAGAAAATTTCAGAGTAAAAAAATATTATCCACTAAAAACCATGAGAGTGTAGTTACCACTCCAAAGAATTAAGATCTTAAAAATCCAATGTATTTTTTATTTTAGACTACAGTATCTTTTGTTATATAATACAAGAAATTAGAAATAATGCTACTGTCAAATATCTGTAATGTTCCACAATAGCTTAATTATAAACTCAAAACATATCTTAATTCGAATCATGTCTTAAATAACAAACGTATACTTTGTTATTTTCTAGATTTTTTAAATTTATACTTACATTAGGAATTTAAAATAAAAAAAGTAAAATTTGATTTTATTTATGCGATATCCACGATTGTAATTTAATAATTTCTAAATGTAAAATATAAACATTAATAGTTTCCTATTATAATTGTTTTTCTTTAAAATCATTTTCAATTTTCTTATAATATACAATTATACTTTAAATCAGCATAAAAAATAGAATCCAACAAAAATGTATAAATCGTGATTATTTATTATCAAGTAATAGATTATTTTAAGCTATCAATTAAATTATTTTTTTAAAACTTTTATTTATGTTCTTTGAAGATATGCTTATATTTTATACATATTTTCTGATATTTTTCATTCAACAGCTCCTCATAAATTGGTAAAATGATATCTTACACTATTAAAAATTAAAATCGTCTTTTAATTATATATTTTTTAAATTATGTTAAAAGGTCCAGTTAAATGTTTGATGATTTACTACTGTTACCAAGTTAAAAATTTTTCAATATTTAAAATTTTTAGCTACAATAGAAAAAACTTTTTAATTTCTACCCAAACTTCATGAATTTTTATTTGTAATTTTCCTTTTCAGAAAAGTACATACAATTTAATAACATCAATTTTTTGATTACATATCCTCATAAAAAAGTGCTCTGTTAAATTTATTTTGATAAATAATAAAATTTCTCAACTTATAATATTTTAAATTGTAAATTTGTTTTTGCAATGATTTTTTATAATATAATACACATAATATCAATAATCTAAAGATATAATAATATAAAAGTAAATTTGAAGTTGGAAAGAAATTTATTTAAATAAACAACATTTATGCATTTTATTTGTCAATTTAATAAGAATAATTAAAACTTAATTCTGTATGTGCTTTAGTTAAAATAAAATATGATAGAAAATAATTTTTAAATAAATCTTATGTACTAATGTGGTTAACATCTTGAAATATATGAAGTTTTGTATCTTATTAATCGAAAATACATGTTGATTATAATCATTATAATCATTGATTATAACATTCCTTCGATTCTTTTTTTTCTTTCTCATATTACATATAAATTATATATTATACAATAAATAGTTCCATTATGGAAAAGGAACATTTCTAGAATAATTAATAGGCTTTATTATGCATTTGTATAAATGTGCTGATTTAATTGTTTTATCATTTTATATCATTTAATATTTAAAATTGAATAATAATTAAATTACAATAAAATAGTAAGTAGTTAAATATTATATATATATATATATATATATATATATATATATATAACTTTATAAAAAAGTAACTGAAAAATTAACTGAAAAATTAGTTGAAAGTAATATGAATAATTTTACAATATCTGTTAGTGCATAAGAATTATTTAATTATTTTCAATTAATTTTTTTATATTTTATTTTTACTAAATTTTTTAATACAAATTATTTTTATAGTTTTATTAAAATAAATAAAAAATAGATTATGAAAAATAAAGAGATAAAATTTTACAAGTTGGACAAGAACAATTTAATGTTTTAACAATTCTCTTAGATATTTAAACAATATATATATATAATAAGAATACAAAATAATTTATTATTCTATGATAGGTACAAAATGAATAAGGTATTTAATATCTATCTAATAACTATTTACTTACTCTATAACTATTTTTTGACTTAAGCACCTTGTTTCATCATATAGCTCTTCTACTCTGCGAACATAGGCATTTACAGAGTTTTGAATAACAAGAGCTGCTTCACCATAATGAATTTGAGCTGGTTCTGGAAGTAAATTGAAATACTCTTCTAAAATCTGAAACAAAATCAATTAAAATTTCAAAAATTTAGATCAAATTTTATTTCATATATTTTTTAATATTAATTTATAACAAAAATTTTTCTTATATATTTATATAAATATATTTCATAAAATTTTATTGTTTGAATTTTTTCTTTTATAGTTTTCAATTATTTTTGATAAATAAGTTAATTGCAATTCTTAAAACTAATTATACCTGTGATAAAGGAAAATTCCACGATGCTAACTCTTTAGGTGATTTCATTAGCTGAGAACTAACATTCTGCATACTAGCCATTATTATATAAATAATATTATAGATTTAATAGAAATCATTTGATTAAAACTTTTTGTGATGTGATAAAAACCAACATTTCTGAAAGAAAAAAAATATTCAAAGAACATTTATAAAAGAATATACTACTATATAAATATTTAATACATCAACATCATTCAGCTTATTGTTTATAGTTTAAAAAATTAAACATTTTCTTTTGTAAAAATTTTTATTTTATATAGTAAAAAATAAATCAGCTAGACACGGATTCGATTCTGTATCTACAATTTGCAAATAAAGAAATTAAATCATTAATAAATCTGTTTTTATAACAAGCAAATTATATTTGCAATAATAATAAATTGCAATAAATAACATTAAAATTGTTGTAAAAAATACAAATTTATTAGTTAAATCGTAATTTTACTTTATTAAGTTCAAATATAAAATTGAAAAAAATAGTTAAATTAGAAACGAAAGGGAGATCACTGATTCAATATTAAAAAAGTAAGTCAATGTCGATCTTAACGAACCTAGCGGATTTTACATGAATTTAATTTTGAAGTCGTAGTAGAGATAAAAAAAAATCACTAATATTTTATTGCCTTTTGCAGGTTTTTTTTCGAAAAATGATTTTTATTTTTAAAAAAATTAAAGAGAAGAAAAAAAGAAGGGAAATAGTATTATCATCTTAATTTTTACAAAGCCTAAAAGTGTAGAAAATCGAATTTTCCAAAAAAGCACATCATTAAGCAGATGGATTTTTGTGATTACAAATAAAAATATTTACAAGCATCTTGTTGGGTATTAGCTATAATGGCTAATTCCAGTATTAATTTTGAAAATATTTTTGGAATTTCTATCTTTATTAATAATAATTTTTGGTATACATTTTATTTTTTTATATAAATCATTTTCGAGCAAAAAATAGTATATTTCATCTACTATTCCTATTAACATTAAGGTGACATTTTTAATTTTTAATACATATGAATACTTATTAAATAACAATAGATGAAAATATTTTCATTATCCTAATGGAAAATATATTAATTATCAATTTTCCAATTCCTTGTTAAACTGAATCAACGATAAATTTGGATAAACATTTATTTTACAATATTCATTTATATATATCAATAACGTAAATAAGTCATAGTAATATCTTTGTATGGAAACAATACATTTAAAAAAGATGATAATTAAGACGTTTACTGAATGAGATGATGAATGAGAAATTTTTTATTTTAAATAAATAATTTAATCAAATCAATTAACTTATAATATAAATAACAAAACATAATATAAAATTAAATTCGTATATGCATAATCAATCAAGATCAATATCAAAAGTTGAATATTCGATCAACCGCTCTTTACCTATTAAAAACGACGCATTACTGGTGGTGAACGCCCTCTACAGGACGCGCATATTACTTTCCCACAATTATGCTACAACAAAATTAAACTACCATGGAAATTATGTGACATTATTTTAGGTTCAAATAATTTATTATTATTTTTTAAAACTAATATTAGTTATTAAAATATTATTATAAGTTTTAATTTTATATATATATATATATTGGGATTTAATATCTTTATTATATAACCATAAATATATAACTATTTTTTATACTTTAAATAATATTTTTAAATAATATATTTATGAATTTATTTACTTTTTTAAAATTAACTTTTATAATATAATATTCCATTATATTATATATTATAATAATTTTTAATAAAATGTAAATTAATTTCAATATTAATACATTAAATAAATACTGAATTAAAATTAATATATTGGATTAATATTTAAAAACATTAAATTTATAAATATCATAATCAATAGTTTTACAATCTAATATATTTTAATGAATATTAAAATAGAAAAATATGGTCATATAGTATTTTGATCAAATTGAATGTATTTACTATATATATTATTTTCTATATAAAGTAATTGTATAATTAAATAAATTTTTTTATATAAAAATATTACAATATAAGTTTTGATATGAATATATTACAGTAATATTTTTGCAATGCTATTTACGATTAATTTTAAGATTCATGATGAATATACAGTACAGGAATTACAATTGTATATTATTTTTATTGTATATTTATAATAAATATATTAAATTTTAAATGTAATAAAAAAAAAAAAAAATTTAATTAGTAAGTTGCAAGAAACAGATTTCTGCAGATGTCATAATAGAATTGTATATAAATTAATTATACAGTTTCAGCAACATAAGATCAGTAATGGTAATTTGAGTAATTTGTTCATTTTAATAGTAATTGTAAGTACTTTAACTTTTAATCATTAAACTTTGTAATAAAGTACACGCAAAAATTTAAATAACGTAAACAAATGCAAACTACGAAAAAATTAAATAAGTGTGCATAAAGATGTAATGTACATAGGTAACACTACGTAGAAAATTATAATGTGTAAAATAATGAGAGCGAGATAATTTTCAAAAATGTACCATATGTTTAAAAAGATAAACAATTGAAATGACATACACAGGGGTGATGTTGCATGGGAAAATGAGAAAAATTGAATCAAATCTAACATTAAACATTGCAAGAACTATAACAGTGTTCAACGAATATGAATGAATATGAAACACCGCTAGAAGTAAAAGTCGATTTATTTCATATTAAGATAGAGATCATGAAGGCTATAACAGATAATTTATTAAACAGTCAAACCATATGTTACTGAGTGACTGATTTAATAAATATCAGTAAGGGAAGATTTTGAGTACGACTAATGTAACTTATTACTGAATCTTGTACATATATAGAGCAAATATATGACTAGCCCAGCAAATTAAGGAAATGTTCGCATTGTTAAGCAGTGTATCGATGAACGAATCTGAAGAAAAATATGGTACAAGCCAGTATAAACATCGGATATAGGATCAATATTAGGAATAAAATGTAATTATAAAAAGTAATATTTAATGGTAAGCATGATATATATATTAGAGGGTAATTTTAGGTATTTTACAAATAATTTTTAATTAGCGAATGTGAAACTGAGTCAGTTTTATTAAAAATATTATTGTTTTAATCATATCATATTGCGTTATAGCAAGATCATACTCAAGGTATTGTTAGAATCAATCATATATGTTTTCTATGTTATCAGGTGTCCAATACTTAAATATTAACAATGTAATTTTAATTTTTTCTGGTTTCCTAAATTTTTTGTTACCACACTCTTTCTCTTTCTAATTACTCTCTTATCTATGAGTAGCAAATTTTTGTAATATTTTCCCATTATTGACATGCATATAATTGCTGCTTTCTATAAAACTATATCTCATTGTTTTATTGCATGGATTCGACTTTTCTATTCAATAAAAAGACTCCGATAATACTAAATCTTGCTAGTTTGAGCTAGTCACAATGCATACTGCATCTTTACAAATACGTGTTGCACTCCTTTTCTCTTGGTAAAACAAATTAGATGGATACTTATAGTCATAAAACATATTTAAAATACAAAATTTCTGATTTGTATATATATGCTTACTTAATACTACTTTCGGTATATGAATCCCTCAAAATTAATACATTAGTCTGTAGTCAGATACAGCACTAGTTGACACTTATTAACTGTAAATTGTTGTAAAAATCCCTCTCCAACAGAATAATGTTGATTGTTAGCATAAGTGATAGTTCTAATTTTCAAAATACTTGGAATATTATTTATAATTCTATTCTATTTACTAGATATTTGGCTATCGTTTATGTGTCAATAATAATTTTCTTTATTTCTTCATTTCCGGTATTTTTATTGTTACTAATTTTGAAACAACGTCTATGTTACTCAAACTTATTTATTTAAAATAAATTCGCGTACATTGACAATCTTTCAAAAAAGCTACTATAGAGACTTGAGGAGAGTTTATTCATCTTATAAAACTTTTTCAGTACCTTCGTTCCAATTTTAAAGATAAAATAGCTATTTAATATATTGACGATTCATGAAGGAAAAAAGCGAAATAGAAAAAATGGATTTGGGAGCTCTTTCACGGTTGTTATTACATTCATGGAATAAATATGAGATGAGAAGAGAAGAAAAAAATTAGATACTTTGTTTGATTTCACTTAGGATCTGTGGCTGTACAACGACGACGGGCACAGAGGAAGGTTTAGCACGGGAATCCTTCCAATGCTATTTTCTCTTCGAACCGTTCGGGATCATTATTTTCCTTTCTTTCTTCTCTTTATCAGAAAGGTTCTCCTCCAACACAACAGAAATGTCGCACCAATTGGGCCTCCCTAAGCGGTTTTTCCTTTCGTACTACCCTCAGGTTTTTTCGAAATGCGATTTCTTCACGCCCTTCTTATCAAGAAACGGGAAAGAGGATCTTATAACTAAGGCAAACTCTGTTAAGGCTACTAAGAATATAATTTAATTATTTTCAGTTAAATTGTTTTAATACCTTTTTAAATTCTATATTTATAGATTTAAAAACTAAAAACTAAAAAATTGATTTATCATTTTGCACATATCTGAAAATTTATAAATATTTACTTTTAATAAAGTTATTGAAAGCATTTTTAAAAATTAGTTATAAAAATAATCATAAAATAAATAAACTGATGATATTAATTTAACTATAAAAGCATTATTAAATTTAATTTATTTAAAGTAAAATTAAAATCTATTAATACTATAAGTTTCGAGACATGATGCTAAGTTAAGTGACTTGTTGGAGTATATTTTGATATATCGGACAGTTTTTATACACTATTTAATACTTAGTTCGTACTAATTGCTTAGATTTCTGTCATTATTGTGTTATATTATTAATATTATAAATATAATATTTTCCTAATCTATTTGAAATAAAATCGACATAGAATACTGTTACATTGTGTCAGTAAATGTAATTTCTATACTCTAGAAAAGAATGTATATACTCAGTAGAACATAATAGAAAAATGTATGACCAATTAACATTTTTTTATTTGAATAGTAAAATTTTTTTATAAATGTTATTCTGTTCAGGAAAATACAAAATTATTCCATTGCACTTTATTATAACTTAAAATTATATATTGATCGTAATAAGAATTTAATTTATTAAAGTTAGTATTGTGAATATTACCGCTTTTATTCATAATATCAGATAAATAGCAATCATAAAGTAAAATTATGGTGTCAGTAGAGATAATGTTGAATGAAGCGATCAAATTAATAAACAGAACAAATTTTTATGAAAATCACAATGACAAAAAATAATAATCTATAATAAACAAAGCCTTACACAATTCATAGGGATATGTAAAAAAAGTTCTCTAACACCTTTTTTGTTTACTTTTATGAATAGAAAATCTAATCTGATAATGTAAACAATAATAAAAATGGTTTGATATATAATAAATTGCCGGTGACACATATTAGGTTTTTAAAGAACACATAATTAACATTTAATATCCTTTATTAGTATTTTTATTTTTCATTTACTAATATTTTAGAAAAAATAATAAATGAAAATTACATAAATATTTTAAAAAATTTTTAATTTTTAAAATAATAAAGTGGTTTATCGAGAAATTTTATATCGTAATATTTAATTCAGTTTTAAAAATTAGAATCAGTCAGTAATAATATTAGATATTAATAAATTATTTAAACAATTTACAAAAAATATTATTCAAAATACAATAATACTAAATTAATATATAGTGGTATGATTCACGATAGATATTTGAGAAAATGTAATAAAATCATGTCATCATGCTAGTAATATAAGCTTTAAAATACTTAAATTTCTTTTTTACTAATGTCGTTTTAGGTTACGATTTCAATATAATAATTTTGATTCAGAAAGAAATGAATAAAATCTGATCGAGATGCATATATGTTTAGATATTTAAAATGTTAAGAGCTTCGATAATTAACATGTGATATGAAATTTAATTTATAATTTAAAAACAATAATAAATTTTAATAATAAATATTAAGTAATAACTAACTATATTTGTTTTACAAATAAAAATAAAATTAATATAGAATAATGTAGCGTCAAATAATAAAAAAATAGCTCTACCAATTAAATTTCCTTTAATTGATATAGGCTTTGTTCGAATTATCATTTTAAACAGAACTACGAAATGTTGTTTGAAAATGTGCGATAATATTTTCAGGTACATATCATTTTTTACCCAGACGTTTACTTATACTTTTTTAATTTTAAGTTTGAATATTCTAATTTTTTCTGATATGAGTATTACAATGTCTAGATTTATGTAATATGATAAATATTAAAGATTATCTTTTTCGTATGTATAACGATTATTGAATCAAAAATATTTTCTAAGAATAATCAGCACTTAATTCTTCTTTACTTCAGTCACAACGTAATATAATAGCCTAATTTTTTAAAATATCAGGATATAATGTATAACTTGAAGATAAATATTTTATTTAATTAAACAAATTTTTAATAGAATGTAATAAATCAAATTAAGCCTTACCTATTCTTTAATCCACTTTTATATATACCTATTTGTTGTTGAATTTATTTCTTTAAATAAATATTATATAAACAGTGTATGATTATTTTTATTATGATTAATTATATAAATAATACGTATTTATTTACTGTAAGTTATATAGTCAAACAGATATTCTAGGGATATATAGAAACCAAATGCATGATTTTTCATTCCTTTATTTACATTTACTTATAGAAATTTGCTACGAATTACATGATTGAGAGAGAAAAAGAGGAAACATAATTAGTAGTTTTTTCCGATAAGATAAGCAGATGGTATAGAATTTTTATATAGGTAATGTAAGGAGATCTACAACATAATAAAAACAATTTAATTAAAATAACTCAATTAGTTTTTTTAATATTTTATTCAAACGAAATATATTATTTGAGATTTTTTATTTATAACAATTATTTAAATGAATATTATATTAATTTGTCATTAATGTGTATATAAAAGAATGTTTTATTTATATTTTATTTTACTTTGTTCAATAAGAATAAAGTGAATCAAATTATTATATCAATTATATAAATATTTTATAACCGATATTGTCTTTTTATAATTAATTTGTAAATTCAAATTAAATTTTTTATTTTTAAATAATTTGTAAATTTTAACTTATTTAAGGCATTTATAATTATTAATAGATTTGTAATTTATTGTTACAAAATTATATTTTGAAATACAATGAAATTTGAAACAATTGGTTTAATGATTAATTTATATTTTAAATAATTTTAATATATTAATATTGATAAACTTTATTCATAACTATATGAAAATAACTTTAAATAATTGTTCAGAAATATAATTGCTTAATTAAATTTAATATTGCTAATGGAAGTATTTGCCACATATCTAATTTCCAGGCAACTTATAAATACTAGTGTTTCTATAAATATTCACATTAGGTATATTATGTTTAAAATATCTGTTTATTCCACAAAGTTTATATATGCTCTTTCCTTCATCTCTTCATGTATCCATCCCACTTTTCACCATGACACTCTAGTAACTATTCTTTTATCATTTTTGTTAGTCAGTCAGGCTTTGGTGAATGATGAACTGCTTTTATTAATTAAGAGTCAATGCAGTTGTATCAAGCACAATACTCTTAATATTTATTTACCATATTTGATATTATTTATAATTAAAAATTTTCAATGTCTGGTAAATAATAGAAAAACACCTTGTTTAATGCTGCCCTTAATATTAGATGTTAGTTATTAATTCACAAGTTAATAATAAAGACTGAACAGCAGTTGCAATAATTATAACTTCTCTTAAAATGATTTTTCTTATATTTTATTTTTTCATAGAAAAAAACGATGTATTTATAGTTGTTAATTTTTAAATTAAAATATATTTTTTAAGTTATTTATTAATCAATAGTTACAAATATTTTGGAAGGTATATTTTTTAATTGTATAACATTTATTATATTTTAAGATTCTGTTATTGACTAATGATTTAGTCATTTTCATGCAAATGACTATATTACTAATATAGTAATAAGTATGTGATTAATAAAATAAACATATTTTTTGATTGCATATAAATATTCTTATTTTTTCACTATGTTAGGTAACATTAAAAAATTCATGTTAAATTTCAATATTTTAAAAAATTGACTAGATATTGGAATTTTAGCTTAATTCATTTGAAACTTAGTCAATCATAGATACAATTTAGGGTATTAATACTTATAAATTTGTTTGATCGATGAACATTTCATAAGCTATTTGTTAAAACTGTATATAATAAATATTTTAAAAAAATATTACAATAGATGAAGTTATATGTAACGCAAGTATAAGAAGTATAAAATATCAAGTAAATGGCACAGCATATATAATTAAATAAGAATTTATCCTTTGTATCGATCATTCGAACCAACAGCACAACATAAGATCAGTGAAAAAATTAAGCCAAGAACTTCCAACACACCAAGACTAATGATGATACCAAAGAAAATACCACTTTGTTTTCTCAATTCCTTCAGAATTAGATCTGTACAACCCTGAAAATAAATAATACGTTTTACTATGACAAAATTATTTATAGGAAATATATATATATACATATATTTACTTTTATTTATGAAATTATTGTTCACTGCATGTGGATTTGTTAATTTTAAGTTTTAACACAAATGAAAATAAAACTACAACTAGGGCTAAAATTGCAATAGAATAATAAAAAAAAATTAAAATAATAATAATCTGATATTTTTTAAAAAGCAAATTCAGAATATTTCTTTTAAAAAAATACGATAATTTCATCATACAGTATAATTATGAACTTTTACAATTTGAAATATATTTACTCTTAATATTTTTTACAAAATAATGTTTAAAACTAAGTTTGACGCTAAAATATCGAAATTATTTTTTTTTAAACGTGGAGTCTTTCTTTAAGAAGTTATTTTGCGCCAATTATGTGATGCCTTGGGCTCTCCCAATTTATGTGTACCGCTCCCGCAAATCTATACCAAAGATCATGGGGTGTATTAAATTAAGCATATGTTGGATAAAAATTAATGCAAATAAAATTAGATAAGATCTAATAATTATATAATCTAATTGTAAATAAATTATATATTATTTATTTATATTATATTTATTTTGTACATATAAAAATACAAAAATATCCATATTTCCGTAAGAAGTGTACTTGCATCGGAGGGAAAAAGTGTACATAAATGTATATTTATGAATATATAATATTGATATATGAATAATATATCATATATGATATATGAGTGTGTGAATGCAAACGAGTAGGATACATGCTTGCTTATAGTATATTGTACCTAAAAGGAAATTTTATGAATAAGTTTATACATTTATAAAATTTATTGTAAATTTATAATATTATAACTTTGTATAGCATGTAAGTGCTTGTATATAAGTATATTATGTATAGTATTGTGGTTAGGTTAGATATAGTTACTTAATTTTCTTTTCGCTTCATAAAGTTTGTTCTTATATACTATTGATTTCATAATTATGTACTGAATTCTTTAATATTATATAATTGTAGATATAAGGTGCGCAGATCCTTTACATATCTCATCTTCCACTGCATAGTTTTATTCGTTTATTCATAATATTGCATATTAATTTTATATAGCTGTTCTTACATTAAATCATTGCCATTATTATTTTAACTTTTAATTTTCTTGTTGTAAATAATTAATTACTTGTTATATAAATTTTATATGATACTTAAAATTTGGATATACTGTAACTATATTATCCAAATAAATGATAACAATTTATATCAGTATGTTTTCGTACGGTGAATATAATAAGAGGGTCATTGTTATCGCTTAATAGTTTTTAAATAACTTTTTTTCAAGACTATTGTATTGCATTTTAACATATCCTTTTATTATATTAGCACAACAGATGAACTGCAAGAACTAACGAACAGTTCAATGACTGAATGCTCCCTCCATTTTATAAATTGCTTTCTCAATAACTTGCATCTTTGTATCATAAGATTCTTCTTATTATTACTAACATTTTTAGCGCTATTTACATGTTACTTTGACAGCTATTATGTACTTTTAATAATTGTGTAATAATGCATCAAAGGTATTGAAATTAACACATATAACTAAATTATTTCTTACTTGTTTTTTATTCATTATACAATTATTTTTACTTCTGTATATTTTTCTTTATTAGTCGTATCATAAAATTTTTCTTAATTACATGCGAGCGAGTATTAACTCTTTCTTATAATATTTTAATTGATACCTGCTTATTGTTATTACTTTTTGCAAAAGTTGTATTTTAGTTATTAAATTTGTTAGTTTTTGATATCAGAATTAAACTTGTTCTTTGAATATTAAGGAAATACATATTATTTGAATGAATTTCATTTAATCATATTGAATATCTAATATTTCCTTGAAAAAACTTAGTTTTATTTTAATTCTAACAAATTTTGTGTACTTTTATATACATTATTACATTTTCTTTTGTATTTTATCTATGAAAATATAATAATTTAATAAGAACATTAAAAATATAATATGTTAAGCAAATATGATTATATTAATATATAAATTTTGCATAAATACATATAATTATGAGAACACTGGTGATTTTTAACTAGAATAGTAATTTCAAGCTCTTTAATGTTTTTGAAAAAATGTTGTATATATATATATAGTATAAATAAACTAAAATATATATAACAAGTTAAGTAGTTTCTTACAAATAAAATAAAACTATATTTGTACATTTTTTTCATTGACATGTAATAAAATATCTTTTCAATGTAAATTGTATTTTTTTCTTGTAATTGATACTTTCTTTATCGAATTACCATTAAAAATACTATTAAAGAAAATTAATTTTTTTATTTTGAAGGAGATTTAAAAATTTTATTTTAAGTTTTGTGTTGTAATCTGTAATTTAAAAACTAAATACTTTTAAGTTGAGATACATTAAAATAATATATACACTTTTTCAATTTCTGAAGAAAAAATTAAATTTAAATTAATGTGATTATAAAAAGATGGACTTAAATAATAATTAATTAATTAAATAAATTGTGTTATTGAGTTTATAAATTATTTACATCTAACATATAAAAGATTTGAATTAAATGAAACTATTTTTAGAATATTTTCCTGAAGAAAATCACAAATCGTTTTATTGCAGACTCTTTAAGAAATATTAAAAAATTTAGTTAAATGGAGATAAATAAGTAAATTATTAGTTCATTAATTTATTCATAATCATAATTGTATAGAGATTAAAGCAATTTAAAATTATTTTATTAACAACTGAAATTATATTGCTTATCATAATATTATCAAATTAATTAAAATTTTATTCATTATATTCTTAAGATTTTATGATTTATAAATTATATATAATTCTTTTATTTAAAGTTTAATTCAGTTCACCAATAATTAAGATACACAAAAATTAAAACTTAAAAAAATGTGTGTACATATATACAATGTAGGAGAAATCCTTAAAAAAATTGTGCATTTAAACAATTGAGATACTTAAAAACATTTAGAAATTTTATTTCTAGTTTAAAAACTAAGAATGTTTCTAAATTGAGTTTTTATGAAATTTAAATTGATATACTATACATTCCTACAATATACTAAATATACTAATAAATATTAATTTATTTTTTTAAAAAAATGTTTTTCCTTACGTTATTAAAAATTGCAGAAGGTATAATATCCGCAACACGTATATTACGTGATTTTTCACAATCTGTTGATTTTTCATGCTTACAACAACTTTCTGGTACAGTAAAGACAGTTCCTTGGCTTACAGTTAAGAGTATCTCCGAATTATCACCAGTATTTGAAAATTTGCTACCAGCCCAATCATTTGGTCCTTTAGCTCCACAGCAAAGGAGATGTTGTTGAAAAATATCAACAATTTTCGTTCTAGATGATATAGTACCGTATTCACTCTAAAAAATAAAATTATATAATTTATTAACTAAAGAATAAATAGTTAATACTTTTACACAAATAAATTTTTTAAAAAATAAATTAAAAATACATTTTATACTATTTTAATAAGAGATTATAAAGATATAAATTATGTAACAATTAATTTCAATTACTTAATGTTAAAATAATGATCTATATATTGTATACGAAATATTTATATACATAATATTTATAGCAAATTCTCTAAATCTTCCTTAATATAAATTTAAAAGAATTATAGTGCATATATTTTTAAATAAGTTTTTATTATTTCAAATTCTTAGATATTTAAAAGAAATATAAGTAAATCATATTTTGTTAATTTTTTTAGTTGTGTATGCATTTTATATTTTACTAGTAGTTAACATTAATTGCCTTATTTATATGCTGATCACAATTTATCTAAGAACATAAAAAACAGTTGGTATTGATTAAATAAGAAAACAATAGATTGAATAATAAACAATGCACAATCAACTTTGAATAAAATATCATAAAAAAACTTCTAATAAACAAATATCAATTAAAAAAGTAAACAAATAAAAATGTATCAATATCTAAACATAATTCAACATTTTCAATCCAGATTATTTGTCAACCTATAATTATCTAACTGATAGTAAACAGTGTTTCTCTTCAAAATTAATAGTAAGGCATAAAAATAGTAAAGAATATTTTTTATAAGTTTAAAAAAACTGGTTCTTTTGGTTGTAGTTCAGCACACATGTTGTTATTTACTCATAACTTTATTCACTTGTGTATTTGTTAGTACCTACACTTAAAAACACTTTTTCAAAAACGAAAGTTATGGTTTTCTAAAAATGATATGCTTTAAATTTGAACTATTTTATGATAAACAATTAATATATAACCATAAACAATAATAGAAGACTTAAATTATTATTCAAAAATTATAATTCAAATTATTATTATTATAATATTTATCTGACTAAAAACAAAATTAAACTTATAAATAAATACTAATTTGTAAAGGTATTGTATCGCAAGAATATTCCTGTTCACAATATACTATTAACTGATTTGTAATACATCAGTAAATTCAACAAATTCATACCAAATGTATAAATATTTTCTAAAATTAAAAAAGAAAATATTTAATTATAACAATAATATTAACAATAATTTGATTAAATATCTAAAAGATGAGTTAGCGATAATTAAAATAATTAATGCCTTTAAAAATATAAAAAATAAACCATACATTTAAACTATTTATAAGTTATAATTATAAGAAGTTAACTGATTGTTAAATTAATAATTAATAATACGATCAAATAACAAAATAAATAACATGTTAAATTCGTAATAGATAATAAACTATAATAAAACTTATTGAAAGTATTTCCAAAATATCACTCTACAAAAAATTCATAAAACTATGCAGTTTTTGAAAAATTCCTCTATATGCCTATGCAGTTTCCCATTCATTAAGAATATGAACAGAAGGAATGAATCCAATACTACTAACTCAATCCAACCCAACCCAATACTACTCTGAAAGGAAAAAGGTTAAAAAAACGTTAACACACTGGAATAGATAAATAGTTTAATAAATTTATTATTTCAAACTATCATAAAATGTACTGTCTAATTAATTTTATTCAAGAATTAATATTATTAATCAATAAAAATTTTATATTTGTTCAAACATGTAGTCTATTGATTCTAGATAAAATAAAAATTCAGCTGTTTGGGATGTTTATTATAACGAAAATATTGTTTGAATTTATTTAATGGAAAACATTAAATTATATATCTAGATATTATACATTAATTACTTTTATACTTTTAGTTAAATATTACCGCAAAAAAATTAATTTCAAACAAGGTATTTCTTACTTGCATTCTTCACAGTTTATAAGCTTATCAATAATTTTATTTTGTATTAAATATATTAGTTTATATTTTTTATTCGAATATAAAGTATTAGCAATCTTAAAATTTCTTACCATATTTATATTTTATAGTTTTTTTATAAATCCTAATATTTACATTAATTACAGAATTATTTATTTTTATAATCTTATCTAATTAAGATGAGAATAAAAAATAATAACTATTTTATTACTATCTATAAGAATGAAAGTAAGAAATATATCTTAATTTCTGATAAATAAAAATTGATTGGAAAAAACATATACTCTTATACGTGACCCTGCAATTAATGAAATGTATGTGTATTTGAATATAATTAAGAGTTTAGGTAAGATAATAGAATTTCTACAATAAAATAAAATTGTGAAGTGGAAAATTTAAACCAAAAGTAAAAATATCTAAAACATAGATAATTATTTCATTTAAAATTATAATAAATAGTGTAGTTTAAATGATTTTAAATAATAAGTTTGGTGAATAAAAGAACGAATAAATTATTAAATTATTGTCACATAATTTAATTTATCTAATTATAAAATTAATCTAATTTATATTTTATAATTAGGGAATATTAAAACGGAATGAATTGCTGAGAACATATAATAAAATATTAAAAGTATGTAAGATATTACATGAAAATATTTCTCAATTAACCTAATACGATTATATTAATGATTTCATATTCCACTAAAATCCCAATAAAGTATAACTATCTTTTCCAATTTATATTAATCAATATAAATAATTTTCAAAACCTTACTATCGGTTATTAAATAATAATAAATTTTGTTATTTTCATTAAAATCGATGTTTTTTAAGATTTTTAAGATAAAATTTGTGTTATTTACATACCTTAAAAAACAAGTTACAAAAAAATACTACTATTTTCTTATAAAAATATTATTATTTTCCTCTATAACTATATTTATTTTTCACTGATTTTATTATTCAATAGCATACATTAATCTTTATATTTAATACTGATCAAATTAATCTTTTTTAAAAAATGTTTAATAGACATTTTAGTTTTCTATTATTATTAAATAATTCATTTTTTATTACATATTGTAGTATTAAAAATATAATTTTTTAACAATATAGCAATTGTTTTACATTTTTTGATTTATAATTAAAATTATTATTTATTTTTTATAATAAAGAAAATAAAGGAATTTAGAATAAATGCAAATATATAATTATAATATTTTTTAACATTTAAATAACTATGTAAGTATTCAAACTATTCCAAAAAATATTTCTATCTTAATAACTTGTAAATAGATTTTTATAAAATTTACTTATTAATATCAAAAGATTTAATTTACACTTCTTAATCAAGTAGAATGCCCTAAATATATATTTTTATTATTTATTTAAGAATGTAATTCATTTTGTTGAATAGTATTTTAATCATTGAACTATCATTAAGAATACTTACACTATTATACTTTGAATTTTTTTAACTGGCATGTCGTTCTTATTTTCATTTATGCATGTTACACCTGAAATTTTTATTCTAATTTTATTATAATAAAATTATAGGTTCGGTATAACTTTGATGTCATTATTAATTGTATTTAAAAAATCATATTCTTTGAATTTTTTAAATATTTATTCTTCAAATTGACACCATTCTGAATTTATAATAATATCCAAGATACCTGAAAATAAATCTCATATAAATTGTCAAAAATATGCTTGACAAAACATAAAATAGTATTTCATAAGAAGTATAATTAGTATATAATATTAGTTTTAGATTGAAATATATGAAACAAAAATAGCTAATCAAGTATGGATGTACATTACAAATATTTTATCGAACTTAGTCAATTAAACATTTAAAGTTTGAGAAAAAATTTATTAATATATTTTAATTGTTTTATTATTGTGGTAATTCTTGTGTGAATCTTATTTTTATACTATTATGAATAAAATATCACTTTATCTAACTCAAAAAACATATCAGATTGTTAAATCTAAATATAAATAACAAAGGTTTAATAAATACATAAGAATAGTACAAAATTTACTATGTATTGATTTTTTAGTAAATAAAATTATGTCTTGAAGTTAAGTATTAGATTATTTTATACATATTACTATATGTGTAAACTTACAATTGACAATTAATTTCCCTAATTAATTGATGTTGATTTTTAGTTTCAAAATTTGAAACATTTTAAGTTATATTTTACCAAAATAAAGGACTAAAAATTTAGTAAGCCATACAGGGATTTACAGTATAAGTAGAAGGATCTAGACAATTATTTATTTTTTATTGTAACTCAAAATCAAAAATTTTTTTTGCATAAAAAACATTGACAGTAAGGTAAAATTTTAAAAATAATATTATAATGGAAAATATATGTTACGCGTTAGGTACAAATTTTTAACATAATAATATAAAAATTATTAATATACAAAAAATTATGATTTGTATAAAAACCTAAAATGTAAGTATTATTTCAAATTTGAAAAACATTTGTATTGTGACATACTTCATAATTTTTAAACACATCAATTTCAATTGTCAATTTGAAATAAACCAATAAGTTGTTATACAATTTATATAAATAGATAAAATATATTGTATAATATAATATTTACTTAAGAAATTAGGTTATAGATATAAAGAGTAGAATTATAGAAAGATTATAGAATATAGAGTTATATTTGGTAAATGGTAAGGACAAAGCACTAATTAAAAATAAATAAATACAAAATTAAATTTCTAAATCATGTAGACGATAGGGTATATCAATACATAGAAAACAAAGAAAAGTATAACTAATGTGGTTTGGAAAATATTTTAAACTTTAGTGATTAAAAAATATTATAATGGGTACATTTATATCTGCGATTTTTTATATAAAAGAAATAGGGATAAAAAAATAATGCTGAAATCAATGTGCAAAAATATTCAAAAAATAACCCAATCCAAAAAATATTTGTAATAAAATGAATAGCTCATAAAGATGAAGTAATAAAAACATCCTATTTTTATACTGTAATTAATCCAGTAAATTATATATCAATTAATTAATATTTAAATGTAAAAATATTCTAATACTTTTTTAAACTCAAATTACCTTAAAGACAGTTTTACTAAAAGCATAAATTGATTTAAAAAAAAGAGAATATGTAAAAAGTTTTCTAAAGATTCTGTTAAAATTTACAGTTATACATAAAAAATTATTAAATGCAAAAATAAAAATCAACATTCAAGTAATTAATTACTATTTTTTTATGAAATTTCCCTGTAACTATGTAAATATGACGAATTCAAGAATCTTCTTTTCTTATATTGAAATACCTTATTTTTCAGTAACCAAAAAATCTACAGATACATATATATAAACTTATTAATTCAAATTTTTTTTCTAGGTCGTTTAACTAATATTCTAAATAAATATTATTATTATCTTATATTAGTTTTCTATTAATTTTTTTTCATCCAAAACGATCAAGATACTTCAATAATTCCTTGTAATCTTGCAAATTGTAATCAATAATGAAAACTTTGGTATCTTTAGTCGAAAATTCTTGTATTAATTTTAATTATAATATGAAAAAAATTGAAAAACTTGTTAAAAAAAATCATTATTAATGTTTCTACAATTTAATTCAAACTAATTATGATTTAATCGAAAATTATATGCATATCAGTATTTTACTAATGTTCCTTAAGTTTTTTTTATAAAAGTGTAAAAATAATATTCGTAAAAAATTAAAAAAAATATGATAATGTATTTCAGATAATTAAATAATAAGGTTTCACCTTTGAATCCCGTTTTTAAAGTTAATCTAAGGCTTCATTTGAATAATTATTATTACAAAATGATATTACAATAGGATATTTTAAAATTATCTGAATTATCTTGTTGGCGTTCATTGATTTTCTATAGAATCGAATATTTTACATTCATTAATTCATCAGCATAAATAAAATCTCAATAAATTATTTGATTTTTAGTTCCATTTATTTTAAAACTAACATAAAATAAAATTACTGTAACCATGAGATATTTTAATTATTCTTGTGTATTAAATATCATCATTAAATAATTTCCCAAGCCATGTTGTTTGTATTCTGTGAACATCCACAGAATATATTATATCTTCATTAGAGAATTCTTTATAAATTGGTAAAATAATAATGTGTTTTACATTTTTGTTTTACTTAGAAGTGCAATTTTGTACTTATAAGTTTCTAATTTATTTAAAAGATAAAAATTATACTGTAGATTACGTAGAGAATTTCTGATATATCCTAACCTAATTTAGTACTAATGATTATGACAATAAAATATGATAAATTTTATATCACAAATTTCTTTGTAAGGTTGAAACAATACTTTTACTATTTATAAATTTTATAATATGAAAAATTTCTTGTAAACATATTATATATCAAAAAAAAGAATTTACTTTTTTTTTTAATTTTTCTTAATGATTAGTAAAATATTATATATTAATTTTTTTTATTAATAATTAATCACATGACTATAAATAATTTTAGATTGATAAAATATTCCACACAACTCACGATGTTTCATTACGTATAATCATAAAATAATAACTCCTGATGCTACTTCATATTTATAGTTGTCAAATCAACAATTTTTAGAATCCGAGCAAAAAATTAAATTAGAAGATTATTTAATATCTTCAAATAAAAACCAATACTACAAAAATACCTTAATAGATTTACAAAAAGACAGAGTAAATTGTTATTAAGTAATACGGATGATGAGTCTGAAAATTTTTTTTATGTCTTCAAAAATTGTTAAAATACCACCTGACAAATATCCTGCACATTTAAAGAAAGTATAATTTTATACTATTAATACAAATAATGTATGAAATAGTAATAGAATGTTATTTAAAACGCACATGCTTTTACATTTATATTAAAAAAACTATAAATCTGTAGTGCTTAGTACCATACTTATAACATAAAAAACATTAGAATAAGATTTAGATAGCATAAAAATAATTTAAATCTAAGCAGAAAGAAAAAGGTTTATTATGACTTTAGAATCGATGATTCAATTCAATGCAAACACTAATTTCTTTAATATAGTTCAAACTCTATTAAAAACTTTAAATACATTTTTTCTCGATATTGTATATAATTTTATTAACAGTAATTATATTTCTTTTTTTCATTAAAAATTATTCAGTTCTGAGAACTTGAATATCGAAAATATAAAAAAGATTTTCTCTATAAATCACCGTTTGTAACTGCATTTTTTAATATATTATATGAAAACAGTTAAAACCTTATTTTAAGTGATACAAAAAAGAACTCATGAAATAATAATATAAGTTTTATACAAAAAATAAAATAAAATGTTTTATTAAAAAACATTATTACGCATAGTTAAACAACATTAATACACCGAGTTCTTCTAACATCAGTTATTAAATTGAAATATAAAGCAAAGAACACTATGTTATCTAAATAATTTTTTTCATTTTAGTATAAATAAATTACTTCTAATCTTTAATATAGGTAATCATAGATTAGTTCTTGCATTTAATAGCTGAATGTAATGATTACTTTTTTTACTTAATTTAATGTAATTAAATAAAATTTATTTTTATCTATAAGTTTAAAGTTTTAATAATTCATTTATTGAATGTAATTAAAAAATTTTAATTTAAATGTTATATTTAAAACTTAAGCTGCTTCAATAGATCAGATTTTTTGATTTTTGAAATTTTTTATTTTTAATTTGTGCAACAAGTATAAAAATATATAAACTATATTGGAAACATTAATTATTTATAAGTAATCATATATAAAAAATATCGAAAAAATATATGCTCACCTATTTAAGTACCGATGGTAGTTCAAACTGTTTAATTTTGGTGATTTTTTTATTATTAATGTTTATTTGTTTGTATCCAATAAATACAATATTTATACAATATGTTGTTATACATAGCAATCAGTCTTACAGATTATTTATTTTGTTTTCTTTTTTATTAAGATTGTTTTTGTGAGAATTTGTTATGAGAGAACAAATTTTTTTATAACAATTTTGCAGTTTTATTTATATACAGAAAATGGGTAGAATTAAAAACTGTACATTCAATTTATTAGATTAGTGACCTTATCTTATGATCGGTGACATTAGACAAACACCTAATTCTTATATTTCTATTGAGTATTATTGAGTGTAAACGAGGCGCTTAATAATTAAGCCTTGGCACAAGTTAATAAATATAAATATAAATATACACATTCATCATTTTAAATATTAAGCATCTCATTTGCACTCTATATGTATATTTCTGTAAATATTATTTATATATTTCTTATATAAAATGTATAAAATAAACAAATAATTCTAATCTTTCAGCTCAAGTATTATTGAATTTTAGTGAATAGTCATGTACTACTCTTAATTCGTAAATTTATAGCTATGTCGTAAACCATTCAATAAATAATATCAAAAAACATATTACCTTAACACTTGCATGAACACTGGATTTCACTAATTCTTCAAGTCGATCACTGTTGATATATAGCCAAGCTCCTGCTGCAACTTGAGCAACAATAACGACAAGCATACAACTGAAGAAACTCACAAGCATATATTGCGACTTCTTGTAAGCACCGCAGCATCCAAGAAAGGCAACAATAAACATTAATGCTCCAGCGACCAGAAGAATATAAAGCCCAGCATAAAAATTTTGTTGGTCTTGAGATAAGGTTACCAAGAAAGTTTGGTCTACTAACATCCATATTGAAAGAGCCACTGCTGTTGCACCAATAATCTAAAATATTAAAATTAATTTTTTTCTTTTTATCATATTATTAATTAAAATTCATGAGCTAAATGTAGATAATAGGCTAGAAAATAATTTCTCGATATTTTTTTTTCAAATAATTAAAAAAAAATTAATAAATGCAAAAGTAAAATAAATTTTAATTCTTCAATTAAAAAATAGTTTTAAATTAACCAGTGTTAACTGCTGATTGAAGTTTCTTTTGAAAATATTTGTCTATGGTAAATATTTCTATTTCCGCTAAAATAATATAAAACTTTAAAAAAATGATTTTTCGTCTTATATACGATTTCTTGATTGGAACAGTCATATAGCAAAAAATGAATGTCACTTGATACTAATTGTTTTCAAAGTAGAATTCTACATAGAAAGTCTAGAAAATTTTTGATTATAAACTTTTAGTTAAATACGAATCATTACATAATTGAAGATTGTACAAATATGGCAAAAGTAACTGTATTATCTTTGTGAACTATAAACTTGATGTACATTTTCCAATGAAAACTTGAAAATAAAGATATTTCATACATATAAAAGCTTTTCTCACGACTTGGAATTTAGAATTGGAATTCAGTTTGTAAGATCTATAATTACATGGTTACACAATTAACATGTATCATATCATCACCATGATCAAATTTAACATTTCTTTATGAGAAAAGTATATGATGGTTAATGTTTTATATTAAATAATATTAAAATATGACAAAATAGTTTTATGCAAATGAAGCATATCGTATTGAAAATATATAATATTGAAACTTTTAGCTATTAACTACTACATGAAGTCCAACTTCGATGAAATGTTGTATGAACGTATATAAACACTATGTAAGTACTACGAGAAAGATGAAAAACATAAAATAGAACATATTACAAAGAGGATATGATAAAAAAATCAAAATTTGAAGGTTAAAAAAGTCCAGAATTTTTTATTTAATCTGATTATTTACACTAATTATTATGTATGACTAAGAAAATTAAAAATAATAATTAGCAACCAAAAACACTGACATGTAATTTAAGATTATTAATATAAAAGTAACAATACTTTTAATGTAATAATAATGACACATTTATAAAATTCTACCAACACAAAATTAAAAGATAATTATAAAGAATTTTTTTGATAATAATAAAATTTACTTAACTTTATTATTAATGTATTATAAATATATACAGTTTAATAGGCAAATACCTACTAATAATGAATGTATTAAAGCAAAGGAGATTTAAAATATAAAAATAATAAAATGACTCAAATGTAATCAATAAATTTGTTTTTAAAGGCATAATAATAATGCTAAAGAATTGATCAATAATTTATTAATACATTCAATATAAAATATATTATATTATATGAAAATTTAGTTTATTAGATTAAATTAAATAGAAAATTTTATTGACATAAACATATAATCTGTAAAAAAAAATTTGATAATTTACTATATTCTATTTATTTCATATTTATCAGAAAAAGATACATTACTTTCTTTATGTTCAAGAAGCAAGTGCCCTCTATACCCATATTTTTTTCACTTTGTGAAAAGTTATTAGATGTAATTGAAAATGAAATAATATGTATGTAATCAAAAGTTTAATAATTTAAAATGATTCTGGAATTTACTATGGTAAATTTTTTTAATATTCTAAAGGGAAAAAAAATTTTTGTAAAAACTTATAAAAGGATAAATATTATATACTTATATACAAATTAACTAAAATCATATAAAAGATAAATATAAAACACATAATTTAATAAATTTTACATTATATGGATAACTACTATGTGGAAGTACATTTAGTCTTACTCTTCAGAATTCACACCATTGAGAGTGTGGAGGTTATACTTAGTACAGCAACCATTTTACACCATATACTTATTTGTTTATAATGTAATATTACTTATTTCAGTTTAAAGTAAAACTAATATAAAAGTAGAGATAAATCTCAGTTTTGTTTTCCATGTATAAATTTGTATACAGCATGCTAATATGTTACATATATAATTATAATTATAATATATACTAAGAATAATATAATGCGTAACTTGTAAATTGTTGTTATGACAAAATATATTAGGTAAGTGTTTTTCAGAGTTTTTAAAACTTTCAACATCATTAGGTTACACTCTTGAAAGTGAACAAATTTAGATATATACCAATGATGCAATTTTAGCAGTATAAGTGTTGATCATTATAATTACTTGAAAGTTTCATAAGCATTAGTCAATCAAAACTGATATATGGTACAATTGCTAATTAGCTAGTTTAAAACAATTAATTACAATAGAACAGTGTATATTTTGTGATTGTATTGTCTTCTTTTCTTTCAGTACATATAATACATCTTAGGTGAAACTAAACTGTCCTGTGTTTATAATATATATGTAAATTTTTGGAGGTTTGTGTGTTTTGTAAAGTTTTAGCGAGTTAAGTATTTTTCAATATAGTGGGTAAATTTATTTTATTTATCTCTTTTAATTGTATATACATCTATTTGAAATTAGTAATAGTTGTACAGTTATTAATTTTTTTGTCACAAACTGTGAGTTTAATGTACTTCTAGCGCTCGAACTCTCTATGGATATTTTCAAGAGAAATTAACCCAAGTACATTAAAATTTATTAGTATCAAATATTTATTTATTTAATGCTATAATTATTTTTAATTTTTTAGTTGAATGTTCATATTTTTTTGTCATTTTTCATATGTCAATATACAAACAAAGAGAATTGAAAAATCTAGCATTTATATCAAAAGATGCTTTTCTGTTTACTTTAGATTTCTAGACAAGGAAATCTGGATATCTTAAAATTAATATACTTATTGATAAAGCTATACTTTAAAGTATTTCATGGTCATTTTGAATTTAATTTCAATTAAAATGATAATTAGAAATAAAAATACCCAAAAAACTTAAGGAAAAATAAATATTATGAGCTAACAAATATAAATTAGAAAAATATTTTTTATTAAAATAAATATTCTTATACACTTATAATTAGTTAAAACATTGATTACTATCTATGTATCTTAAAAACAAAAATAGTTAAAAAAAAGAAAACAGTCAATTATTAGAATTAGAATTGAATTTTTTTACAAAAATAATTAATAAATAAAGATTTTATAATAAATGTTTAAATATAAAATAAAATCAATAGATATTAAACAAAATATATAAAACATATTCAATAAAGACTTATAAAAGACCAACACATTTTAAAAATTGGTTAAGAATTAATATATATATATAAAATATATAATATTATCATTAAGATATAAAATGGAAAATTAGCTTTTATACTTTTAATTTACTTAAGAAAAATACAATCCAGAATTATAAATAGAATTTATTATAAAAAATATATTTTCAGATTTTATAAAATTTATTAATAATTTACAAATAAAGATTTTTATTATATAAATTTTTAACAAAAAATAAGTTTTTGGTTTTTAAAAAAATTATTCTGTTCTGTGTAATTACAGTTACTAAAATTAAAATAAAAAATGTTCTAAATTAATCAACCTTTTATGCTAGTAATAATAAAAAATATTTTATTGAAACAATATTTCTTTGGATTAATTAAATAAATATTGCCAAATATGAGAAACTATAAATATTTTTTAGTTTTTTAAAAATTAATAAATGTACATGGCATAAATTCAGAAAAATAAGTTATCAAATGCATATAAGACAGTTTTTAATAAAATAATATATTAATTAATAATATATTAATATAATATATTAATAGTAAATAAAATATATTTAACGAATATAGAAAATGTTTCTTATTTATGTGCCTGATTCAACTTTTTGAAAATGAATTAGTATCTCCACTTCTAATGACTTTCTATTATAGTTGCAGTATACAGTAAATATTCTGTGACTCTTCGTGTAATATTAATATTAATAATATAATACTAATACACAAAATAGAAAATAAAATGTTTATAATCCAATAAATTTATATATAGATAAAAATTAGCTCACCCAGAATATTAAATTCACAAATATGAGGATATATTTAATAGCACCATAACACTCTGAAAGACTCATGTTTTAAGCAATTATTTGATTAATTTCGAACTTTTTTTTAACTTATAAGTAAATTATTATGAATCAATTGTCTAAATTAGAACTACAGATACTGTAGTTTACTCGGAAATATATATATGAGCTACAATGTGTTACATATATTAGTACTTTAATAAAAATACCAGAGAGCGCTGTTTAAATTAATTAGTGTAGAAATTCAAAATAACAAGAATATTTTTCATTGGTTCAATTTTTTTTTAATAAAATTATTCAAAAAGTATTATATATATATATATATATATATATATATATAGAAAGAGAAAAAAGAAAGAATGGTTAAGATATTAATTTTTTATTTATGTAAATATTAAGTAGTACAGTAAATATTTTATTGTACTTTTTTTGAAGACTGTTAAATATCAAATTTTTAAACATACTGTTATGAATTGAGATTATCCTTATAGCGTTTTTGAAAATGCGTATGTATTATGTCATATACTATATACGTATAGTACTCTGTTGTAAAATTTTATGTATGTGTTTATTGTTATTAAATATTAATATTATATTGTTACATGCTAAGAATAATGCTACATGCATTACTATTATTTTAATTATAATTATATAATGCCTGGTGAGTATATATATATATATATATAATGGGTATATGTAAATGCGGATGTAAATATGCTGATTAACAGGCATGTTGAGCTGTCTCAGAATAGCATTGAAATTGCTTATAAATTTTGCAAGTACGCATGTGCAAGTCATTCTGTGTATATTTTTCAAAACGTGCATTTGGGTGGAATAAGATATGCTAATATCATTGTTTATTTGTTTGCATCAGATGTTGTAAATATAATAAAATACTTATCTTCAAAACTGTCCATGTTATGTTGGTGTATACATTACTTAATTAATGTTGTATTTGCCGAAGGGATGTCATTGAAAATAACGGTGTTAGGAATGTATAAGTGTAGCAATACATTTTGTCCTTTATAATACTGCTATAGACTATTTAGGCTTATTAGCACACATTACATATGTTTTTCAGAATACGCATGACCATAACCCTTTATGCATAGCATTTTTAGATATGAAAGAAAGGTTAAAACGTAAAATATAGTCTTTCAACAACCTTTGGAATATAAATATGCAATTTGTATTTGTATTGTTTAAGGGCTAATTATTTGACAGATTACTGAACAAGAAAATAAACTAAACGTTCGCTTTGCATACTTATAATTTTCAACTTAAATAAAATTTTTTTTTTAATAAGGAAGAACTTTTATTATTTTTTGATACCTATACTGAAATAATTGATTTTCAAAACAAGTTTTTGAGGTCATTGGAGCTCAGAAGATTTCTAATAAATTGTTACATAGATAGAAGCTCCTTTCAAGCTATGTAATGAGTAGATCGAATAGAAAGAGATAAAACAGTTCCAAGTTGATTTGTTGATTGACAATAAGTTTTATTCTTTTTCAAAATATATTAAAGGCTGCAGACACAACCAACTACTAATTGTATGTTCTTAAATAATGGAGCAAGCTTGACGTAGTGGTATCTCATATTTAATACAAAATTCTCAAGACCATCATTCTTATTTTAACAAAGGTACTCAGGTCTAAATCACGACAGTGGAATAAAGATTGACTAAGAGTTCAAGGGGCTAGATATGTTTCCGTTTATAACAATAATGAATTTTTAGTCACATTTTTTGGGGTACATTAGCATGTAAGTAAATTATTTGTTGAAAATGTTGCAGAGACATGATTTTATCATTTGTGATTCGAAATATGATTCAGGTCCATGAAAAAGTCAACACAACAATGCTTGTGTAGAAAAATGTGAAAAGGCTTAACCAAACTGATGAAATCAAATGGATAATGAGTAGAGAGTAAGAAAAATTATGCACTAAAATTTATATGGTACAAAGTGGTAGTAGAATAGTATTAATTTAGTATTAACTAAAGAAGGTTTAATATATAAGTAGGCTAGTTCTCTCTTATAAATTAAATAAAATTAGAATCCCTTATTATAAAGCACAGTTTATTATCACTATTAAAAATTTTTCCAATTAAGTATTTATAACTAAAAATTAGATATTTAAAACCATATTAAATTATTTTACAATTCTGTGACTGTATAGATTATAATATAATAATTTAAAAAGACAATTTAGTTGTATTCTTTCCTGAATTATTGAATAAAGGCAATAATAAAAAATTATATTTATTGGATAAGAATATCGATAAGTTATTAGAAAATTCTATATTTAAAAATAAATATACAATTTATTCTTTAACTTGTTAAGATTATTATTAATAATTAAATACTTATTTAAAATATTTAATTGATTTAATTAATTTAATAACTTGAATTTGATAAATTATAAGTTTTTTAATTTTCTTTTTGCACCTAATAGCATTGTGATATATTATAAGTATAATTTATAGAAAAAATATGGGATATAACAAAAATATATATTGTAATATAAAAGCGTACCCATATTTGTATTAGTGATCATTTTTAATGTATTTAAATACAATACCGTTTCATATTTTATAATAGTGGTATAATAATTCACAATTTTGCAAATAATTTTTTAGAACACATTCATTATATATAAATCTCATATTAATTATCATTAAAACTCAGTTTATTCTTATTATAGACTACAAAAGTTGAAGTAAACAGCAAATTTACTTTATAATAAAGTTAGTAGATTAATTTAAGTATATTTGTAGATAAAAATTTTTATTTTTTTATACATATTTATCTTTTTAAAATTAATAAAGAAAAAAATTAAAAGGCCAAATAAAAAAATCAATTTTCAAATTATAAACTACACATAAAACTCAAAAATTTAAACTATTAAGGAGTAGGAAAATTTTATAGGAGTAATAATATGAGATAATACAACAAATATCATTTGAATAGATATCAATCTTTCATCTTTTACATACCTTATATTCTGCATTAAATTAATATTAGTTTTTTCCAATAAAATTATTAGATACCATTTTATATAATAAAATTTATAAAATTCGAACATTAATTGTTCAATTAATTACTAAATTATTTAACTAATATTAACTAATTAAAAATTGTTTTTAGAAAAATACATAAAAGATTCTAAGAAAATAGATTCTACTCTATGAATCTTAATCAAAAGAAGCTGTTTAAAGAAATACCAGAGTATTTCATCGAGTCGATTATGTCTTATAAGACTTTCTATATATTAAAAAATCTATTACAGTTTTAATAATACCATGTTAATTAACAAATTTGTTTAATTAGTAAGTTTTATTATATACAAGATATATTAGTATATTCATTATTATTATTGTTGTTAAAATATATTTATCAATTTTGTAATTATATGATTATTAATTCATATATTGAAAAAAGTATGAATAAACTCACTTTATATTATATTTCATATATATGGAGAAGCTATAGTTTAACAAGAGTCCAAGAAAATTATAATTATTTTTTTAAGGTAAGGTTATGATAAAAGTTTGCAAGTGGTATGTTAATAGTTTGATAAATGGCATTCTTGTTTACAACAGACAGTTTATGCTTTTTGGACTAAGCATATTTTTTCGAACTTCAAAGAAACTGCTGATTTGTAAGACCCTCTGATCTTTATTTTCTTTCTGTTGCTCACAATTTATAGAATAATGTTAACTCAATACTATGCTTATTGCATTTTGTTCTCATCTCTCTAATATTATAATTATGTTTCATCTCTAGCATATAGTTATTGTTTTTAAAATTTTATTCTTCGTTTCGAAATTTTGAGTATTATTATTAAGGCTATTTTAGTGAGGTTCATCTAATTAGGATTATTAAGTTTTCGAGATATTTTCTTCGAAAAAAATGTTTGAAATAAAATTGCTTCTTTTAATAACTTACATAACTGTTCTTTTTCATATTGAATACTTTATCTACTGTTAGCACTATTCATTTACCAATTAAGTTAATAGCATTCAATTACCAATAATTTAAATTCTAAAATTTATTTTTTGATTAGAATACAAGCTATGAAAATAAATTATAAGCATTTATTAACCAAATAAAAATCTGTTTTTTTAACTATAAACTAAATAAAGTATTGGAAAAGTAATGAACTTTTAAATTAAAGTTCAACAGAGAAATCCATAATATATAGCTGAGTTGAGTAGTACTGTTTTAATTCTCTCGAGTAGATTGGATTGTTATTTGTGATAACTAAGCAGATGGTTTGAAAAGAAAAGAAGAAAGATCGGTAGTAAGGAAAATGAGAAAAATCTGGAAATAAATTTAAAAACAGATGAAATAAAAGAAGACATAAAATTATAGTGAGGTAGATTATTTGTGAAAGAAATGAAAATAATGAAAGAAAACACTAGATATGACAGAAAATAAAAAAATGAATGAGAAAGTCATAAGAGAGGAATACCTGTGTATAGGCAAGTATCCTGTAAAGATTTAATAAAAATTCTTGAAATTTTGTCTGTTTATACATATCAATGATATAAATAAAAAAATGATACTTCTTTTTTAAAAGTGTAAATATATTTTTGTATTGATTTTAATTTTTTTGTTTCAAATTTATCACAAGTGAAATTTTTATTCAATGAAATTAGACATTTTGAAAAACAATAGTTTTTAAAACTGCTTTAATAAAATTATTGAAATGCAGTTTTTTCTTAACAGAAAAATTAATTTTTGTAGTAGAAGATGAGAGGAATAAAGGAGCTGCAACAATCCATGATATCACAAAATATGCTATGAGTTTAAGTACAGATTAATTGTTTGTTAAAATATATATTCAATGTACAAAACTATCCATAATATGAATTAAAATCTGCGAATAAATTACTACTAATATAAATAATAGCTTTTTAATGAGTGGTAATTAATCATACATAATTGACTATCAAAGCAATCAAATAGCAAAATGAAAAAAGATATTTTTAACGATTTGTTTCTTTTTTTAATAATTCTCCTTATTTATGTCTTCTTTTAGTATTCTAATATTATTTGGCAAAGTGCACCTGAAATGTTATGAATATATTAGATTGCTTCATTAATATGTATAAAACATTTAAATTAGTTTAATTTATATATGTTTAATTCCCAGAATTATATATACTATAATTAAAAAAAGCAATACATTTTAATTTAAATTTTTACAGATTATTATTAATATAATAAATTACTATAGCAATAATTTTTTAAATTAAATATAATTATATATATTTTTTACAACATAATTTATTATTGATGATGTTATTAATAAACATGAAATACTTATTAATTTTATACACACCTTCAAATTTTAATTCCGAAATATGTAATTCTAAAAAATTTCTAAAATATGTTGTTTTGCATTTTTGTCTTGAATGCATTTTGCAACTTTTATTGACTTTTTAAAGATACACTGTAGAGGACAGCAATATTTTATTTCAGATCTATAATTAATTAATTAATGTTAATTACATTTTTTTATTTACTATAATTAATTGTAAATGTAATGTACATTAATAAAATTTATAACAATACATCCATATAAATTATTTAAAATCTTTAATAATATTTGTGTAAAATAGTTATCGATAATATATATATATATATATATACACTAAACGTCAATTTAAAAAAAAAAGTTAAATTAAAAAATTAAAAATTTGATTTGATTTGAACATGCGATTTATACATATTTTACTAAATATAGATTTAGGACTGTAAATAAATAGAGTGAGTAAGTATATATCCACGTACTATGATTTAATATATATATATAATATTACTGAATCGAAATGAAAATTGTACGTGGTATATGAAGAACTTTGGATTGATATTTATGAAAATACTAAATTAGATTAAATAAATTTAGGGTTGTAATTATTTTATTATATTTTGAAATAAAATAAATAAATATTCATGTTGCTACGAGAAACATGAATTTTTTAAGGTACTAATCTATGCACTTTCCTAGTTTAGCATACTATATACATAGATACTATTAATCTTTTAAATGGACTCAGTAAAATTTAACTATGTGTATGCTAGATGTAATCCGAAATAAGAAACTTTTTATTTTATTTATGAGATAGAATACTAGGTTAAATCAATCGCTATAAGTTCTTTATTATTTGAATAAATACTTTAAATAAAACTATATACTTCTTCGTATTAATTTCTATGTTTGAGCTCAATTTTCTTTGACTTTATTGTTATCTTGTAAATACTGTAATTTATGAAATAAATTATAACTTATCAATTACATTCAAACCCCATAATTCAGTTGACATATTTTTTGCAATGAAAATTTTATATTTTTTAGTGTAGAATGTTTTGATAAGTATCACCAAATTGTCTTCGAAATTATAAACTACCTATTAATTTTTTGTATGTCTCGATAACTAGAAAAAATGATTAAATATTAATAAATTGTTTTTAAGTATATATCATTTCAAAAATATAATATACTGAATAGCATGGAACTTAGTTGAATACTAATTTAAGATCGTAGGTATAAATTAAATAAATACAAACTTTTGAACAACAATTTTCAATTTCAAAACATTTATTAATTTTTTATTATATGATATGTTTTTTAAATAGATCTTTTTATAATTATTATATCTCAAATATATATACGCCAAGATTTATATACATATATTTCATTTATGTTTTAAATAGAATAACACATTTAATTTAAGTTGCAATTTATTTGATTTTCATAACGATAGATTTTAAATATACTTTTCATTCTGCTTTGCAGTTGGCAATGATATTCCATGAAGTTTGATAAATATGAAACATAAAATTGGATAAATTAAAATAGTTAATAAAATAATATATTTATACAGTAATTTTATTGGTTTAAAAAATTGCATGAATCAATAATTAAAAAGTTATATATATTAATGTAGGTAAGATAATTTCTAATTGCTTAATGAATTAATTCATTAATTTTTATCATATCTATCTTTTCCTCTTCAGTGTATGTAAAACAAATTTTATCTGGATCATTCGTAAAATATATACAATTATGAAGAAGGCAAGTTTTAAAATTGAACAATTGTACGAGTCCTTGCTAATAGTAGTACTACGTGATATTTGAATCATTTCTTTGCCCTCACACTTCAGAGAATTATCAAAAATGGAAATCAGTGCTTTCAAATAGTAAAAATGCGTAATCTGAATATGCTATTGATTTTTAAGAAGAAATCCACATTTATAGCCAAGATAAAACCATTATTAAAACTTCAATGTACTTACTATTCAGATTCAATTAAATAGACGATATTAAATTTAGTACGTTTATTGATAAGAACTTACCTTTGTATTATTTCTTGATGTGCGTTAAGTGTTAAAGGCCATCCGAATATATTAAAGTTTTAGGCATCTTGTTCAACACCTAAATACAAATAAAGGAAGAAAAGGCGTTAGATCGTGACTGATATTACAAAAAATCGCCTTGTTGAGCCAGTAAAAATTCAAGTAAACACTACGCTGATCTAGTGTATACTATTTTATTTACCAAGAAAACTGCCAGTTACTTAAAAATCCTTAGTATAAACGAGAAAGTCGTGCATCAGATTGATTGATGCTGTTTCTATTTGAAAATATAAGACTTAAGGAGAGCATTTATGACATGGCGTTGATAATATTAGGTAATTCCAGACATGAAGAGAAAAAACATTACAACAAATTAACGTAGCACAGTTTTATCTAGATTAATATGTATCGACAACTTTGAACTGAATAATTAGACAAAGAGGGTATCAAGAGTAATTCAATCAAAAGTTACTACTCTCTAAAAACAGCGTGAGTCTCGTTACCAAACATCATCATTAACTATTGCTGTTTATTACGATTATAGCTTGCCGCACCAGATTATCGTAGCGCTCTTCGAAATTTTGTAAATCTAAGAACAATTTTACTCTCAAGAAGATTTTATAAAATCTGCCTTTTTATTGAATTTTTTTATTTATATGTGATCATAACATTAATACATTTATCACGTTATTATTTTTTTAGTTTATTTGATAAATGTGATAAACTTTGTATATGATATTTTTATTTGATTCTTTATAACTAAACTCTATCTAGAAAAAAATACTTAGATTTTCGGCAAAATGATGTATCACTCACAATGCCGTATATTATAGCTATATTCATATTTATTTGGAATACAATCTAATTTTTTTACAATATAGATTAATGAAATAAAAAAATATATAATATTAAATACTAATCAAAATTGAATAAATGTAAAAACTTGTATTTTTTATAATAGCTAGAAAGTTAAAAGTCAAAAAATTTTTTTTAAAAGTTAAAATTTCTCATTTTAAATTCTTTATATTAAATATAATAAATTGTATAACAATTAATTCTTCGAATATATACTATCAGTGATCAATTTTTTTGAAACTTCTGAAATCTACAGTTATTTTATTGCAAGATCATTTTTATTTATTTTATAGTAATTCAGCTTTAAATAAAGTGAAGACATTTTTATTAAATATTGTTTTATTAATATTTTTTTATTGATATATTTTTCGTTATAATAAATGTTTTTAATGTAATTTTAATTAATTCTTTATATCTTAAATGAGTTGATACTTTATAATCAAGGTATTCATAATTGAACTTTAATTATTTGTAAAAAGAACATATAACTAAATATTTTATTTATATTAAGCATCTTTATAATATTAAATGAATCTAAAATATTCATAAAATAAAATTTCAGTTTCTTATTACAACAAAACATTGAAAATGAGTGTAATAAATATAAATGAATGAATGTAATTTAAAGAAGATTATAATCTAAGTATTTTTTGTTAATCGATTACCTACTTATGCTTTTGTAACAAATACATAAATAATTTCACGTAAGTGACATGTTAAAAAATGTATAAATATATCTATTTGTATGATAATCTGTATAGAACACCATTATGTATAAATAATTATATAATAAGGTGGTAATATTTACAATGCAGTTTTTGGTATTTGCAGGCACCGGCAGAAACTGGATTTTAAAAATTAATTGATAAAACTTATATTTCGTTTTATATAATTTTGAATTTTTTAAAATAATTACATAACAATATATACATCATTCAACTCTACTTTGGTACAAGATGTGTTACAGTTGAACATGATAATTGCCTTGTTTGTGTCACAATAAAGAAGTATGCTTGATTTGTAAATGTAGGAATAAAGTTCAAATATGAAATTAATATGAAATTAGCATCAAATTATATAAAAATATAAAATTCTAAGTAACTTCTAACATGAAATTGCTATATGACCTTTCGTACAGAATAAACCTTATAATCTATGTAAATATGATAAAATAAATAGTATTATCTTACTTACGTATTAATATCTTCTATCTTTCTAGAATATTTTAATAGGTCCACAGCTTTACAAAAATCATGACCAATATCAAGTAAATGTTTTATATTAAAATGGTAACCAGCTAAAGGTCCTTGATCGCATCCGCAAAAACTACTTTCCATTGTATAACTCCTTTGTACATAATATTTATATTTTAATTTACAAAAAATAATAAGTCTTAATACAATACTATGACTAATTTAATAATAATTATGTAGGTATGAATTTAATATATTTAATAAAATATTTCGAATATTAAATATGTATTTTTTCACATAATAATAATTATGGAAAAGGAGAAAGTTATAAAAAAATAATAATATATATAAAAATAAACAAAACTTTTTTATAATTAAACTAAAACTCAGAAATCTTTAATTTTTTAAATAAATAATACTAATATTGATGTATTGATGTGGATTTATTTTTTCGAATATTTGTTTTATAATAAATAACTGGAGACATTTTATCCACGTTTATACAAATTATAACGATTTTTATTAGCCATACTAATAATTTTCTCGATATAGATACTTATATAGTAGAATATATATTCTTGACTCTATTTGTTCAGAAGGTACTATTCTAATTATAAATGACCTATGTTTATGAAAAAAGGAATATAAACATTAGAATAATAATCAATTAAAAATTAGATTGCAGATAACAAAATTTATTGATAAGAGATTATATTTTCTCATGTTTATTATATTTCTCATTATAATTGGCCTCCGGTTGTAAAACCTTCAATAATTTTGAAATGTGAAGAGAATTATAATTTTTTTCTATTTAAAATTTTTTCTTTATTCAAATAGCAAATACATCTTATTATTTTGACTAACAGAATTGCATTGTTTTTCAGATATCTAAGAATGTACTTGTCTCTATATATTGGAAGTATCTACAACATTGAAAGCAACATTAATAGTATTTAGTGATCACGATAATAAAGGTCCTTTTTCAAATAGATATTCTTATAGAAGTTAGAGCTTTTTTACATTGTTCTGAAAATAGAACCTACTATAAAAGTTTAAAATGTATTCTTTTTTCAAGAAATTTAATACTTATCAACTGATACATCTTTATTATAAATATTGTAACATTTATTTATGAGGAAATTTTTAGTAAGTCAGGATTTTAGAATTTTATATAAATATATAGGTGAATTTATATTATTATATAAATGAAAAAATTAATTTGTTACGCAAACATGAACTTTTATTTCTAACTCATTAATTTCTAATTAAGCTTCTGAGAATAAATTACTAAAATAATATAAAGGTAAATTCTTAAAAATCGTATATTAATTAATAGATATATGAAAATTTTTATAACCTCAAATACATTGTATTATTGTGTTAAACAATATTTTTTTAAACTTATTATTTCAACAGCTTACGGAAGGCAGAAATTTTATTAACACTTTTCTATTAACACTGATTAGTGATAATGAAATATGTGCTAAATATGTAATATTGATATGTATTACAACAAATGAAAATTAGTGAGTTAATGACAAAACGAAATTACTAAGGCGAAAATATTTTATATAAATATATATATATATTGACGTACGATATATTCTGTAACTTGAATAAAAAAATTTTTATCCCAGGAATATTTATTTTCTTAAAACTTCAAAAGTATATTGTTAGTAATGGATAAAAATAACTTTTATTCTTAGTGAAGAGGAGTATTAAGAAGTAACTTATTTTGAGATCTTATGTATGTTATCTACAGGATTACTAACGTACCGTTAGAAAACTCTGTGACTTATGTTATGATATGGAAAATTTAAGGTATTGTCATGATATATATATACATATACATTATCTTATACTAGAATGTATATACAATTAATATAAATTGTATGTTTTAAATCAGCTTTTAAACTATTATTAATATTTGAAATATTATTAAGCTTAATTTTATAAATTTCTTATTTTAGAACATTACATTTGAATAAAAAAATTAATGAAAAATAATAACATTGTATATTATATAATGAATTTGAGTTTATGTAAATAAATTATTAAATATATTATTTTAAAGAAGAATCAATAAATATTAATTTAATTTTATGATAATACTATAATATTTAAATTATTTCAAAGTATAATCAAAATAAATATATAAAATCAATACAATTAATATAAATCGTATGAAATATTATTATTTTTTTTTATAATATATTTGAATTTAAATAATAAAATTCAAACCTGATAACATTAAACTGACGCCATATTGTAACTCTTGCTGTTGATTCCTTATGTCTTTCTATTTTAAAAGAACACAATGGCAAAGCGAACGCTGGCGAATTTTTTTGCATTAGATGTGGCAGTACCTAAAAGATTTAAGAAAATATGAATTATTGTATTGCAATGAATGGCTGAACTATAGGGATTGATTTCATCTCCTTCATTACAAGAAATTACCTAGATGTTCTATAATTATTTGCAGTTGATCAGCCTTCCTATAAATTATATTTGTAGTACCTGTCAAACCTTTCTAGTAATTAAACTTGAATTTTCTTAGCTTTAATTTTATGGTAGTAAAGGAGTGTAAAATTTGCATATATTTTATTCTTATATATATTTATTATAAGTTAATTATGTAATCATTATAATTAAGTGGTCCTTTAGGAATTTTTAATGACTTGAAAATCATAATATAAATTATGAGTATACTTATCAATATATGAATAATTAAACATGTTGTATTAATTATTTGAAACTTTAAACCAATTTTCAACATTTCCTATTTTACTATAAAAATGTAATGAAGATATGTTCGAATTGATTAAAATAAATTAGAGATACATAAAATATCTAATTTTGTTATAAACTAGAGAATTGTTATCGATAGCTCCTTTATTCATAAAAATCTGTTAAATAAAAAATTTTCATGAATGTATAAAAAATAATCTTTGTTATATAAAAATGATACTTTGTGTTTAAAAAAAGACATTTTAATTTGTTTATTTTGGGTTATTTAAAATGTAAAAAAGCATTATTATTTAATCATAAATAATGTTGTAAATATAAATATACATATATATAAATTTTTGCAATTTTTTATAATGTAACTTTTTAATAAATAATATTTAAAAAATTTTATTTTTATTCCTTATAATTTTATTGTAATTAAATTTAAAAGAAATTTTTTAGTCAAAAAAGGTTTGTCTACTCCACTTTAGAAATTAAAAATTTTTCAAAAACTACTTCTGTTCCTTAAATTATTTTATTAAATGTTAAAATGACATTGAAATTATTTCTCAATCTATTTTTTTAATATTAGAATACTAAAAAGTATAGTAAAAGATGAAAGATAGTACAAACTTTTCCATTTTAGATATTTTTACTATTTATTAGATTATGATGGTAATTTTTATAAAATATATGTAATAAAATAGTTTTATCAGTTACTCTAAATGAGTGAAAATATTTTATTGAACATTTTAGCAGTAGACATGTTATGGAGTGAGATAAAAGTATTGTTTATTATATAAGAATTAATTATTATTTAATAAGTAAGGCAGTACAAAAGAAATATAATAGATAAATTTATTAATTATATAATTAATTTTACGTAATTAATTTTAATCAATTATAATATTTACATAATTGCCATAAAATAAATTGGCATTAGTGTAAAACTAGGATGAAAATTAAAGAAAGAGGAAGCTTCAAATTTTTATAGATGCGCACATATTTCTATTATATGTTTATTTCTATTCTTTAATTTGTGTGGGCGTTAAAATATCGTAAAATTAATATTTATAATTTTATTATGTAAAATAATAGACTTAGTAAAAATAGGTACAAAACAACATTATTCATACCAAATGCTGAAAAGGTTTATTCATCAATATACAATCAGTAGCACAGCAAGAATCAATGTTTGAACAGCCAAAAAGAAATACATTTTTCCTACGAGAATGTCCATGATAATCTACAAAGATAAATGGCGGAAGTAACAAAACTCGACTACAATATTCCATTAAACCTTTTGTATGATAAATTGTTGGATGACGATGTGGTTTAGGATTAATCCAGCAGCGATTTAAATCTTCTTTTGTTAGACCATATCGATTACTGTAAAATACCATTTTTTTTATTCGAAGTTAAATATTAATTTTTTATACATTTATAATGTATAAAGTATATTTATTTTATGATTTAATATTTTAAATTTATACAAGATGTTTCATTTTTATCAAATATATCATTAATAAATTTTAATATTAATATTTATTAATTAGTATAATCACAGGAAATTTTTAGGTTTGAACTTAAACTTTTATATTTATGTATTATAATTGTACTTTGTTTAATTTAAATTTGTATGATTAATTCTAAAGTTTTCAATTACTTATTTTTAAATATATTAAAACAAGTTTGGTATAAAACAGAGTTTAAGAATAGGCTTATCAAAAAGTAAATAGGTAAAATATAAATGTTAATTTATTATATAGAATTGAATGGTTTCTGTGTTACTAGTATTCTCACCGATCATGTAAATAAATGAACAGATAGTAAGCTTATATAAGAAAATTGAAGTACTTAATCATCAGTAATATTAATGACATCAATAATGATAATTATAGTCATATCTTTTACGACATTTATTAAATTAAATTTTATATTTTACTTACTCGACTTAATAAATATGTCGAAGATATGTGTCTAATATAATTAAAGTAAATCGTGGAACTAAATATTATTTCCATTTATGAATTTTAGCAGAGAACATAGCAAGAGTAATATGAATTGAATAAGACATCTTCAACTAAAGTTTTGTTTGTTTATATAATTATAATACTATTTCTAAAAAATATTATGAATGTATGTCAACTTACCGAGAATAGGAAAGAAGCAGAATTTATAAAAATATAAGTGACTAATAACTTTATATGTACATATAAAAAAACGTTAAAAAACAAAATTCCATTTATACAGTATTTAACAAGACTGCTATCAAATAAATAAAAAAATGAGAGATCAGATTTCTTAATAGTGTAAAGAAAAAAGTAGAACAGCAAGTATATACATGAAATACAGGAGGTTGATTAATAATTGATATACTGGGAAATGATTCAATGAATAAGTCATAAATATTCAAAAATGATCTTCAATAGTTATGAGACTGATGCGAATATTTTTTTGTAAAAAATTAATAGTTTGAAAAAAATTTCTAAAAAATTGTATTTGTTCATGTTTCTAACTGAGCATAATCTTTCAATAGAAAATATGCAAATTAAAAATAAATAGATTCAAATGAATACATAAAATTATTAAAATAGTAAACAAGACTAATATACAATTTTATCGTAATTAAACTTTAGAATAGAAAATCATATAATTTAATTAAAACAAATGTTAAATTATTTGCTTTCAAATTAAATGTTTCATACTTACATTAATAATATTTTCTAATTTTAAATTATATTATTATCCTGTTGGATCTTTTAAATAATATATAAATTTTATGTTATTATAATATCTCAACAACTATAAAATTATATCATTTATAATTATTTTAAAAGCAAATTATTTAAAATATAATTCATATATATATTTTTATTTTATGTTGCGTTTTGTAATATTTTACGAGGAATAAATATTTAAAAAATATATCATTTTGGTATTAATATAATTTTTATAATCAAATTAAATACTAAAGATATAAAATATAAGTTTAAATAAAACAGAACATATAGTAAACATGGAATTTTTATATTATTAATACGAAAGTTATAGATTATTAAAATGATTAACTTGCATGTGTATTTAATTTTCATAGTAATAATTAAAAGAAATTTTAGCAATGTATATGTAGAATTAAAAAAATTTTATAATATCTTGAAAAATTTTATTATTCTACGTAACATGGTATTTGAGAAACTTGTACTTCTACATAACAACGGATCCCCTCTCCAGACCCAACATTCAAACTCTTAAGGAAGCTTCAGACATACCGTGCGGTCAGTCTAAAAACACGACCCGATGCTGACGTTCGTTCAAGTGTATTATCTTAAACGCTACACTTAAAAACGGAAATCATCGATCACTACATAACGAACGTACAGGCGATACGTTGAATTTCTTACGTTTCGTTTCTATTATCAACCGATAATATGAAAATCTTGCTGCTACTCGTCACTACATTTTATGTATCAGGTTAAAGATATTTTAGTTACTACTAAGTACAATTTTAATTATTTACTTTTTTAGAATTTAGATTACAACAAATTTTTTTACAAATAATACTGTATCAATAAAATATTAATAAATAAATTCACATAGTATTTATATAATTATTAATTAGTGCAAATATACAGAAAAAAGTTTTTTTATTAAATAATTTTTTTATATTAATTATAAAAGAAAAATCAATAATATAAATCTTTTGTAATAATAATATAAAATTTTTACTGCATTCTATTAAATAAATTTAATTGAATATCCAGAAAATATGTATGTATAAGTTTGTTACAGAAGTATATCATAGTAATCATCATTTTATACTCAAGATTTTCTACATACAAAATTAATAATATTTAATTTAAATAAATGTTAAATATAATTATGCAAATAAAAATAGATACAAATAAATAAATAAATATATATATATATATATAAATTACATCATAATTAATTTTAAATTATAAAATTATAAATATTCTAAATTAAATCTTTAATAATATGAATAAAATACTTTGATTTGACTCTTTTTTTGAACTGTATCAAAATTTATAAGTCGTAGGTCATAGTGTATCATTAAGATATAAATGAAAATGTTTCGCAATCTTTCATTTATATATTAAATACTTTTTCATAAATTATTAATAAAAATATATTTTGATATATTCCATATTTTTCAATAATATTTTTCTCTGACTGTTTTAATAATTTTTGTTTTAAAATTTATAAAAAGAAAAAATTGAAGTGCATATTTGAGTAAAAGAGAGGTAATGTAAAATTGAAAGAAGTATCGTTGATATTATATACTAAACTTTTAATGGTGCAACTAAATAACACATATATTCAAATACGAGAGTTTTACAATAATTGAGTTAAAGATACCAAAAAGAAAATGATGTGAGTATATCTAATAGAATAATGGTATAACTAATTTGACCGTATAATTAAAATAAAACTACACATATCATTAAGTTCATTACAGTAAATTTTATAATATAAAGATTGGTCTTATCTAAAATACTTTTATTTTTCAATAATTATTCAATAAAATCTATAACATTTACATTGTTTTTCTAAATTTTTACTCGCGTAATTTAAATTAATGAGTATGTGTTCATATATTAATCAAAACTTTCTTGCGTGTATGTACACGATTTAAGTACATACTTTCTTACAGAATGTATAATCATTAAAAGAATAATAAGATATTGCTATATATAATATACTATCTGAATATAATAACAAAATAGATTTCTATGATATTAATAATAGTTTCTATTCCAATAATTTAAAATTATTTATAAGATTCTCTTACGTTCCACTTTTAAAGCAATTTTTATCATTTAAAATATATATTTTAAAATAACAAAATTTTAAACTCTGTATACGAATTTTAGTAATATTATTTTTTATTTTTTGCATTATTACTAATCAATAGTATTTTAATAATTTACAAATAGCAAAATTGTTTTAGTAATTCAACATTTTTAATTATTATAGAACGTTTATACATAATATTAATGATGTTTGTTCAATTTTGTAATATTTGTTATTATATAAAAAATAAATATTAATAATGTAATTTTAAATAGTTTGTAAGTATTGTGGTATATATATATATAATATATCAATGAAAATTCTAAAATTGAATTTTTTATTATATAAAACTACAAAAACTGAAAGTACTAAAAAAATCTATAAATTTTTTATAGTTTCTAAAATTATTTTTAGAATATATATATATACATATACATATATATTTTTTCTTTTATAAGATACTAATTAGTTTTTATATGATAATTTGTATTTTAATAGAAACAGGAGAAAACAAGTGCAATTTTTAAATAATTAATATCATTTTGCTTATAATGAATTTTTTAATAGATCTTGAACCTTTTAGAAATTTTTTTTATTAAAACACAAATTTAATAATAATGCAAATATTTATAAATATAAAAAATATAAATACAGTATAAAAATTAGTGCAAATATCTGTTTTAATTTAAGTATAATAATTTATTAAAATAATTATTTTGTATGTTTTCAAATAATAATAAGAAATATATACATTAAAGATTTATTCTAAATGTATTTATTTAATTCAATTAACAAAATGAAAAATTAGTAATAATAATTAATATTATTTTCTTTTTTGAAATATATATATCATTACATTTCAGAACAAACCTCATAATTTTTCATTTTATCTGATATATTTATGCATGACAAATGACAGAAAAGAAAACAAGGATAAAGTGATTAATTATTGATTCTTTTTTATCATATAGCTATATTAAAGAAAATTTAATATTTTAAATTGTGGTTAATAAAATAAATTATTATTAATGTTATTATTTCTAAATTATTTTCAACGTGTATTAATTTTAAAAATTTGTATTAAAATGTCTGCTTCTTTTCTAGGTGTAGTTCATATTTTATTATATAATAAGTTTTAAGATAAATTTTGTAAGTTAATGAAATTAAGGATTAAAAAAATAATTATAAAGAAAATAATTTTTTTGAAGTAAATTGACTGCAAATAAATTAAAGACAAATTTAATCTTCTTAACCAAAAATTATACTTATAGTTAACAATGAATACAATATGAACAAATAAACATGCAGTATATAGTATTTTGTTTAGTAAAACCATGACTACGTATATATAAAGTAAATATTTTTTTGTTAAATAGTATTTAACAATGTTTTCAAGCTTTGAGTTCATAATATAAACTATTCATGATATATTATATATATAAATAAAATTTTGTATTTATAATATGGATCTCATGTTACATCACTTTTGACCAATAATTGAAAATTAAAAAAGAAATTAAATATTATTTAAGACACAAATTTTTTAAAATCTTTTATCTTAATTAAAAGAAATTTTTGCTTTTAATAAACTAAGATTAATCACTATTACAAATAAACTGAGTTAAATTCATTCCGAAATTTTCTAACATTTGACTAGTCAAGCGCACTTAGTCCAACTTATAACATAATATGAAATTATTATTGAGTATGGTAATAAATATTATTATTTATATCAAGTAAAAAATTGTTATATTGCTTTTGATCGTTAATTGAAAATTTTTTAAATTAATTTAAAATTTTTCTAGTCATTTATGATAAAATAAATATTCTGTACATTAAAAATCTTTCAAGATTGTGGGTAATAATTAAAATTTTTTATCATAGTCATTGAAAAATAGTAATATAATTAATAGTGTAAGGCATTAACAAAATTAAAATAAAATGTTTTACAAACTGTCTACTTTTACATAGACTTTAAACAAACATGTGTTTTATTTGAATATTTGTTAAAAAAAAATAAATAAATTTATAAAATATTTTTTCATTAATTAAGCGATTTATATCAATTTAGTTTAGAGTATTAAAATTATCTTTATCGTAAAATTTATATTTTTCCATAAGTTGCATATAAAAATGAATAAAACCAATATTTTTATTTGATGTTTTATACTTCGAAATCCATAATAAATAAAAATTTATTTCGAGTAAAACGTTACAGATTATTCAATTATTTTTTAAATTATACTAGTAGTACTTTGTTAATTCTAGTTTTTTTTATAGAAACTGTTTCATTAAATTATTTAAAAAGATCAATGTAATAAAAAGTTTATTATTATTAACGATATTATTTTTTCGTACAATCAAAAATGCCTTATTTTGATTATAAAAAAAAGATATAATATATAAAATTTTACATTTATTCATACAATTCATATTATAATTTTTTATGAAAATAATTACTAAGCCAGGTTTGTTATTGTTATTATATTAAATGGTTGTATTATAAAAGAAATTTTTACAGTTATTGCGTCTAGTATTAAAAAATTATATAAAATAGTAATTATTTATCAAGAAAACATCTTTGTTTTCGATTTAGTTGCTGTAGTTTACGAAATTATAATACATTTAGTAATAAGGTTTTGAAAGAGGATTCGTCTTCTCAAAGGTACAGGAACGCAGATTACAGTATACCTGTCCTTGTTTAAAAAGAAAAAGAGTATACTACTAGTCGCTTCATGCACAACGATCCCAGACGTCTCAAGGTCTTCAGGTCATTTACCACTTGCATTAACAGGTCTTTCCGACGTCTTTCTTTGTCTTTTTGATCAGATACGAAAACTTCATGTTTTGAAAATTATTATTTAAAAAGTGAACGTATTATAAAATGTTGACTTAATCTTTAATTTACTGGAATGACTTGTAACTTCGAGAAATTAATAATTTATTAATAAATTATCAGGTTATTTATTTTAAAATGTCTTTTATTTAATACTTATATTTGTTATAATATTTAAAATATAAATTTACATTAAAATATTAAAATATTAAAATTTACATTAAAATTTTAAAATATAAAATTTAAAATAATGTTAATATTTATAAGAAATAACATTGTTGAAATTATGCTTAAACAGAATATATCAGATTTAAATATATGATGTGAATTTATTAATTAAATACGAAGAATTAGTTTCAGTTAAAATTTTACTAAAATGTTTCAAAAATTAAAAACTCTATTATGATTGTACATACTTAGTTTATCCTATTGACCGTATTTGAATAAAGATATACTAAAAAAATTATTAACACACGTATGAGTCAGTCATATAGTTTTTTTACATTAGATAATTTGTAATATATAAGCAAATTATTTCATTATTAAAAGTTGTTATGTAATTTTAAAAATATTATAATAATTGTTTACGAGTCTATGGATTTTCTAAAATATATGAAAAACAATTATTATAAAATATTAATATTTTAAAACTTAATGTATGAACCAATACGTTCAGAAATATTTACTTTTCTAAATTAATTATAATAATAATAATTTATAATATGATGTATATACTGTTACAAAAAAATATGAATATTTTAAAATATGTACTTTTTCAAATTATAATTATCACATAAAATATTATTAAAAATTATTATTTTATTTAATTCTATCAATTATTAAAATAAATTCATAAATATTTTATATTTATTTATAAAAATATATATAATTTTAAACAAACTATTATTTTACAAAATTTTAATACATTTTTGCTATAAATTAACATTATATTAGAGTAAGTTAAAAATTTTTTAATTTTTAAAATAAATACTTTTAGTGGACTTCGTTATTTAATTGTATAAATATGTTAAAATAAGATACTTTACAAATAAGCAAATAAATATTTATATATATAATGGATTACACAAGTATACACACACACAACATTATGAGTTTATTTTTTAATTTTATTATTCATATGAATATATATCATTATTGTTTTGTTTATTTCATAATTTATTTATAAATTTGTTTGTTTGTAAAAGTTTATTCAATTATAAACTCATTCCGATAATGCAAAAATGTTGTAATAAAAATATCAAGTTAATTAGTAAATAAATTGAAGCAGGGCGGCTTTAAAACTTATTATTTATTTAAAGTAATTTTTTATTTGTATATAATTGTTTATTTTGTCTAATTTATTATATGTATCTATTTATATATAGTATTATAATTTTCATTTACTTTTTTTTTAGACTTTTAATACTTGTAAATTCGATTTTTCATTGATATATGTATGTATAAGAAGTTACGAACTTTATAAACATCTGTGAATTGAAGAAATATTATTTTCACCCTAAAAGAAATTCATATTCTAATATTTTTCAATTTCAATCATTAATTAAAAACTAAAAAATTTATTTTATAACTTAAATAATTATTATGGTATGGTGATTAAAGATAATAACAACAACAAAATAATATAAATAAAATAAAAATACAAATTTCTTTTTAAAAATAATGTAAAAGATATTATTTTATCAGGCATTGTACTTTATGAAGAACTATCCAGTAGTAATTTTATAAGATTTGACGGCATATTTCTAATACACGTTTTGTAAATAAGTATATTTTCGTAAGAAAATATTATTTATGTTGGTTTTTAAGTAATATTATATATCATGAAAAACATGGAAATAAAAATCAGAGACTATTTGCATTATAAACTTTTGTTCAACGTTGAAGTTAGTACACAAACATATAACTATATTAGCTAAATCATTCGGTCAGGATATTGTCGGTAGCCATAGCAGTATGTTGTTATTGAGTTCACTTAATGTTGCCGCTAGTTCACTTAGATAATGTAGTAAGTTTCCCTCACCTTCATGCAATTTGTCACACTACACCCTTTCTCGTTCTTATCAGTTACACTTTAGGTAATTATATCCACTAAATTTTTGCATCTGCATACATCACACTATATCACAGTGTATCATACTCACTTGTATTTTGTACACCATTGTGAGTTCCACAGTATTTTCGAAGTTTAACAACGGCGTTATAAAGTACATGAAAAATACTTCAAAATATTTTTATTGTGTTATATGTATATACATACATACATATATTTCAAAGTACATTGGTAATCACTCATTTAAGTAATTAAAAAAACGAAATTAAAACATTATTTTACAATTTATATAATAGAGGCATTAGTTTTTTTAACCATTGTTATTAATTTTCAATGAATAGTTTATTCTGAGTTTTAATGATTTTTGTTTATTATAGTTTCAATATATATGTTTTAATTTATGTCATTTACATGTAAATGATTATTATATAATTATTATATAAAAAATTATAATAATAAATTAGAGGAAACAAAACTAAATTAAGTGAAGAAATGAATTCAAATTATAAATAGAAAAAATAAAAATACGTGAAAATATGTAAAAAATCTTTATACATAATTTTCAAATCATAATACTGTTTATTAAACCAAATGAGCGCTGATTAAAATATTAATATATAATGGTGTTTGAGTACAAGAAAAGCATTAGATAAATCTAATAATATAAAAATAGAAGATATATTAGAGAAGGAGAAGAATATAAAAAAAATTCAAACTAAGCTAAAAAAATAAATTGTATTTAGAAGTATCAAGAATTTAATGCAAACAATTTGAAATTTGTATTTTTACTATTTTATAATTTTAGATAAAGATTTGTTTCAGATTAATAAATTTGAGTTTATTATAATCGATAGGTGAATACTCAATATTATTTCTTTTTAACATCAATAATTTACAACTAATCAGACATATACTTTTTCTCTCTCTCGCTGTCTACTATAATTAATATTGTCATTATTATATTTTTTATCGACTCTCATCTTCTTGATCAATCTATGGTATTCAACTACTTTTCTTATTTTCATTACTTATTTTTGAATGATGTAATATCACGTTCGATAATTTTTTTACCGGTCATTTTTTTCCATTGTAATCTTTATTTCATTTGCTTTATTTAAGATATGCGTTCAATTCTTAGATTAAAACTAGTGACGAGAAAGCGAAGACTATTTTCTAAATAAGATTTTTAACTATTTATTACATTATTTTCTAATTTAAAGTAAAAATATAAAAATCGAAGAAAAGAGAATATAGATAAATTTAAATGAGGCTTATTATGTAAATAGAAAAAAATAGAGTTGCAAAAATAAATTTAAGAATTTTATTACTCAGTAGTAATCCTTAATTATCATGTAATATGATTAAATATTGTAGTGTATGAAGTTGGAGGAATTAAAATATTATTGGATTGGAATATGAAATAGTGCATTCGTGATGACAAAAATGTGTTAATTATTTTATATAATTTTTAGGAAGTAAATAAGGTGCTCAATATTCTAAATAATTACTTAATATTCATTGCACAGTATTAATCAAGATGCTTATTTATTTAATATAAATGTTCACAAATTTTTAATACTGGATAAAAGTTTTATTTCATAAAAAAATAAGTTATATATTTTTTAATATATGCGTCTAATAATTTCAATTAAAATGAAACTATGAATTAATTAGTGAATTTATTCACAGTAGTCTTAAATGTATTTTATAAATGTTACATTTTTTAAAAATTATTAAATATTTTTACAGCACAAAGAATTACAACAATACAGTTAGATGGTATACAGTATTTTATTTCTCGTATGAATCCATATAGTCCTGAACTGAATTATTTTTTGGCTTATCAATATTGTCGCTCACTTGGGTTACAACTTGTTTCCTTTGAAACGAGGGAAAAGGCAGATACCATGATGCAGTATTTAAGAAATGCTGGCTATGCAAAATATGACTTTTGGACGTCTGGAAACAATCTTGGTACTGATATGTTTCTTTGGATGAGTACTGGATTACCATTCAATGCCACGTTTGACTATATGATAAAGCCAAGTGGAAACAGATATGCTGATGTGCCACCAGGCACTGAGCCTCAACGAGTTGCTCGAGAAAGGTTTGATCTTTCTCATTTTGTTAATATCATATAAAATTTCAATATATATTATCTATTTATTATGTATTTAAAATGTTAAATTTAATAAAAAAACAAATATTTCAGGAACTTTGTCAAAGTTATTATATGTATAAAATACATTGATGATCTAATTCATAAAAAAGTTAAATTAAGTATTAATTATTTAACTTTATAAATATTATTTATTGTAATGATATTTTAAAATTTATATTCAGTAAATTATGAATTTAGATTTTAAATAAATCTTACAGTCAGCAATATTATACAAGTTTGTTCTTACGCTTAATAATGGGAAATAAAATTAAAGATTTTTATCGCGTACAAATTCTCGGTAAGATTATTTTATGAAAACAGATGGATCATTTGCAAACATAAATCGCAAACAAAAAATTTGTATAAAATAAATCAAAAGCGTTTACAATACATTCACAATAAATTATTTTTGTAAATAATTATTTTACTACTAGAACCAAGAAAATTACTACATAGAAAAAACAATCGGTTAAACTTGCATTCAAAGAGTGAATTCATTAAAGCGGCTTTGTAGATGAAATTAAGAGAGAGAAAAGAAGCAATAAAACACGAAAGAAAATATTTACACATTTATTAGGATCTTAGGTGAAAATCTTAAGAACTAATAACTTCCTATTACGATAATTCGGATTATATGTATGCATCTTGGCGCAGATATGGGTCCAAACAAACTGTATGTAGGGATTCTTTAAAAGTGAATGGAAAAACAAGACAAATCATGTACTCGGCAAAAAGCTAAAGATTTCTTTCCTTATATTTTGTGCGACACGAGCAACAATCATTAGTAAAGTACATTTCAACAGTGATTAAACTCTACAATAAAACATGCTCCTGTAGAATGACTTAATTACTTATGGATCAAAGAAAGAAACAGGGGGAGCGAGGGAGAGAAAGAGAGTAAAAAGTAGTAAGTTAACTAGGAAATGGCATTATGATTATGGCTGATTCGATAGGAAGTGGGGTTTATATATTGGAAAATATTTTAATATTGCCTTAATAGCCGTTGGAAATTTAAAATTATTACCTAGAGTTGATCAACCCAAAGACTGAGATGTTTTTTACGTCTACTTCTTTCCTTTATCAAATTCGTGTATATTAAAATTAAAAATTTCATGCAATTAAATTATGAAACAGAAATTTTCATTTATAAAAACTAATGTGTAAATTAATATTATCAATATCATTGATATTTATGTATTAATGTTAATATGTGCCAGCTTTTGTAGTTAATATAAAATTGAATTTTGTAGGTCAAAATAACTGTCAAGGTGGAACAGTTATTATTATATTATTATACTTTTAATAACTTTTATATATTTACTAACTAATAGAAAATAAAAATATACTTCCAAATTTAATGTAATATTAAAGAATTTATCATGTATTAAATATGAATATATTTTAACCAAATCTAAAGACATATAAAAATGAAAAGCGATGATCACATAAATATATTTATTAATATAGAAACGTATATGTTAAATTTTTTGAAAAATATTTGTAACTGATTTACTATAAAAACTATTAGTGATAAAAAATAGTAATAAAAATTAGCTTTCAAAATATCATTTAAATTTCTATAAATTTTCCTTCAATTTTATTGACGTTAATTTTTTAGTTAGTAAATGGGTTTTACAGACTTAACTATTTTTATACAAACTATTTTATTAGTATTTTGGGTTCAACTACACTTTAACTGATAATTAATATTTTTATTTATAAATATGTGTGTGTGTACGTGTGTGCATGCGCGTATGTGTGCACAAAGGTACATGCTAATTTACTCATATTTAATATTAATTTAAGACGTAATTTAAAGTTAACTATTATTAAATATATGTCTCATGTTGATCTCTGTTCGTATTCTTTTGCCTTTTAAAACTTTGTATGATTGATTATGTTTAGTTATCGAATAAACCCGCAGTATTACATTTATGTTATAATTATAATTTTCATAATTATAACCGCACATTTTAACAATATTTGTTGAAGTATTAGATTTTTAAATTGATTTTAAAAATAATATTTACCAATTGTAATAAAGAGATATTTCACGATAATTTTACCATAAATTATATCAGCTATTATAAATAGAATGCTATTATTTTGAAAAATAGCTTAAAAAAGAATATGTAATTGATATCGTTTTTTATCGGTGATTATATAATAATGATTTCAAATATTTTAATTTTAATTGGTGATTTTGAAGTATTTATATATGTTATAAAATAAAAGTAATATACGGAGAATGTGTTGAAACGATGCACATTGATGAATGAAAAATGTACAAAAGTAGCAGAATTTAAAAAAGAATTAACGAGAAAAGATAATTTTAATATAGATGAAACAATAAAAATATTTTATCATTTTAATGCAATTCATTAGGTTATATGTTATTATTTTAGCTGAGAAATAAAAAAATTTAATACATTATTCTAAAAACCATTTTTTTATTAATTTTTTAATAAAATCATTATCACAAATGCTCAAATTATCATTTTATATCAATAAATTTAATAAAATTTATTAATTACATTAAATTATAAAAAATTTAAATCATTATGGTATAACATACATTAATAAAAAATACTGTATAATAAAATATAATAATGCATCAACACTTATTGTTAAATAATAGTATATATTAAATATAATTATGCCATAAATATATATTAATAATAATTGTAAGCTATCGTAAATTGTAATTAAGCTTATGTACTATCTTTTTGTTACATAGCATTAATAGTGGAAACATCGAAAGTTGCGTTGCAATGGCATCCCCAAGTTTAACATGGAATGCTCTAGATTGTATGCTTGTAAAAGATTTTATTTGTGAACAAACACGGTGTTACTACTACAACTATGGAAGTATTCCTGTATCTGCTACACAGGGGTAAGGAGGTGAGCCTATTTATCTACACATATAATATTTTATTTTAGCTGTGTTACTTCATAGAATATAACACATTTTATTTGTTATTTAGATCATGAATAATTTTATTTTGTGTTGAATAATTGAAAATATATAAGCAAACATAAAAGATTAAAATTTGAAATAAATGCTTAATTGTAAATTGGACATTTGAATTATGTATTTAGCAAATCATATATGAAAGTAAAGTGTTTATTTTTATGATGCTTTCTATCTTCTTCGATCTTTAATTGACTGAAAAACAGGTAATATTTTATTTTAAATAATATTGATTTCGAATAATTTTATTATAAAATTATTCGAAAAAATTATACATAAATATCTAAAATTTTTAAGATATATTTTCATAATATTTCAGTAATAAATATTTTATGTATTAGTTTTTCTTACATTATCTATTGTTAAAAAGAAGTTTTAGATAAATTAAAACAAAAATCTTTTCACGTGAATCACTCTTATAACGTTTAAGTATCTATTTTCAAAGCTCAAGATCAGTTATCCTCAAAAGTGAACTCTGTCTTTTTTGTAATTTCAATTTCACAATATTTAAAATTTATTTTGTATTTAATATTATATAATAGTTCACTAAAATTGACTTATCTACTAATTATTTATAGTGTTTTTGATTTATAGCTGATTTACAATTTTTGGTTTCAATTTTTTGCAATTTTTCCTGTTTCAAACTATTAAGCTAAATAAAATACTTATAATAGTATTTTTGCTCATAGTTGCTAGAGGTCGTTGATAGATATGCTTAATTATAACGTTTCAAACTTTTAATGATCAACAGAGATTCGCATATATCAAAGTTGTCTTACTAGATTATAAAAAGATGTAAGATTCTGTAGAGCGTGGTCGTAAAAATTGAAAAATTTTCGTGGATTACTTGATTATTGCTAATTTAAAAATCTAATATATTATAATAATTAAGAAATTTGGCCAATTTTGTGATCTATTGAACGAATATAAACTGTAGTTTACATGAAAAATTTAGAATTATGGGATGATAATAATCCTCATATGTATGAATTGTAACGGAATAACGAGAATTTACACTTTTCTCACCATAAACATTAGTGGGATGTAAAAGCAACTACTAACAATAGGTATTGATACAATTGCTTAACAACTCTTCAACAATATTATGATTATTAATTAAAATAAAAATATTTTTGCAATATAATAGATTTTACGAAATTTCTTGTTCCACGAATAGAATAAATGTTTATTGACTTTCAAAAATACACAACTGTGAACTTATAATTCGGAAACACAGTAGCTCTTTTCATACTGGCAATACAATTGATAATATGTTTGATATCTTTTGTTTTGTAAAAATGGTCAAGCTCAGCTATGTTAAAGTATTGCAATAGTCTGACCTCAAAAACAGCTAAGCTGAAAAAGTGACATAAAATCATGTATATTTTAAAAAGAACTATACTCAATCATAATTTATTTGCAGTTCAATAAAGATATTGTGTCACAACGCAAAATATTACATATTAATATATTTTTGAAGGAGATATGACAAAAGGTTTATTGATTGTACCTCCTGTAGATGCTACAACAACTATCTAATAGTTCATTTTATAATAATTACATAGTTAATGTTTTCTTTAATTTCATATTTCTGTTTGTTTATGTACATATGAGAAAAATTAATATGATAAATAGAGCTAATCGTATTTATGATTATTTTTTATATACATGTTATAAGAACTGAATTATTTTCATGTTCATAGATGATTTTAAAGTTTTAATTCATAGATTTTTATTATTTATTTGTCAGTTTTATAATTTTGCTACCTTTAATAGTTGCAAAAAATGAAAGTAAAATGTTTTATTATATTTTTTTCGTGAAGAGGTTTATATATATTTTTCTATTATAGTAATTTTTAATTATAACTTCAAGTGCACTTTATTTATAACGTTAAGTAATATTACGTTATATGATATTTCTTTATTTTAAATATTTAAGAAAATTCTGCTAATAATTTAGTTTTTAAATATTTTTGTTGAATTATTAGGATTATTAAAGTTTGTTCCAAATACAAGATGACTATTTTAAAAAATGATCTGATAAATATTTATTATTACTGTATATTAATACACAAATATGTAATATTTTGTATATGTATATTGTTTTTCATTGTTCAATTCTATTATTTACAAAAAGTTTTAAAAAATTCAATAATATTTTTTAAATTTCTATATACTCATAATTTTATAATCATAGATAAACTCATTTTTAGTTTTACTTATTGATATTTGATAATTAATTTTTCCTATAACAATTTTCAGTAATGTAATTTATATCTTTGTATCCTCCTCTTGATGTTTCGTAATTCTCTTTTATGAATTTCTATCTTTCTTGCGTAGATGATTCTAGTACATTATTTTGTAATAAAACAATTTTTGGCTATATTCTTCTGCGTATTTTATTATAAATTTCAATTTAATATGTTAACTTTCATAATACTAGAATTAAATCTTTCATGATTCTTATAATTTTAGTATTAATATTTTCTCTCTTAATATTTTTTATACTCATGTTAAATGGTACACTATTTATAAAATTTTTTCTGTAATATTCAACAATTTAATATTTTTATACTTAAAAAGATATATTTCTTTTAACAGATTTTATTCTTTAATTTAATTTCATTCTAATGATTTGATTGCTTTTGCAGTTGAGAAATATTGTTTAATTAAATTGTCTTTTATTTAAACAGATGATTAAATAGCGAATACTTTAAAAATTTATTATTTTTATTTCTCATTATATGTGTATAAAAGAGACTTTTTATATATTATTAAGTTGAATTAGCTAGTTTTGAAAAATTTACAATAGTTACGATAATATGCGTATATTTATAAAAATTATTTGATCTCTTTCACAATTATTGATGTCAAGTAGCATTTAATTATCTATTTTACTTAGGTTCTTATTAATTTTTTTTGCTTTCTCATTTAAATAATTGGCATGTTTTATATTCAAGTTTGTTTGTGCTATTTTTTTAAAAACGCATTTATATTACTATATGTATAATTTTTTTATCAAATATTCATTATTTTTTGAAGCTATCATTTTAAACAAATAAATCTTCACTTGATTATGTAAGAAACTTATCATCGTAGATTCCGTATCATATTTCTTTATTCTACATCCCCTCTCTTTTTATATGATATAACTATCTATAATAACTACTTATATTATATAAATTATATTTTATATTAATATATCATTAAATTTCTTATTTTATTAATAAATTTAATAATTTATATAAAATATAATTATTTTATGTTATCTGTCTACGAATCTGCTTTTTGATATTTAAATTCATACCTATAAATAGTCATAGTATTATGTACAAGATCCCATTCTTCCAAAATTCTTTTTAAAGCTTTTCCATGTTTTTATATAATTATATATTGTAAAAGAGTCATTTTATAATATTTAAAATGTACCAAAATCTTTCTCTTTAAAAATATTTTTAAGTATCTGCAATAAATATTGTATATGTATATAATATTGTATAAAAACTTATAAAATTAATTTCTTAAATTTTATTAATATATATAAAAATAAACGATAATATTAGGTTTATTCTTTTCATTTATAATTATATTTAAAGTTATATAATTTTAACACACATAAATTATTTTAAATAGCAATGATACTATATCATTGTGAAGTACCAACATGAGAAGTGATTACACGTTGTCACAAATTTTAAAATGAATGAAAAATTTAAGATTCTCCTGTTAAGTGAACTTTAAAAACAAATGATATTTATTTGTTTAAAATTTATTAGTTTATTATTTTTATAATTTATTTAATAATTATTAGCGAACAAAAAATTAAATTTTTAATATAAAAAATTATATTTGAAATTAATCATGTAAATATTAATAGTTATTTATCACTTTTTAGTAGTATTTTGTCAGATCTTAGATGTAATATAAAGCAAATAAGGCACATTAAATAATATTCAATATTTTTTATTAAGATTGGAAATTTATATTTTTAATGTATACATAAATTAACCTGCATTTTATTTGAATTTAAACTTTTATTTTTACCTTCCAATATTTTGTAATGTTAAACATAATTATTCAAATAAAATTGTCAGATACTCAAATATAAAAATATTAATACGAATTTTAATATCCCTAGATAATGTTTAGAATAAATAGTAATAAAAATAATCTGTTTTTTCTATAACAGAAGTCGTAAACCTTACATTAGCAGCGGTCCGATGACTACATTGAGATCAACAATAACGTCAACAATGGGTACAACTAAAATTACTACTCCTGCATTACCCAATTTTGACATCTTTGATAGAAATGAAAAGGATATAAAAGTTACATCTGACCAAGAACTGTCTGAAGCAATAACTGAAGCATCTATTTCTACAGAGAAGATTTATTCATATTTATATCTAGACCAGACTAATAACAAAAAAAATCCAATTTTAAAAAAACTGGTTTCACAAAATTTGGAAAACAGTAGTCGTCCTGTGCATCTTCCTCATATTACAAGCCTTTTTACTGATAGTTCCATAAACAATGGTAATGTCTTCGCAGGTCTGGAGACTCATGAAATACGTTCGATCGTACGAGCTTCGATGCCAACTAGGCAGGAACTAGCTAAGTCAGAGCTTGAACAAGAGGTAGAATCAACTAACAACGCCTTCGTTGATTCGTATACGATCGGACCATATGACTCCATTAATCAAGACTATCAAGCTGACCAGGCAGAATTAATGATATCCCAGCAATTACAGCAAAAAAATTTTCAAAATGATGCGGATGATGATTCGAGCACTATTTTACCGGATGAAGAACCCTCTTATAGGTACAATATCAAGGTACGCAATAATGGAAAAGTATTAGATCCTTCATTGAATTAATTTTTTGATGGAAGTAATTTTGATAATTAATAATAATATGCATTTTTTAATTAAATGAATATTAAATTTTTACATCTTTTAAAATAATATCAGTATTCTTCATTTTTAATTTAAGAACTATTAAATATTATTAAAAATACAATTTTTTAAATTAACTATTTATAGCTTCTTGAAAATATTAAATAATACTATACATAAGTGTTTGAATTTACATAAAAAACCTAAATACTAGATTAATAAAATATTAGATGGTTTAATAAATTAAGAATAAACAATGTAAATTTAAATGATCAATTAATCAAATTATTGATATTTACATATAAAAATTTAAGAAGTTTCATTTTGATACTTTGAAAGAGAATAGAACTTTTTTAAAATAATGAAACAGATACAGTTTAAAATAATAATAAAAATTAAATAATACAAAAATCATATTGATATATTTTTAATGAATTTTTATTCATTTAAGTATGGTTTTACAAAAATGTTTTATAAATTATTTTTTACTTTTTTAAAAAATTCATTGCAAAAATTGAAACATCTTGAAATAAAAAATTAAAAAAATATTCAGTAATAATATGTGAAAAATAATAATAAAATATATTTACGAATGAAATACTAGGTAATAATATTAACTTGTAATTCCATGATAAAACTTTTAAAAATATATTTTAAAATATAAAAAAAAAATTAATGAATAGATATAATTTTATATTGAATACCTGCATGCGCGTTTATACATTTCTGTACAGGTTTAATGTGTATATATGCATGTGTTTTATTAAATATTTTATATCCTATATTAGAAAAATATTTTGCTTAAATATAAAATAATTCTTTTCTTCAAATGTTAGGCATTTGATTACTTCATTTATTTATTGCTTAAATTTTCTCAAATTATTACAAAAGTTTGTATAGATATTGAACGAATTTCATTGATTTTTATTTGATTGATATTTTCTAAATATAATTTTATTTCTAATTTTATAATTTATTGCTTTGAATACAAATTATACAAAAAAATCTGGATTCTTCTTATATGAATCATTATAATATATACGTATAGTCATTTATAGGTAGTAAATTTAATCATGGCTATTTAAGTATATTATTTATTTAAAAACTTTTTTATTTTTTTGAATTAATCGTGTTCGAAAACAAGAATTTGTTTATACTTATATTAATTTATTGTGAAATTTCAATTTTTTCTGTATCATATTATAAATATTATATTAATGAGATATTATTATAAAATTAAGTCATAAAATTATTCATAATCAAATGATATATTGCAAAAAAAATTTAGATATATCAGAATATTTAGAATATTTTTTTTTAAATCAGAAAGAATTTTTAATATAAAAATACAGTTGTAAATATTAATATGCCGGGTTAGTGGATATAAATTAACTTTATTGTTTTTTTTTAGATATTTGTTTCATAAAAATCCATATATAATATTTGTTTAAATTTAACATATATATTTAAAATGCTTATTTTCCATTGATCAATTGTATGTACATACATATCTGCTAAAAATTTTTACGCAATTTTTTTTAGAAGAATTTTATATATATTAGACGCAAGAAATATATATTTGTTAAAATTAAATTAATAAAATATATAATAAATATATATACTTTATTTAAATTTTTTAATTTCATATTAGTCCGATAATTAAGAAAATTTAATATTCTAATAAAATGTAGCATACATCATAATGCCTAATTATTTTAAATAATTTTACTTTATTTCAAAATTAAACATTGATTTTCCATTGATTTGATATTATTTATGAACATTTATATTTTTCTTAAATAAATTAAATAAATCTACCTAACTTTTTTTAATAAAGATTTAAAAAATGTAGGGTATGAATATTTTTTATGTTTGGTATAAAATACATTACAGACGCACATGCAGAATACATTCAAATCTGTACAAATCAACCAATTTATTGACCTTGGTTGTAATGAATATATTAATGGATTTTTTATGTATTTATTATTAATAAAAAATACAGTAAATTTAAATAAAAATAAGATCTATTATAATCAATAGGTACTTATATTGTACGTAACATACTTATTGTACACTTGCTTGTTATTCATCATTTGTATTGTAATCAATCGACTGTCACCTCTAAATGATTTTAAAAAATTTCCTACAAAACGTAGCACATCAAATGTTTTCTTTCGATATTGAATATATAAGATTAATTATAAAATAAATAGATTATTAATTAATAATAATTAAATAAGATCTAGAATTAGTATCGAATAATTATAATAGAATTTTGCAGATTACTTAACAGTATTAAGGCGTTTTATTTTACATATTAATAAAAATTTTTGAAAGAATCATTTTATATTATAATTATTCTGGATAGCGACATACTTATGTATTTTGAAAAATATTTTACCATAGATAATAAAATTATTATGCAGAATAAAAATATGTTCATAAAACAATGAATACCTTGTTTATTAATCCCTTAATTTTAATTTTTAATCCTTTTAATTTAATTTTGAACATTTTATTTTTAATTATTTTAAAATTTTTTTTATTTCAAACTACTTTTCTTTTATTATTATATTTTTAGAGCTTACGTTAAATAAATGTTTATAATTATAGCTTAGCTTTTTATTCATAAATAAAGTAAATTATTATAAATTAATTATTTTTAGCATTTCTCTTCTGATAGTTGAAGATTTGTTTCACTAGATATTTGTTTAATTTAATTTTGGTTCAATACTTTAAAATAAAATAATATCTACTTTCACAACCTTACAAACATGTTTTACAAATATACATACTAAAATTTTATACTAGTTGGGTTACTGTCAAACCAAATAACCTAGCTTATATTTAAAATACATAGAGCAAATATTCATTTTTAAATTACCTGTTATTGTTTTTTAAAACATTTAAACCATTTTTACGGCTTTAAATTGTTTATAAATCAATATATTCTTTTAAATAGTTGATAACTTATTTTCTAGTAATATTCAAAGATATTTTTTTATAGACTGACATTACGGTATAAACCTATACATAAAAGAATTAAAATATATTTTAGAAAAAATTCTTTTATCATCAAATTTATAATTTATTATAAATAATTCATTAAATACTTTGTATTTTTAAATTTAAATTACATATTTCTTTTTCAATATATAAAATTTAATTTTAAATACATTTATGTTATAAAATTATAGTTCTGACCCACATTATTCAAATTAATTTAAAGGCAAAAAAGTGAAAGAATAAACTCGTTTTAAGATACAACACTGATACCTTACTTTTAAGGTAACATACAAAGCTTGATTAAGCTTATAAATTATCTTCTCAAGCTGTACATTTAAAATTTTATTCGAACTTAACCTAATATGAAGAACCACGTAGAAAGTTACAAATAGCGTATAAATAAGAAATTATAGCTTATAAGAAGATATTAGAATCTTTAAAGCTTTATGTGAAGTTTTACTGAGCATTAAAATCAATTACTGCAATTTTAAAGAGCTCTTAAATGATCTGAAGTTTTAAAAAACTTTTGAATCATCTTTGAAAACTGTAAAATGATTTCGAAGTATCTTTTAAAGTTTTATAAAATTTTTTGAATGACTTAAAAATTAAACAATTTTGTAAGACGGGCTAATATTTTGTCAAAGTATCATGAAAGTTGATTTACATTTTCAAGCAATTACTAAAATTTAAAAATGAAACGGATATAAAAATTAATATACTGTGAGTCGAAATTGAAGAATTCATCTTTAATTGCAAAATTATAAATATAAAGTCAGTTAAATCAAATAATTATTCTTAAAATAGAATCAAACTCTTAGAAAGTCGATTAAGATTTGAACATTCAAATAATGAAGAATGCGAGCACGAGATGGGCATTTACAAAGATTAGATTGATTTATTGTTTCTCGAAGGTGACATTTTCAGTTGCACAAAAACAGACTTATGAAATCTAATTACTATTTTCAAATTCTCATATTCCTTAAGATTGCGACATTCGATTTGCAAAATTAATAAATGGTATTTCGAATAAGTTAACAAATAAAAATAAATGGTTCCATATTTTGCCCATAATTATAGATATAATTATTAGTTGTCAAAACCCTATATTATTAAGTAATATTAAATTACAAAGTTCTGGTATTCTTTAATTGTAACATGGATGTAAGGCACATACACCAACAGCGAAATTGATAATAGAAAATTCTGTTGAGAGTAATTATACATGGTACACACCACTATTTCATATATTAGAAGACGATTGTTGTACAAAAAATACTATAAGTTTTACTCCCTTGCTAAAACTAAAACAAACATCCAATCTTAAACTTGAAAAATTTGAAGTTTGAAGTTGCAGTCACAAATTCAAAGACTTATCCAAATTAGCTGACAAAATATTATACAAAGAGAACAATGTACAAGCGACCAATGCAATGAAACAAGAAAAAGAGGAAGTATTTATAAGACAAACAAGATCAAAGACTAAGTCAGATCTTACACTTAAAGATAAAGTATAGTCAGACTATTATTTTTATCTAATTATATCTTTAAAACTAGCGGGGAGGTGTAATGTATACATCACATCGTTCTTATCTTATGCGACTCATACCTTTCTATTACCCTTCAATATCTATCTATCATAGATAGATATCAATCTAGGCACCTCGAACTATTTTATAATGACAAGCAACTATTATAGTTATTGAGGAAGTGCAATGTGTATACTATATCTCTGTTATCTGATGCGATTTATATCTCTTCTTGTAAACCTCAATACTTGTATAGGTACCACGTCTTGTTTTGAGAACAAAGAATAAAAGCAGAGCAGAAGTAGATATTAAGTCCAGACCATACTAAGTCTCCGTCGCGAACGTTACTATTTCAATACTATGTCACTGTATTTTTAATATATAACTTCTGTTAATAAATAAATTGCTATTATTAAATTATATACAAAACGAGTAATTCATTTGTCCAACAACAACCTTTTAAAAAAATTTAGAAAATTTTTTCACATGTATTTATTAGCAATTAAATATGATCTATAACCTTGTTTATTTTTAATTAATTAATGTTTATTAAGACCCAATATGCATTATTTCTTACAATATGTTTTTTATTATAATGAACAATGGTTTCGCTTGCAACAATTTACATATGAATAATATGCTGTCATGTACAGCGATTGATGTCTTACAGTTTATTGATTTTATGTTTTTAATTAAAATTTTTTGTGTGAATTTATTCCGAAAGTACAAATTTTTTTAATGATTTTTGTGGCTTTATTTATACATAGAAAATGGGTAGTATAAAAATTGTACATTCGATTTCTTTTTAATTTTATATATATATGTAAGGATATAGGAGAGGGTATGCAAATGTAATAAATATAAGGTATTAGATATTAGGTATTAGGTTTTTATTTATATATGAATATATTCAATTATTAAAATTTTAGTAGTTTTCTTTTAGTTATTTGTCACTGCCGAGAAACGTGAATGTTTTTGGAATAACAGCCAATTTTAAACATTTTGTCTAGTATTCCGGATTTGGATATATGATACAGAATATTAAGCTATTTTCTTTTATATTGTATAAATTTTCAAAGTGACTTCTATTTAATTTTAAAATATAGCAATCTATTCGGTGTTTATTTTTATTATTGTATAATATTTTATTTTTCACATATTTTTTATATGAGCTTGCCCTAGTACTATAAGCACTTAAACAAGCTCTTGTACGTTTTTTATATTATTATATTCTTATAATATTTATATTAAAATTATTCGATTAAGTTTTTGATAATATAGTACTGTTATTCTATTTGTTTAAGTGGTTGAAATAAAATATTTGTTTGAATCGCCAAACTGCTTTTTTGCCTTTTCAAGTTAATTTTTTGTTTAAATGTACTTTTAAATATTTGACTGATTCTTTTTGGGAAATTACTTGTTCTTTTATTGTATTGCATATTATTCGGTAATTTTTTCGAGATTTTTTTATCCGATCCAGTTATTTGGGATAAGTTGTTTAAAAAAAAATGGTTTCATATTTATTTATAGTTATTTTTAATTTTCACATATAGCAATCGTTAAATAACTTTTGTAGCTGTATTTTTAATTTTTTAGTGTTTTTAGTATTTACCGATTATATAAATTATTAAATGATCTGCAAAAAAGATTGATTTTTTTGCAATATTTTGTTAAAATCAAATAAACGATGTATGTCACTATTGTATATTAAGGTTTTGTAGATTTTACTGTGCCTTGGTGTAATCCATTTTCTACTAAGATAAATTTGTTTTTTCTTATATTGTAATAAATGTTTTACCCGTGATTATGTTCCATATTATTTTTATTAGATATTTAGGAAATTTTTTTTTATTTGTTTATAAATTATCTTCGATCCAAATAATGTCAAAAGTTTTTTCTATGTCGATTGGGCAAGCTGCTACGCTTTGATGGTTGTTGAGAGCCAAGCATATATCAGGTGTTAATTTATTAATTGCATGCATCGTCAAATGTTTATGTTTAAATCCGTATTAGTTTTCCGGTATTATGTTATTTTTTTTACAGTATTTTATTAAAGTTTGATTAAGTTTTTTCGTATATTTTGCCTATATTTGGTAGAAGGTTTAAAGAACGAAAGTTAAATAGTGATGTATTGTTTTTATATTTGAATTGATTTACTTTACTTTTTTCCTTTTATCGGAAAATAGATATTATTTAATGCGTTGTTAAATATTATTGTGCAATAATGTTTAATTTATTTGGGATTATGTTTCAAAACAAAATTTGGTATATTGCCGAGTCCTGATGATTTTTTGTCGTTTAATTTATTAAAAATATTATTTAACTGAGTATTATAAATAAAGTAATCAATTTCTTTATCAGGTTGTTTTGGCTTATCCGATGTATTATCTATGGAGAAAGTTGTTATTGTAATATTTTGTGTTTTATCATTTTTTATTTCTATTTTTAATTTATTTGTTCTTTCCATGATTATGTTGTTTGTATTGTTTTGTGTATGTTTTTCAGAAAAAAGTAATTCTAATAAATTAATTTTATCTTTGATGTTTGTTATTATATAGTTATTATTGTTGGCTTCATTTATATTTATTTATGTATTCCTGTTTTTTTAGCGTTGTTATATATTTATAAGATATTGTTAATGAAGGTATATTCATCCCTTTTTTTGTTCTAAAAATTGAATTAATTTTATGAGAACATTTTTGTGGGACATTTTATATTTTGTTTTTCCAGAATTTATTTATTAATTCTGGGGATTTTTGTTAAGGTTTTTTTTTATCAAGTATGTATTTATATAATTCTAATCTTGTTTTTTTATTAAAGTTATAATTTTACCGCGTTATATTTATTTATGTTAATATGTAGCTTTTATTATTTAGAATTGTTTAATGTCTTTGTCTATATAACATTCACAAGAGCTTTTTTCGATATTCTAAGTATTATTGTATTTATGGTGTGATTTATGTGATTACTTACTCATATAATTATCTATTTCATTATTTGTTAAATTTTTGTTGTTTTGAATGTTTATTTGACAGTTTTTTGCGAATAAATTTTTTAATTCATTCTAATTCATATTTTTGAAGTTAAATTTTTATTGTTCGAATTATTATTATCGTTATTAATTAGTTTTGCTATTGTTAATTTTGTTTCTATAAATAAGTCATTATGGTCATTGTCATATTCTAATGTATTAATTGTGTTATTTGTGCATTTTAAGTTAATTCACTTCTGGCATCGATTAGATGATGATTATCAATTGCGGTTAGACAGAGTACTGAATTGTACAGTTTTATTTTATATATTATGTCATTATTATATAACTAATTTTTATATAAGTATCTATTGTATTAGTTATATTATTTTTATAATCTGAATATTTTGCATTAAGATCTTCAGTTCTATGCAATAGTTTTACTTTTTTTTGAGGTTTTTTAAATTTGGAAAAATTTTTCAAATTCTGAATATTTCCGTTTTTGCGTATACTGAAATTAGAAATAATTTGTTCTTATTGTTCATGTACAGTTTTATTATTTTTGCTTTGGTTTATTTTATTTGCTGTTTCATTTTTTGTTCTATCTGCGTAAGATATTGTAAGAATTACTTTTTTAACTATTTTGTTAATTTTTTTTGGTTTATAATTTCTTATTGACTTTTAAAATTTTTGAACAACCCATATAGAAAAGAAGGTGTCCGAAATTTTTACAATTTATGTACTACAGATCCTTCTTTTCGATTTTTAATTGTTTAGTGATTTTATAAAATAGTGAAATGAAGTGATTATATGTAATTAATTTTATAGAAATTATTGGGGCTAATTTTTATAATAATAAGTATATTTAATCTAATAATTAAAATAATAAAATAATAAAACCAATAATATCTTTAATTGAATAATATGGGTTAAAAAAAATTTTTAAATAATTTCTATTTAATCTTATAGGATTTGAAGATAAAACTTCATGTAAAAAAGCTAGATGTAGAATAACTAAATAAAATAATGAAAGGAATTAAAAAATTAAATAAATAAACATGATTTAAAGTAGCATTATTAACTAAAAATCCTCCTCATAATCATGATACAATTGAAACTCCAGTATATGGAACTACAAAAACTAAATTTGTAATAACTGTAGCACCTCAAAAATGTATTTGTCCTCGAGGTAATACATAAACTATAAATGCTGTTATTATAGTAATTAAAAAAAAATTAGTTCAATATTTCAAGGTTTATAAGATTTAAAAGTATTATAATATAAATTTTGTCCAACATGGATTCGTATACAAATAAAAAATATTGATGTCCCATTTATATAAATTAAACGTAATTATCATTCATAATTTATATCCTGAATAATGTGAATAACACTATTAAAAGCTACATTAATATTCAGAGTAAAATGTAATAAAACTAATAAACCAATAATAATTTGAATCAATAAGCATAAACTTAATAATGAATCAAAATTTTATTAATTAGAAATATTTAAAGGAGTTGGCAAGTTAATCAATGAATTATTAATCATTTTTAATAATATTAGTTTTTATAATAGAATTTTTCGTTAAATTACTTTATTTTACGCAAATAAATTTTTTTTTTAATTAATTTTACTACAGTTGTAAGACAAATTAATAAAAAATTAATAAAAAAATTAAAATATATTTTTTATTACTAATATATATATATATAAAATTTACTTTTTTCCATCAACATTTTTTAGGATTAGGTGGTATGCCACGTCGAGTATGTGATTATCCTGATGTTTATTATTGTTGAAATTTAATTTCATCAATAGGAATATTTATATCTTTTAGAAGAGCAATATTTTTTATATTCATTATAATAGAATCAATATGAACACGAAAATTAGTAATTTTTTATGTTAAACGTAATACATTTTTAGAAGTAATTATAGAGTATCCTTTATCAACTCATAGCTTTCATGAAATTCCAAAAATTTTTGAACCTGCTTTTATAGAGACTAAATTTACTAAATATTCTAAAGAATTAGATGAATGAAACAAAAATAATAAACCTTTTTTTTGATACATATCACTAACTCATTTTGATTCTCGATACCAAGAATTTCCTAATATTCGAGAAATATATAAATAATATTTTCTAATATGGCAGATTAATGCAATAAATTATGCTTTATATATGTAGTATTAATTTTACAAGATCCAGCTACTCCTTTGGTTCAACAAATAGTATTATTCCATGACTTAAATATAACAGTATGTCTTCTTATTTTTTTTACTGTAGTTTATTTTTCCTTTTATGTAATTTTTAATGAAGATTATGATTATAATTATCTTCATAGTGAATTATTAGAATCAATATGATTAATAGTTCCAGTTATGTCTATAACTTTATTAACTTTTCCTTCTTTATACCTATTATATATAGTAGATACAGAAACAGAAAACCCATTATTTACTGTTAAAGCAATTGGCCATCAATATTGAAATTATGAATATAATGATATTGTAAGTAAAGAATATGACTTATACAATTACAAAATTAGGTAAAAAATGAATATTTCGTTTATTAGATGTAGATAATTTTATAGTATTACCAATAAAAAAAATATTCGGATTTTAACAAATCGAGAGATGTAATTCATGCTTTTGCAGTTCCTTCATTAGGTTTGAAAATTGATGCTGTTTCTGATCGGATCAATCAAATAAATTTATATGTTTCACGACTTGGGGTATATTTTAGACAATGTTCCGAAATTTGTGGGGTAAATCAGATTTATACCTATTGGTATTGAAGTAATTTTAATAAAATGTTTTTTATCTTGATTAAATAAATAAAAAATTAGTTAAAATTATAATATTAATTTGTCAAATTATAATTTTTAAATAATAAATAATATTGTTTGTATAAATTATTTTTATAAATAAATCCATTAATTGGAAATTAATTATATTAATTATACTATTTATATTAAATTACTATTAAAGAATAACGAAATTTAAATAAAGTATAAAATAATATAATTCATACAGTATCAACAAAAATATCAATATAAAATTCCTATTTTAAAACTTAAATGATTATTTGAATTTAAACGATAAGCTATTATTCGAAATAATGTTACAATAAAAAAAGTTGTTTCTATTAATACATGTAAATCATGAAATCCAGTTAATAAAGAAAAAATTGATCCATAAATTGAATCAGCAATTGTAAATGTTCTATGTCAATATTCAATATATTATAAAGCTGAAAATATAATTCCTAATAATACAGTAATAAATATCAGTTTTAAAGCATTATAATTTTCATTTTCTTTAATTATATTATTACTATAATGAGCTGTAATTCTAGAAGTTAATAAAATAACGGAATTTAAAGTAGGTAAATCATAAGGCTCAAATAATTCAATTCCTACAAGTGAAAATTTAAAATCAAATTTAGTAACTAATACAGTATCAAATAAAGATCAAAATAATCTAAAAAAAATATTCTTTCAGAAATAATAAAAGCATATATTTCAATTTTAAACCATTCATCAGTATAAGAAGAATGTATTTTTTGATACACTCTTTCTCGAATTATATCACGTCATCATTGAATTATTACTAAAATAATTAATAAAATTCCCCCTAATAAATAACTTTATTCTTGATATTTAAATAATATATAAATTCCAATAAATTCAAAAATATACTAATTGCTATTAATAAAGGTCATGGCCTTTCACCTACTATATGATATGATTGATAATGATCAAATTTTTTTTCTTTATGATGCTTCATTTATATATATAATTAATAATATTGTAAAAACATAAGCTTGAATTAATGAAACCATTAATTCTAGAATAATTAATAAAATATGACCAGCAACTATATTTGCTGACAATCGTAATGCTAATGAACCAAATCGTATAAAAATCCTAATAGATTCAATTAATACTACAAATATTATTATCGGAACTCTAGGAGCTCCTTGAGGTACTAAATGTGTAAATATATGATTTGTATATTTAATTCATCCAAAAAAATTAACCCCCAATCATAATCTGAACGATAAAGTTAATCTAAAACTTGAATGACTTGAAGGTACAATAATCTAAAATAATCCAAAATAATTATTTAAAAAAATTATTAAAAACAATCTTACAAAAAGTAATAGATTTAAATAATTTATTTGCTTATTTAAAATTATTTTAAATTCTCTTATTAAATATTGTATAAAATATGTTAAAAAGAAATTTCACTGAGATGGCACTAATCAGTAACTTTTTGGAACTAATAATAATAATAATAATAAAACCTAATTAAATTTATTGAAAAATTAATTGAAGATGAAGTAATTTTTATCTATATTATTATTTTCATTATTATTATTTTTATTATAAATAATTAAATAATTTATTAAAACTATAAAAATTAATAATAATAATAATAATAATATATAAATATATAAATTTATTCATATTAAAGGTTTTATTTGAGGGATATTATTTTAAATAAATTAATCTATTTAAATTAATAGTTATATTAATAAAATAATTAATCAATTGATATTTTAATTAAAGAATTGACTTTTTAAATCAACATTATTAATTTTACTTTATTTCAATTGAAATGAAACTATTAAATATTATTATATTAATATGATTAATTACAGCGATAATAAAAATATTGAAAAATCATCGAATTTTGAGTGTGGATATGATCCGATATAAAAAAATCGCTTACCTTTTTCATTACAATTTCACTTAATCGGAGTATTATTTTAAATTTTTTATGTAAAAATTTCTGTAATTTTACCTTTCATTAATAATAATATAAATTATTTATATGAACTTTATTTTTTTTTAAGAATTATTTTTTTTATCATATTAATTGTATTATTATAAGACTGTATTGAAAGAGCAATAAATTGATTTAAATAAATTAATTATATATTTAATAGTTTAATATTTTAAAACTTTAAATTGCAAATTTAAAAATGTATAAAATTTATACGTAATTATTAGTAATAAGAATTTGAATCCTGTAAAAAATTTACAGTTTATTACCTATTATCAGACATATTACTATTAGAAATATAAATAATATTATTATTTTATTAATTAATTAGAAGTTCATAATGATTAATATTTCTAACAGGAAAATAAATTATTTCAATTCTTTATAGTTTAAATAGCTTAAAATTTTTAAATAATTATATATAATAATAATAATATTAAAGCTATTCAATTTGAATAAATTATTCTATATGAAATATTAAATTTTATATTAATAAATTTAAAATGTAATTTTTTTATTATTATAATAAATTAATATTCTAAAATAAATAATTTATAAATAAAATAGTACACTAATAATTGAACAAATAATAAAAATTAATATTAAATTAAAAGGTAATATAAATATATATTTTAATAATATTCATTTTAAAATAAATCTAAAAAATGGTGGAATTCCAGTTATTGATATAACTCTTAATATTAATATAAAAAATAATTGTAATTAATTATTTTTAATATATTTATATCTAAAATAATTTAAATTAAATCTATTAAATAATAGTAATAAATTTAATAAAATTATAAAATAAATTTTTTATAATTTAATGCTATAATCTAATTTATAAATATTAATAAAATTAATCATTATATATTAATAATTGAAGATAGTAAATATAATATTGAAAAAAATTGTTTGGTAATATAAAAATAAAACTAATTAAATTTAATTCTATTAATATTCATAATGAAAATTAATTATTTGAACTTAAAGCTAAAAGCTAAAGATTATTAATAATTATTATTGGTATAAAAAGTATATAAATATAATAACTTAAATATATTAATAAAGTGCCTAATATAAGGATTATTTTGATAGAATAAATTATGTAAATTTATAATATTTACCTTTGTTATTTGATTGCTATATTAAATATACTTATTATAAAAATTACTCCCCAATAATTTCTATAAAATTAATTATATCTAATCAATTAATTTCATTAATTTATAATATGCTACATAAATATTATTTAATTATTAGATTAAATATACTTATTATTATACAAATTACCCTAATAATTTCTATAAAATTAATTACATCTAATTAATTAATTACACACACACACACACACATATATATATATATATATATATATAAGTAAGTATAAGACAAATTATTAGAAATATATCATCTCTTATATAATATATAATACATAATATATTATATAATATATAATATATAATACTCTTTATTATTTTTATTGTTAAGTATAAAAAATATTGAATCTCTTGAAAAATTTTTAATAGTTAGAATAAATAAATTTATATTATATTTTTATAGAAAATTTTTTTGCTTATTTCATATGAGTTCCGTTGATCTTCTAAATATTTTGTGAAATACTGTAAAGAAAAAATATTATAAATTTGTTGAAAGGAAAATTAGAATATTTCTCTCTTTTATCCTTCTAATTATGCAAAATCTTTGAATATAAAATTAAATAATATTCTTATCAAATAATCTATAATTCACATGACTTCTTTTTAAAAATACTAATATATTATTTGAAAAATACTTATATTTTATTTATATTCAAAATATGAATAAAAAATTATAAATATTTTATAAAAATTAAAATTAATAAGATATAAACTATTCAATTACTAATTTTTTGAAAAATTAAGCTGAATTTTATATATAAATACATATGAAAAGAAAGTTTAAAGTAAATAAAAATTGCTTAAATAGCTTTTTGAAATACGAAATACGATAAAAGAACATAAAATTTTGAGAATTTTCGATGCCTACATACAGTTTACTATTACACAAAAACAGCTATTTACATATAATGTAGTAAGTTAGAATTCGCCGATTACAATTAATGTTATAGCTTCAATATTTCTAATATTATGCAGTACATTGTTTCGTCATTAACGCAAGAATATATTAAAGAAGAATATAAATAATGAGTTACACTGTTTTGGTAAAATATCCTCTATTTATCGTACACTGCTAAATATTCTGATATTCTTGAAAAGAACTACTTAAGCATTTGAACAGAATACGATTGATTCTTAGTGTACTCATCAATGTTAAAATTGTACTTGGAATACTTAAACTCGCCGTCATTTAGAGCTGATACAAATGACAAATATGTATTCACTCAAATATTTGTATTAAGGTGTGCAAGGTTTAAGTAAAGGTTAGATTAAACAAAATTTCAAATAGATTTTTTTTAAACTAAAAATATATTTTACTAGTATCGTATATCTTTCATTAAAGTAATTCAAATTTGCTGTATTTAAAAAATAAATTATAAAAATCTATTTTAGTAATAAAAAATAATTGCAATCAACTAATTTTTTACTAATGATATTATTATTTTTTATTTTTACGATAAATTATTTATACGTTATTTATTTAAATAAAATTAAATTTTTATTCTATAAAAATTGAAAATGATTGATGTTCTTAATACATACCATCCATTAATTACACCTTCTATATTCAGCATAGGAATAATTTTAAAAACATAATCATTTCTCAAACTGGATACATAAGTGGAGTTTCCCAAAAGAGCTTCTAATGTTCCATGCATAATCCATGATGCATTACTTTCCCCAGGGTGGACTCTTGAAGTAAGAAAAATAACTTTTCTTGTCTAAAACAGATAATATTATATTATTATTATTTTTTTAATTAATCTGCAATCATTTTTCAAATTGCGCAATAGTATTTCAAAATAAAATTTAAAGTAATATATATGTTCTATGTATTTTATTTGCGTATAAATAATAGTTTTCATTTACATACTTTTCTGTAAGTTAGTTTTTTAAATCGTACAATAACTTTTATTCTAATACAAATTTAATATTTCGAATACAGCATTTAAATTATTTTTGTAATTATGAATAATTTATGGTAGATTATAAATAATTCAATTTCGTTGCATGCAAAGAAAGTATTTATTGTGCATACGGGAGGATTGCTCCTTTTACCTCATAAATAATTAAGCTAATTGAGCACACCGAGCTGTTATGTATTAATTTACATAAAAGACTGAATATATTACTTTTATATGCAGTAAAAACTATATAATTTAATATTATATTTTCACTTATTTATACATAAATATTTTATGTAAACATCATGGAAAGGTAGATAATTATTAATGATGTATTAAAATTAGTGTTCAAATTAATTAAATTTTACAATATATATGTCTAATTTGTACATTCTATGTTTTTTAAATTAGTTTATAGATGTTCATATTAATGCTTTAAATGAAGGAAGAGGAAATTATTTATCTAAAATGTGATTGCCAGGTATTTTGCATATTTAAAGAATGGATTTACTTAATATTATAAATAGTATATTAAGTCCAGAAAAAGAAATGTTTGAGAAGAGTACGTGGTAATTTATTAGAAACTCAATTAAATATAGAAGTTGATATAGTATTATAATTTGCATTGTAAATAATAACGTAAAAAATAAACCTATTTTTATAATATTTTTAGAACACGAAAATCTTATTTTAGTAAAAAATATTTATATATGGATATTAAATATTTATTATAAAAAAAAGAAATGATAGTTTCTGAATCTTATAACAATACTCTTAGAAATAATAAATATAATATTAGATATTTTACCCGTGAAAACCACTTCTAATTATTTGGTATAGCATGTATAATATCTAAATATAAATATACTGTATAACAATTGTATATTTATATTTATGTATAAAGCAGCGAGTGAATAACACTTAAGCAAATAAATATTATAGATACTGTATAATAAAGTGAGTACTAAATGGGTGAAATTAATACTGCCTTTGTAAACAAGCAAATAGCTATATAAAACGGTGTATGATTAATTTTTGCTTCGGATGATTACACAGTTTATCATCTAGCAAAAATATGGGGAAAATTCGGTAAGTGGTACGTTGAAGCACTATTAGGTTATGCCTTTTGTAAGCCTCTGCTTCTATGATTAACTTAGTAGTGATTAAAGTGGGAGATGGTAAGTGGTTGTTTGGAAAGATGGTAGAAAATATAGTAATGAATGGGCATCATCAAACATCGAGAAAAGAAGAAGGAAAATAACAATTGCTTTGGATGGAGCGAGGAAAGTACTTAGTAATTACAACTATAACTAAAAGAATCAATTTTATATCATATACAACACTTTTGTCTTGTATATGTACTTATGCACAATGATTATTAGTGGTTTTTGCAAACATAATGTTAGGGTTAAAATGATTTGTATTCTCCACATTTTGCTGTCTCTCTGTTGCCTGCCATCTCCTGACCCTTCGGTATCCCGGGCTCCTGTTCACATGCCTGGAATGGTCCGCGTCTCAACCCCTTCTTTTCTCGTTTTCGGGGCCTCTTTAAGCCACACGCCTTCGTCTTCAGGGTTGCGCCTCCTCCTTCCAGCGCAATGACAGGCCCGTCTATAGATATAATAACTATCAACCGAAGTGGATAAATATATTTATTATACTTTGTTTTCATCTGTTTTATTTTTTAATTTAGTAATTCTTATTATTTTCTTTAATTTTCTCAGAGTTTCTTATTTTTCATTTTGTTATTATAGTTTATATTATTTCTAATAGTGATTTTAATTCATATACCGAAATTCGTTATCCAATCTGGCTCTTATCACACGAATCATTAATATGCATTACTGATTCTTTCTCAGTGATAAACTATTATCATATACATACATTTTATATCTTAATAGAAAAATAAAATCGTTGTTTTAATTCTAATAAAGCAGCATGAGACTTAAAAAAGTAATTGATTTACTGATACATATATAAGCATAGAAATTTATATTTAATTGATTTATTCTTTTATAAATTACTTAGTTTTCTTTTACTTTCTCATTATTGTATTATTCAATTAAGTTTTTAATTTAGTTTTTAAATTATAAAATTATTTAAGTCAACAAATGAAAATTATCTATAAAATTACATTTATTTTATATTGATCTAACGTAATGCTGTTTATCTATAAGTATGTTTTGCACATTAAAATTTTTTAATTTAAATTCTAATAACGAATGAATTATTGTGAAAATTGCCAAAATCCAATGCATTGTTATAAAATTAAATTTTTATTTATTATAATTTATACAACTTTTGAAGATTACGGAAGGTCGTTTCTACTCGTATTATATAATAAATACTATTATTTTATCGATAAGTACACAGAGTTATAGAGCAAGACACCCTCAGAGATTAAGAAATACTGCCATATTGTAGAGAATAAGTAGCGCATGAAACTCGATATAGAATTTATAAAAGAGGATTGTATATATTTTTGTATATATTTATATATATATAGTACGATATTTTTCGATAATCACTGACATCAGTTACACTTATTACTATTTACGGTTATCAATTATTGTCTTGCTATAGTTTTATGCACTACTCGTAGCTCTGAATCCACTTTCCAAACTTTCTAATGTACTGAAGGTTAATAGATTTAGTTGTGCTTAGTTGACTGTGTTATCCGGGAAACTAAGTCGGTAGTTTTAATACTTATTTTTCATTTTTTTTATTTCTTATAATTATTATAACCCATTTTATATCTTTAAGATTATTTTTTCTTCTTTTGTTTTTCTGTTACAAAAAATGTTTTTTTTTACAAATTTTTCATTTTTTAAATACTTTTTATTGTTTTACATTATCCAATTATTGTAAAAAAACACGAAAATTATATGAATAAGTTAAAAATATAATAATAGATTATAAATTAAATTTTTCTATTTGTTGTTTATAAGTCACGAATACTTACTTCAATAAAAAGAATAGAATATTTTGGTTTTCTATAATATCTGGAACTAACATACTGCTGAATCTTATATTTCAAACTATTGGAAAGTTTTAGACTACTATAAATTTTTAATTTTTGATATAAAATATAGTTAGTTTTTTGTATGTTAATTTTCATTTTTATTAGAACATGCATTCATGTTTAATTAAGTGAAAAAAAATTCAGAAGCATTTTTAAACATTACGTTAGTTGTAATTATCACATTTTATAAAAAATTAAAGTATATGAAATATAACTTATAATTACAAATTTTAAATGCTTTTTATATAAATAAAATAACAAAACTTACGTGTATAGGATTTTTATATGAATCTGGTGCAGTAATAGTAATAAGAGGATTCTCGTTACCATTAAGGGTATCACAGAGTTTATCTGCACGAAAATATACTAATGTCTGATCAACAATACGTAACCATTTCCAAATGCTTGATGTAAGATAACTATAGGTATAAGGGAAATGATATGCTAGATAACATATATCATATGAATGTGGAAAAATAATTTTAAAGGAAATGGTGAAATAATTTTTTTTGCTAAAAGGCATACAATAGCAGTTTTTATAGTAGCAAATATCCATTCCAGTTCTTACCCAGCCAGTTCGTCCACTTAGTGCTTCGATAACACTGAATATAATTGGTTTCATACCAAAGTTAAATTGAGAATTTGATTTCTCACAATTAATAATATTAAAAGTGTAAATACATGCAGCTTCCATATTTGAAACTTCAAAATAAAACCACTGATGCTGTGAGTGACTATTTACATCAGGTGTTAAGATTAAGTTATATTCTCTCGGACCAATCTGTAAATATTTTCCATAAATTTCTTTAGTTTTTTAATAACTATAAAATAAAATAATTTTGTATAAGATTTATATAAATAAACTAAAAGATGTATTGTACATATAATAAGTCATTTTAAATGTCTATGTTCGTATATAATTATATAATTTTCTGAATACATAAATTTATAAATCTTAGTCATTTCTTTATTAAAAAAATTTTTATTGTATACATAAATTGTTATATAAATAAAATAAAGCGCGTTAAAATTTAATTAGTTTTGAATAAAAAAATAACTAAAAACTTTTTTTTATAATAATTTGCTGTATTAGGTCATATGCTATTATTATATTTTTTAGTGTAAATGAATTCTTTTGTTAAGAAATATAAAGAACGAGAACCTATTTATTTAACATATGAAGAAAATTGATAAAAGTTGATAAGTTCTTTGGTGTTTTTGAATAAACAAAGCTACTGCTAGGATTTAAATTTATTCACTTCAATACACGTATACTATTTATTAGTAGTTACTTTGTTGTATTTTATTTTTCGACTAGTACATACAAGTATACACAAATAAAATCATGAGGATGTAAATACTGACTTACATCAACTAATTTTATGAGACTAAATCTATAAAATTTTAATTAGAATTTGCATATTTAAAAATAAATTGAAAACTTGTCAACATAGTCCTCGAAATTAAACTACAACAACTTTACGGTATTATCAATGGAACATGATAATGAGAAAAAGAGATTTATTTATCCATCAATGTGTCACTATTTAAAATTTTGTGATTTATCAGTCTAGTGTATGATAAAAATTTAGTGTATCATTCAGATTTTTAATCACTTTACATTTTACGATTCAAATTTCTACATTATAACTAAATTAAGAAACAAAATAATTATAAAAAATACAAAAATATTTATATTTACCAGGTAAATGATCATTTTGAAAGTTTTGAAGAAATAATACTCAAGTAAAAAATTTCACTCTGACACTCTGTCGAATGACTAAATATATTGTTATTAATCAACCTTTGTACTAGATATTAAAAGAATATAAAAGAACTATACACAAACTTCACTTGATAATCGAAAAAGTTGTTTATATATTTAAAATTATTGGCGATTTTCTCGATACTATTAAGAAATCAATAGATATAAGAGTTAGTGTCTATAGTTGTGACAGGAAAATAAACTAGTATGCTTGTCTGATGAATAAACTAAACAGGAATTTTTATTTGTAGTAAATTTAGTAACGTGTTTCCTACTACATCTTTTAAACAGTCACGTTTTCTATTTTAAATAAATCCTTAGTTAATAAACAAAATAAAACAATAGATTAAAAAAAAGATTAGTTAGCATCAGTATACAAATCTAAGTACAATAAAAATGGAGATTGTTCTTATCGATAATTCTTATCATCATTTCTTATCATCACAAGCTGAATGATTTATATTTTCCACGTTGTATAAATGGTAATAAATATTTCTATTTTTTCTATGCGTAGAAGAGAAATAATCTTACCCGTTATATTTTGCACACGAATTCAATGATCATCGAGAACGAGTTTTAATCCAATCTTAAAAAGTCTTATTTAGCCTTTACTGAGATTAATAATTTACTGACCGTCACCAAAAATATATTTTGCGAAAAGATTATTTTATGTCTTCGAGAGTGAAGCTCACCGAGACTTTCATACAATCGTTGAATTTATGTAAGTGGAACATCTGAAATAGGTTCGCACTTACCTAGACTTACAATAAAGTATTTCATCATGCTCTTCTTTCGTCCATTTTATTTAATTGTTTTATTTCGGGTAATCTCGATTAAGCTTTCCGAACAGAAGAAAAATATTCTTAAATAGATAAACAAAAGATGCGAGTCTTGTATAGGTAGTTTTATCTAATTCAAATTTAACGTAAATTATAGTATAATATCAAATTGTACGATGTATCTAATTATACTAGTTTAGAATCAATATCAGTATTTAATTAAAAAAATTGAGGAAAGCTTAATAATAGCAAAGATGTGAACTTAATCAAATAGGTGAATCATTTATGTACGACTAGCAGTTATGCATTCTGGGTATGATCTTGGTTATGAGTTTACTAGTTTAATAAAAATCATCTAATAATGCTCGTTGACTTTTTCTGGTAACATGTTACCTGTACTTATTAACTTATGACACATATTTAGGAATAGACTATAAAGTATTTATAATAGATGATTTAGATGAAGCACGGTTTCTACTCCTGATCTCAAGTAGCATTGTTAAAATCTAACCACTTAAGAGTATTTTAAAATAATCTGCTATTAATGATCTGGAAATATTAATTTTCTTTGAAATGCTTCTGCGTATTCTTTAACCTAATCTTGTACCAAGTTCCAATAGTTTTAGAGAGAACGAAATATTAAGTTTTTTTTAATCATTGGTACTGCACATCGAAGTTCTATTATGTAAGTTCAATCATCCAATGTTACCTCAGTAATTACATGATATTTGCTAGTTAGTTTTGACAAAGAAATAGTCATCATCCAGATAATCAAGTATCTTTCAGATATATTACTACACTGTTAAGTATTTCTTCTTTATATAAAAGTAATTTTTCTCTAAGTTATTAACACGCATTTAGTATAAGCGATAATTATGTTCTTGTTAACCTCTTTTTATGAAAATGCAATTCTTAGTTCTTTATTGTTGATGCCAATATATAATATGAACCGTTTCGCGATTTATAAGCAGATAAAAAATGGTACTTGAGATAATCGAGTCTGTAATAATTCAAATGTATATTATTGATCTGTGCCTCACTCCTACCTTTTATTTTTGCATTGAAATTTGTTTATTAAACTTTTAGTGATTGTTGTACTCAGAACGAAATAACGCTCATTATAAAACCCTTTAAAAAATATGTACTGTATATCAAATATTACTGGAACGTTGATGATTTTTCTGTGTTAGTATGCATACCATCTCTTATGGATAGTAAGACAAAAGAGATAAATGAAACTTTGTTAAATTTTAATAACAATATGCAAAAAAGTGTAAAATAATATCAATTTACATTATAGTAAAGCAAGTGTACTATAGGCATTTATGTTTAGTTAAGTTCTGCTATCTTGCTGTCGTACTCATTCTTAAGTATATTTTTTCTTGCTACCATTTCTGCATTCAAATGTCTTCTTAATTATGTGTAATATCAAGAAATAAATTTTCTTGAACTAGGGGAAAGACTATTATCAAATTTTATTTTTATAAAATGTATGATTGAACATCATTTATGGTAGTCTTTCCAGATACAACGGTTTTGTTCTTTTTAAATAACACTTATACAAGATAGTTTATAATTTTGTTTTGAAAAGCTCCTCTTCAGATATTAATCAAAGTTTACGTTAATGCATTTATCTGTGACAAAGGGTAATCATTTTCAATAATATTGTTCAAGCAGCGAAAATCCACGCAGAAAGTTTTTTGTTAGTATAATGGAAGAGCTTCAATAACTTAAGAAAAGCATAATGATTTTCTTTTATAACTTTTATTTATGCACTTATTGATAGGACCTTTGATTAATAATAATAGATGTTATTAGTCTTCAATGATAATGGCCTTATTTATATGATTGAAATGGTAGCGTTATTCAGGTGTTGTTTAGCTTATTTAATCATATTGAATAAGGCCTGAATTACATATAAGCCTTAATTCGAGGTTAAATTAGCTCGGCACGCATATTACTAATAATAATGCATTCACTGGAAAGTCTCAGAAATAGTACTGATGATTGGTTGACAATATAGCAAAATACATAAAAATAATTGTAAAACTTATTAATTGTATAAAAATATAAATACAAATTACACTGTAGATTTGCCTCTAAAAATATTAAAAATATAATTATTAAATTAATTATATATAATAAACTCTATACTAATTATATAACCTATTTAAATATTTAATATTCTATTAAATATAATGAATAAATTCAATAAAATATAAGTAATATTTCTTCTAAATAATAGATGAAAAAATTAAAATTTGTACAAACCAAAATTATTAATTATATAATTTTAATTAAAGTCTAGATAAATAAATCAATTACGTTAATGAACGATTGCTTATAAATTAATAAAACATTAGACGAACTTGATCCATTAATTATTATCAATATTAAGAAATTAGATCGATATAAATTAGATCACAATATTTCCTACGACAATATTTCCAAATTTGTTAATATTTTTCCGTAGTTTATTTATTTTATCTGCTTTGTTAAGATTATCCGTATGAGCTTATAATGATATCATTGTTTAATAAATAAATCAATTGCAATGAATTATAAAATTTTAAATTCAAAATAAATTTGGTGGTCAATTTAATTGAAACCTTCAATTAAAAATGCCTCAGAGCATGAAGTTTTTGTACTCTATTTTTTGTCACTTACACCTTTGTAACTAAATATACGTCTGGTATCAATATTTAATAGAAAAATAAATGTTTATATCAATGAATATGTAGAAATAGATATGCCTAAATATAAAAACAAATACATATTTATTATAGAATAAATTTCTTACCAAAGTTTATATTTATATTTCTAAAGCAATATTGTATTTATAATATTTTAAATATATTTTTTTAAATATTTGAAAAAAATCAATATTAAATTTATTATTTTTATTATTAACGTTGTATGAATAATTAGCAGTAATAATAAATATATTTATACATACTTGAATAGCTTTTCGAAGGTTTCCACTTTCAAATCTACTTTCGAAGTAAAGATGTCTAGCATTTTTTAATTGTTTATTAATTTTTGTTTCATCGCAATTTCTAAGAATTGTATCAGTATGATTATAAGTTGATAAATTTTTTATTAAGACATCAAGATCATAAACAATATTTTGTGTTTCACTAGTTGGATACACAGCTCGGTCTATACAAGTTAATATCTTATCTCTACATACTTGTCTATTTTTTAAATTTAATGGTTCAATTTTGTTCAAACTCTGATTACACATTATATCTGGATATGCAATTTTAAAAAAAGGAATAATACTTTTTACTGTGTTTGCGATGGAGCAATATATATTATCTTTAGAAATATCTTGCTTATTATTTCTATTTTTAAAATAGTTTGAATTCAATTTTAAAATATTATTTCTTGAATATATTTTAAAATCTTCTTCTTTTAATGAATGAAGATTCATTTTAGATCCTTGCAGATGCAATTTATCAAATTCGCGAAAAAAATATCTATACCTACTTAAAAATAAGCAATTAATAATAAGTATTCAATATTAAATTGTAATAAAATGTAATAAAATTGTAATAAAATTGTGATTAAAATGTAACGAAAATGTAACGTAAAAATTATTATACACAATGATGAAAATTTACTGCTGGTGTTCATATTTAAAAGGAACTTTGATAATCAATTTTATTAATACGTTTGTTATTGTTATATAAAGTTGAAAAATTCGTAAACAGAAAAGGTAAGATATTCAAAGGAGAGATTAAATTTTGTTTATGTATCATTTATTAAAATTAAATTAATTTTAGCTCATCTGTTAATGTTTCTAATGTTAATCTCTAATCTTGTTATATTTCTTTTAATTTGTAAAATATAATAGTATAGGTTTAAAAGATTTTTTAAAATTATTTTGTATAGTGAAATATATTGATATCTAGATTTGGTTATTGTAAGCACCTAAAATATTGAAATTTATTTATTTAATAGATTTAATTGAATAAATAGTTATTTCTATATACTTTTTTTAAATTTCTAGTTACTTTATTTAATTTTTAAGAATTACAAGTTTAATAAAATTGTAAATTTCTAAAATTCTAAAAACTATTTGAATTTTATTTTATATTAATTAAAAATTCTCTTTATTCGGTATAAATTTTTAATAATTAAGCGAGCGTGAGTACAATATGTGACAATATGTAATAATAAGTGTTATACGGGTTCATCAAGGTTATTGAGCATTTAATGAAAATATAAACGAGGATGAAGAGCAAAAGTAGTACAGAGATAGATTTTTAGTAAACAGCATCATTATTAGGAATGTAGGTATAGTATGTCGGAATGAGAGTATAGTCAAACTAAAGGAAGGGAAAATGTTCCTAATAAGAAATCATTGCGTTATCACTGTCACGGCACAAGATGTCTTGAAAAGAAGTTAAATAGATAAAAATTAAAAGCTTGGCGTAAATAAGGGAAATTTTATCAAGCAGTCTCACCTATCATTCAAACGACCCTAAAATACATTCGACAGTACTTGAGACTTACTTTTATATATATATGTAAGTTTTAGCAAATACTAAAATATAATCTAACCATGCTGTATTAGGAAATTTTAATTATTTATTTTATTTATTTTAACTGAGTTATTAAAGCAGTGATTTTGAACTTCATAATAATGAATATGTTGATATACTTGATGTAAGTTAAAGTGTTTTAGTGTTGTGTTCGTTACATGATGTTATCATTTGTTTTATATAGTTCACTATTTTCAGAGATGTAACTATTTGTTTGATGTATAATATAGTATTGTGCAAGATGTAAGCTTTTTTGTTGTAGAAATTTTCGTTTTTAATTCTAATGAAAAGTTTGTTAATATATTACGATTTAATACTTTCCAAACGCGTGTGTGTACGTTGAAGATTCAAAATAATCTAAGAAATAATAATTGGAAAAAAACTACAGAAAAAATAATATTATCTTCATGAAGGAGCTTTAATATATGATATTTTAATATATGATAATTCGTTCTACAGGTTTAAGGTTTTTATTGTATCTATTCATAAAACGATACAATTAAATTATAATTACATCATAATTATAGTTTTAATATATAAATGATATTAAATATAGAAGATATATTACAATCATTTATATAATTAGCAAACAATAAAAAATGATCTAAAAAATAAAAAAAATAATTATTTTTAAGCGTTTATAGACTTTTAAATCAATTTGATAGGTATTATTTTTAAAATATACAAAACGTTTTGAATGTTGCTCTAGATAAAAAGGTTATGATAAGAAAAATTTATTGCAGAAAAACTTATAGATAATTCAATAACGGAAATCAAAAAAATAAAATAAATATATTAAACTGTAGAATAATTAAAACAATGCTTTTGACACTGGATTCAGATATTATTGTCAATTCCTGCAAAAACTGTCAATTACATAACACATATAAAATAGAAAAAGACAAAACAGTTTATTGTATATATCTAAAATGGATAATTCAACTCTATCTAAAATAGTAACTTTATCTAAAAGGGTAATTACTGTTGATGTATTTTAAGTAGCGATCAAAAATTTAAAATCGTTTTTCTTAAAATTAATTTCTTAAAATAATTTCAAGCAGTGATTTTTAAATCGACTGTACCTAAATATATGTAATTTTTATATGTTAAATATTTTATTACGTTATTAAAGTACAAAATAACAATATCAATGACTCATTTTTGTACTTACAGAATAATATTTAAATTAATTTAAATTAAATATTATTTTAATTAATTTAATTTAATCGTTTTTTGTCAAATCAATGACGTATAATAAAAAAATGAAACTTTCTAAAAGAAATTTTATTAAAAATTGGTTAAAATAATTTTATATCCTTAAACATTAAGGCTTGTTTTCACTTTTTGAGAATTCAATATACAAAAAATTGCGTTACCTGTAAATAAATATTTAAAATATAATCTGATAATTTAGTATTAATAAATAATTTTAATTTGAATAATTACATGATATACTGTAAAAAATTTCTGTTGAAGAATTAGTAATTTTTTTAAATTATTCAAGGTCACTCAAATTTTAATCGAGTTTCTGATTAGATACAAATTCTTAATAATATTTTGCCTATTCTGTTGTGTGGATGCCCTTTTATTTTTAAGATAATAATATATTATTAAGAAAATTTCAAAATTAAATTATATATATACATATATAATATGTAACTTAAATATAGAATTTAAATGAGTTAAATTCATTTAATTATTATTACAGTATTATAAGATTATAAATATAATCAAAATAATGTCATTATATAATTATATTTACCTAGAAATATCTTTTTCTGTTCGCTGTAAATTCTTAATCTCTGAATATAAATGATTATCAATTTGATAGCTTGTATCTTTAATTTTCGTAGAATTCTCTGTATAATTATAGTTATTTTTTTTCTTCTCTGTTTTTAAATTAACATGAAATTTTCTTGAAGAATCATGTACCTATTTAAAACAAATATTTTTAAAAAATGAAACTACAATACATATTAAAAATCATTTAATTTCTTTTAATTTACTAATTATGACAAAATATAAAATTGTTGTCGATTATAGATAATATAAAAAATTTAAATAATATTGGTCTATCTATTCATATTAAAAAATATTCTGCTATGTAAAAATAAATAGAGATATAAAGTATTAGCGACTTGGTACAGATTTATAATGAATACGAAATTACATAACTGATAATTGATTTGATTATGATAAATAACGTGAAACGAAATGAGAGAAACTTTGACTATATCAGATCTAACAATTGAAGTTTAGAAGTCAATAAATGATAAAAAGAGAGAAGTGAAAGATAATGTGAATAATAACAATAAAAATTAAAGATAAATCTAGGAATGAAATAAAATAAATAGTTTGTAATAAATATTTATCATTACGAAAAGATTTAATTTTTTCATTTTAAATTACGCCACCTGTATGATGTATCTCATAATATTGGATCAAGTAGCTAAAATTCAAAATAAAAAATTGAATAGTAAACATTATTAGCTTATATATATACAGAATATCTAACACTACAGAAGTTAAAACTTTCGTCTTAAATCAGATTATTTAGTGTAAATAATGAAGTTCAATACTATGAAAAATATATATTACATCTTAAAAGACGGTAATCTATTAAGATCTAGAAAAATTCAATCTAGTTAAACTAAAGTTTTTGTTACAAAGAATAATTAATATTATCATCAGAGCACATTTAACTAAGTAGGTTGTCAAAATTAACATAATTGAATATTAAGCTAAATCATCAATTGCTCATTTATTAACTTCTAATTGGCTAATTAACGGATATCATCTCTATTTGATTTTAAGATGAATATCATTAAAACTGAAAAATATATAAAAATATATAATTTGTTTTGTGTAATACATATAAAGATTTTTGTGTATGTTTTCAATAAATCCTTAGAAAGCTTAACCGAATTCCGAAGTATAATTTATTGTATATTTAATTTATGAAAGAATATAAACAACTTAATTATATAGTGAGATCAAGAAAAAACTCAATAGTTAGTAGAAGCTTTATAAAATTTCTTACCTCATCATCATATAGTCAATTCTGATAGTTTAACCGTAAATTGAGTTATTTTCAACAGTTGATATATATGATATTGAGTTACTTTTTCTAAAAAAATTTTCAATTGTAACGCATAGACTGGTATTTTTGTCAAATTGAATAAAATATTTTAAAATGTTGTAAATCGGATACATTAAGGAATATATCTCATGAACAAGTTTTAAAATATCAAATATTTGGTTGTATATAATTATAAAAATACTATTGTGCTTTAAATTTTTAGCATATTTATAAAAATAGCATATTAATAAAATCTATAAATTTTAGAAGACTATGCGAAATTTGAAATAAAAAAAAAGATAATCAATAAATAAAAAAAAGATAATCAATAAAGTTTTCATAAATCTAGTGAAGGTTTTCATATAAATTTGTAAACACTTTTTAAAAAATTTATTGCTTGATTATGGAATATTAGTTACGTGAGCGAAAAGGACTTTTGACTTGCCAGGATTTTCTTTTCATTAAAGAAGATTTCCCACATTTTAAGTGAGATTAATATATCTAAGTTATGCGTATGGTTATATTTTACCTTATATATGTGTGTTAAATTTAACAAAGTTCTTTTTTTTGAGGATTTAAATATTATATTAAAATCTTTTGAAATTCTAATATAAAGTGATCATCATGCTTGTTTATAACTTTTTAGTTACATAAATATATTTTATTACAGATAACATAAATATAAATACTTATAAATCGCTTTGTAAAAGCTATGAAGTGATTCTAAAAAAATAAGAATCAATACGATGTCGCTGAACATTTACATATTCAAAAATTATAATTAATTATTGTAGATAATAAATCTAATAAATCTAATAAATTTATGTAGATAAGAATTTGCATAAGTTCAAAAAACATTCAATTAGAGGGATATAACTGAAGCACTGGAATCAATGAATGTTGGATAAATGATAATTATAAGTAGATTTTTATAAAGAGAACATTAAATAAAAATTTAGAAACCTTAAATTAAGAACTAATTTTTTTATCGACTTTTAATCTATTCTCAAAATTGTAAATGTGTTAATAAACAGAAATTACAGACTAAGATTAATAAAAATTATCAAATCAATTTTCGTAAAATATTCTAAATTTTTTTTTATGTATAAATATGTATACTAAATAACCGAATGAAGATTTTAAGAAAAATATTTTTTTAACAATAATAAATTTTTCCGTTAAAAAATCGTATTTTTTAAAAATAAATTGTCATTTAATAATAAATTAACTTTTTTTAAAATTCTTGGTAAATATTAAAATTAGTTTTTATCAAAGTTAAATATATTTTTTTAAGATAATCTAGTTCTGAAAATTCTTATCACCTATGAGTTTCATCAACAATTTATTTCTTTAAATTAGTTTTATGTTCTTATTTTTTAAATATTTTATATAAAAAAATTAAATAATTCTCGTAAAACATTATATAATGTGATTTATTGATATAACAAATATATCTAAGTAATAGATATACTAATTATAACATGTATATCAAAGTAATTACTGTATAAATAAATTGAATGTATATTATATTTTAAATAATCATTAAGAAAGATAGTTTAATATATTTATAATTAATTAAATCACATTAATTAAATATTTTGACAGATTAATTTACCTTTAGGTTCTGAATTCTAATATGTTGTACACTTTTTAATTTCTTGGGAATTTCATCAGGTAATCTAAATCGTACTGGCGATATGTCGGATATAGACAATTTATGCTTTTGAAGACATTGATTTATAATTTTGTAGACATGTAACAACAGATGATCATATACTTTATCTTCTGGACAAGTTATGCAGAAATGATGCAATAATTGTAATCCATTATTCATTCTTATAAATTGTTTACCTTTATCTGCAATGAAATATATATATGTTAAATATAAAAAAATAATTAATCATTTCTGTTCATTTATTAAAATAGAAAGCAGATATAAAACATATAAATATATATTGGCTTACTACAATAATTTTTTTAATCTTAGTAATGTGACAATTGCAGCAGAAAATTTCATTTTAATCCGTCTTTTACATCAAACATTTATTTTATAATCAATAATGCTGATATTTCGCTTGCTTTTCTTATTATGCAAGCATGCGTATTTTTAATAAATTAAATTCCATTAAATGTATTATTTGTGAAAATAATAATAATATAAAATTTTCATTAAATGTAGATATCTTTTAATTAAGTTTAATTAATATTTTAATTATATTATATTTAGCCAGAATAATTTTGGAAATCTTTATCAAATAAGTTTTGTATTATTATTATTATGCAATAAAAAGTATTACGTCTTTTAACTATTAGAATAAAATATACGTTGGATACAATATTCTATATTTTACATTATTTCTTCTAAGACTCAACTGAACAAAACCGAACCTATAATCGACAACTAACTTTTTTATACTTATAATTCACACATATTTATCCCAATATTTTGTATTCCTTTTTTCCGCTTACATTATTCTCTTTTTTCTATTTGTTTGAACTTAAAGAAGCAAATAACTTTTATCTTTTTTCATAGGTTATGGACAATTGTATGAACCTCGTTTCTTTTTTAAGCCTTTAATGAATTCCCAATTACTACCTTTATTACATACATCCATATGATTCATATTATTGTTTTTCATATAATTTTTCTTTTTTTTCTTGTTTTAATTAGTTTTTACTATCATTTCTTTTATAAACAATTATTAGTTAATATTGATTTTATAAGAATTTTTATTTTTATTATTAGAGTTCATTTGTCATGTTTCAAAATATTTAGAATTAAATAAATTAAAATCTTTTAAATCAAATGTAATATCATAATACAAATTATATTAGATACATATATATATTATATATGTATGGCTAGGTTCCTATAGATATTTATCACATATTATACACAATTCAATTATTTATCAGTTAATATTCGTACTATCATTAAAAATTTTATATTATTCCAATCAAATTATAATATTTAACATGAAAACATGAATAGCTAGTATATTAGATACTTTCACCATAACTAAAATAGTAATTTTAATCTTGTTAGATTAAATACTAGAAATTACAATAATTTTAGAACTTGAACAATGGCATCAATTACATATATTTTCATTCAGTTTTACAATGTAACTATATTCTGAATTAATAAATTTTGAATATGTATTAATTTTATCTATTATTTATAAAATGATGAAATATTCTAATCTTCAACAAGGTCTATTCTGAAAAATAGTAATTTTATCGGTAAAATCTTTCTCAGGACATTAAATTATAAAAATATAAAAAAAGAATGATTATTTTGTGGAATGAACTTCGATGGATTTTGCTGATTATGACCATTATATGAGATATATATATAATATTGATTAATTAGAAGAAATATCTTTATCGAATTGAAAACACAATTAAGTATGAAATATACTTACATGAATTTTGTAAAAACAAAATAAATATTGTACCGTTTGTATACGATTTTCCTTATAATAAATTAACATGTTATAAAAGTTATGAGAAAATGGCAAAAAAGTTCATTCTGTTATTAAAATGTTCGTTGTTAAGAAAATTTTGTACAAATTTGAAGATGTATAGTGAAGAAAATAAAATATTTAAAAAAGTAATAATAATATTTATAAGTACTAATATTACTATAAAAACCGTTACTACATAAGTTTCTATAATTTATATAACTGAAAGAGAATATAAAAAAAACCGTAAAAAAAATCGTTTATTTATGAATCATTTATAGAACTACTATTATGTTTTGTTTCTATGAATAGTATTAAAAAGTTATTGTTATATTAATGAAGACATTTAGTTATGATAATACAATGATATTTATTTAAAAAAACTACACAATACTCTTGTATGGTTTCTAGATTATTCTAGATAAATAAACAAAATATAGAGTAATTAAACAGCACTTATAAATATAACCTGTTATAAAGAATTAAAACATATTTTTTAAATTTCAAATATATTTTTCAAAAAAAATACTTTAATTATTGCCATTAAATAATTATATAATATTAATATTAATATAATACTTTAATATTATATAATATTAATATTAATATAATACTTTAATATTATATATTATGCCATACTTAAATATTATATATTATGCCATACTTAAATATTATATATTATGCCATACTTTAACTATTATTACATTAAAAATTACGATATCTTCAAACTAAATTTTAAATCAATATTATGTAAAGTAAATCGTATAAAATTTTTCATTATTTAAAATTATACTTTATGAATATTTACGCAATCTATATTTTTTGTTTATAGTTGAAGAAAAAAAGTAAACCATAAGGACCAGATATATTAACCAATTTATGGAACATAAAATAATGAAATATTGATATATCTTTAAAAGATGCAAAAAAAAATATGAATTATAAAACTTTAAAGAAATAAAAGTCAATTATTAATATTTCAAAAAAACATCTCAATACCAAAAAATACAAAATCATCTAAATAGGCGTGTTTTATAAAATTTTTAAATTAATAATATAAATAAGAATTTTCTCGATAGAATAATATTCTGTATATCTTTAGAAATTTATTTACTTTAAGAAAAAAATTATCGTATTCACACAAATACTATTTAGCTAAATTAAAAATATTACCATTTTTAAACGTCGATTTTAATTAAAGTTAAGAAAAGTCATACTAAAGAATTCGGAAAATTTCAACGTAATGTATAATATATAAGCAATTAGTACAAATAATGATTTATTATTTTATAAAATTTTATTAAAAAATTAATCATTTAATTAAAAAAATTTTAAATATTCTTAATATTATATATATCTTATGATATAAAAAAATAAATATAGCTTACTTATTTTAGTAAGATGGTGTAAAGTAATAAGAGCATAACTGCTTATTTTGAAACGTAGTTGTCCATCGAATTTTTTCCAATGAGCGAATATTTTCATGATTAATTCTACTATTCCAACTTCTATAAATTTTATACAACATGTTTCTAAAAAGAATAAAAATGAATATAAAAAAAATAAAAAAAATATTAAGAATTACTTCTGAATTCAAACATATTTATTTATTTATACAATCTTATTTAATAGTCAAATATTCTGTATTCAACAGATTATATTGTGAACTTACTATTTAGTGTTAAGAATTTTAAGCAATCGATTAATATACGAAGTTTTGAACATGGATTATGACCGAGATAAATAAAAGTTTCTGCTAGCGTCAATGCGATTCCATCTGTGATTAACGATTGTCCTACTACAGCTGAAAAATATTTATTATGAATCATATACATTCAATTATAAATTCAAAATTAATGATTTAGTACCATTTTTTGATAATAATTTTATTAAACATAATACAGAAAATAGTACTTTATTTTTATTGTAATATAATTTCAGAAACTTGTGAAATAATTTAACAGCATTTAAAGATTTAACTTTGATTACAAAATGTTTATCCATATGTGCAACCTGTAAATTAAAAATAATTATATTATTCAAATATATTTTTATTAAATATGAAATTTAATAAAATATTTCCATATTTGATGTTTTGCCTTATTTAAAGTCCATATGGTTTCTTGCACTATTTGCTCAAACATATTATTTTCTGATTGTTGTAGATTTATTAAAATTTTTAATAGTATTTTAACGATATCTAATGTAATAAGTTGGGAGATGATTGAATTAACTTTTGCTTCTGTAAAAATTATATTTATTATATTATTCTACATAACTTATAAATAATTATTCAAAGTGAAATGTTAATTACTTTTAAACACCTTATTCGTCCGTTGATATGACTTTGTTTTTATATTTTTTATGGATATACATTCTCGTAAAATATTAATAAGCTTGTAAATAGTTGTGTTATCTTCACAATTCTGAAATAACAAAATTTGAATACAGTATATAATAACAAATATTCAGATAAATTAAAAAACTGAAAAGAATGTTAAAATTTTATAAAATGTTTAAATCAGTCTTTTATGAAATATATTAAGATAAATTCTACATATTATCTTATCTGTATAGTGTAAAATAAAATTGTCTTATCAAAATATCTATAGAATATATATATGCTAATTCCTCTAAGTAATTTGATTTTCAGAAATAGCTAATATAATATTTATGTATTTTTCTATACTGTATAAAATAAAAATATCGATATACAGATACGGTGATACATTTGGCTGATTGAATGTTACACTTTTCTAAATTTTTTAATATTGCACAACTATCATTCAAATTATAAAGCTAATTGATATTTTTTCAATTCTACATGAAGTTTTCTTTAAATTCATAAATCATACAACTAACAAATACTGTATAAAATTATTGAAAAAATTATAAATATTGTATAATTCCATAATATACAATACATAATATATATATATATTCTAAGCTGAATCATGGAGAAGCTCATCTTTAAAATTCTAAAAATGATGATAAAAAAATATGGAAAGAACGAGATAAATTATATATAAATTTATTAAAGTGTTGAGAATTTATTATTTTCATAAATAAGAAATTATTACAATTTTTTAGAAAAAATTAATTATTTTTGGATTATAATATATTATACATTTTAATTAGATACAATAAAAGTAGTATTACAATTACATTTTTCATTAACGTTAAACCTTACAAAAATATTTATATTTACCTTCAGAGATTTGATCAAGATCCCCATTATAAAAAAATTGTTTTCAGTAAATTTTTCAATAATCTTTTCTGATATTTTCCAATCTATAATAAAAAATAACTATTATTTATTGATACAAAAGAAATATCATTTATTCATTATAATCTCATATTAATGCAGATTTATAATATTATTTTAACTACAATTAATATATTTTAGTATATAAGTTTTATAATATTTGCCCATAATTTTTAATTTTAATTCATAATATATAATGAAATATAATTTTTATATAAAATTTTCATAATTCAGATTATACATTATTTTTAATGAAAATACACTTTCAAAGTAGTTATTAGTAGATACGATATATCAATATATAAGAAATTTCTCTACTGAACAGTTACATAATTTTATGAATAAATTGTTACGAGAAATAATTTATAGGATATATAAAAGAAATCTTCTTTACATTTAATTTCATTCTTATTACTGTTTTATTGTTAAACTACTAATCTGAAACTGTCGTATAACCAAGGATCTAAAATGTATTATATAATTATCTATAATTTCAAATATATAATATACTTCACTGTTTTAAATTTTAAATTATCATTTCGTATTGCGTTAATTATTAATAGTTAATTTAAGATAAAAATATTTAAACTTTAGAATTTAATTATTTCTAATAAGCATTATGCAACAAGTTGTATATAAATTATAATTTTTATAAATATCATTCACTCGATGAGCAATATAAAATAGAGTACCTATTTAAATTTGAAATTAACAGTGCGCATAGATTTTTGTATCAAGTAATTAATATCATTTATTACAATTTATCTACATGAATAAGGATAAAATTTAAAACATAAGTGGTTTAATAATATAGTGCGATAGTAAATATATACATAACTTTGTAGCATTTAGAAAATTATATTTCTATGGTATTAAAATAACAATAATAATTTATAAAAAAACTATTTTTATTTTATAACATGTCATGAATAATTCCAACATTTTAAATTAATTAAATTAGAAAATATTTTATTTTCTTTTTTTTCTAGTTTTTCTTTCAAATACAAATACTAAATTTATGATATTATCATTTTAACGTATTAAATCTGACATAGTGTTACAAATTCGTTTTAAACGTATATCTAAAGTATAACTAAAGGGAGAAAAGTTTAATTATTTGTACTTCGTTATAAATATTGAACAATTCGTTAAAAAAATTTTTGTATATAAAATTTATGAATTAATTTTATATAAGTGTTACCTGAACATTTAATTCGCACCCGAATCGTTTCTAAAACAATTCTAATTGATATTTTATTTTCTTGTTGATTATTTGAATAAACCTTCAATTTTTCAAATAAGTCATCATCTGTAGCTTCTTCTAATGAAGTGGACCTTGATTATAATAACATATATCAATAAAGAAATATATATTTAGTTTAAAAAATATATTTATTTAAATTATTATAAAGATAATATTAAAAATAATAATATTAAAAAGATAAAATTAAAATGATAAGCATTAAATAAATTCTAAGTAAAAGTTATATCACATCTATATCAGTTTCAATAGTAAAACATCATGCATTTATCAACGGAAGAAAAATTTTGTATCTATATCTAAACTTTGTTATTTAGTATTATAATATACTTTTTAAGGCATGTACAATTATATTTTTAAAATAAAAATTTTTTATTTTTAGAATTAGAATATAAGAAAATATACCATATAAGATATTAGTCGATCTTATTGAGTAATTAGAATGTCTAACTTATAATGTTATCAAATATCTTTGAATTTATATATTGTAGTTTCTTGACATAGTTCTTTTCTTATATATATATATATATATATATATATATATATATATGTATGATCAATCAGGCATTGAGTAAATGAAAAATTGCTAATATAATTTTATAATAGTATAATGCAATTGTAAAGATTGAAATACATAATAAATAAGATATTTAATTTTCAGAATTTAAATCCGACATTATTCTAAATTTTTATACAATTAGTTTATTTTTCCATCTGTTATTATTTATAATAAGGTTTAATCTATTTTTTATTATATAACTCGTATTTTATTATTTAGTGTTGTTATGAATAATTAATGCTAAACATGAATTATGTACTGGTATAAATGTTATAAATAAACAATGAAAAGTGACAAGTACGATCATTATTACAATAAAATATATAAAAAGTACTGCGTTAGTTAAATGACAAATATGAAAACCTAAATCTAAGAATAAAGCATATCGATTATAGTATCAATTATAATTTAATTCATATCACAAAACTAAATCGAGAAATATATATCGAGATAGAGAGAGAGAGAGAGAGATGGGATAAAAAGATAAAGAGAGAAATACAGATAGACAAAACAAACATGAAGGAGATGTAACATATAGATATATTAAGAGAACTATAAAATTACGATCACTCTTCGACATATAAGACAATACAATCACATTCGAGACCTACTAACTACCTGTATGAATAAGAAAGAGGCTACTATATGTATTTCTCAATACAATATCTATTGCGTTAGTGATGTGTTTCCACAAATATTTTGAACTCTGTAAATATTTATTATACCATTGTATATTTACATCCCAAAATTTTTGAAAGATTCTCAAACATTTTTACACACAATGTTTTTTTTATTTTTAATAAAATTTTTTTTCCTTCCTGTTTCAAGTTTTTATTAAACAGATTTTATATCTCAATTTTTAAAATAAAGAGTTACATAGACTGGGCATTGGTGTATGTTTATATTGTAATTTAATTTTGTGCTGTTTTTCTGTAATTACCAAATTTTCAAGATGTGTATAATAAAATAAACTAAAAATTATCCTATTATTTTATATTCTTATATTCATATATAATAAAAAATTCGATTATTTTCATATCATTAAAATATATACTTTAGCTTTGCGGATTATCATAAAAAAGTTTCCTTAATTAATATTAAAAATTATTGTCGCACTTATGCCTGTATATGATTTAAATCTTTTTTGTTGTAAGTATTGTAAAGAATTTTGCACTTAATAATTGCACTGTACTTATAATATCTTAGAAAACTACGAAGTTTTGCTATAAAATATTATTCTTATTATGTTATAACTTCTTTATTTATCCATATATGATTTCTATTAATTTTATTATTATTTTTACTTTTAATTCAACAATAATTAATCGTAGTAGGGTAAGCACATTCTCTATATAAAGTTAAACACGGTCTGATAAACACTTAAAATATTTTTTGTAAGCAAAAGAACCTTTATTTAACTGTTAATCCTATTTTCACTCAAAAATTCCTTTTGATGAAACTATTTCAATCTGATGAGAACCAAAAATGTGGTCATCCATCCAAATACATATAACGTCAAAAATTGCTTTACTTTGATGATTAGATGAGGACTAGGGGTGCAATGTAGTAAAATCCTATTAAAAAATCATGTCTAAGTTGTTAATGTATGTTGTACATAAAAAAGAAAAACTATATAGAGTCTAAAAATAACAAAATTGTAAATATAAAATATAAAAAATGAGTATATATCGCATAAGCATATAACGATTAATGAAATATTTTTTTTGAAGTATAAAATGCAAAAGAGAGAAGAAACAAATGATGAAAATTCCAAAATAAATTAAAGCAAAGATGGAAAATATAATAACTTAATAACTATGATTTAATAATTCCACTGATAGTCATTGATGGGAGAAGAATAAACATGTAGCATTATACTTGCATTCATTGTAATTTCATGTTTTGTACAAGGTCTCAAAATCTTATCACTTATCAGTCTAGTTATATTGTTTGTATTATACTGGTTATTTTGTTTGTGTAGATCTACGTATAATTTATTAAAACAATAATATATTTATGTTAATTTATGAAAGTTAAAGTTTTTAATATTATTTTTAAGTAGAGTGTATAATTTCTATAATCAAGCGATTGTAAAATATCTTATTTCTTAAACTTTGTAACATTTTTCGTTTAATCCCAGATAGATTATTTTCTATTAACGTGAAAATGAAAAACTAAAAATTTTATTCAATAGTTTGATGACAATCAAACTAATCTAAGAAAAAGAAATTTTGAGATTTTAAAAGTGGTTGTGAAAGAAAATAATGCATATGCGTTCACTTTTCTAATTTCTAATATATAATAGATGAATATGTAATAGATGAATATTCATAAAAAATATTGTTTCAATTAAACATATACTTTATTCTAAATGCTCAAGACTTTAAGATCTTTAATAATAAATAAAATTTAAAAAAATTATCTATTAATATTTTTAGAAAAGATGCACTATCATGAATATATTAACTGTTATGAATTAGCTAGAATAATTGAAGGAAGAAGAAAATATATGAACTCACAAAATATTTTATGTATACAAAATATTAATATGTTCAAACTATATTTTGGAGAAAAACACGAAAAAATTAAATATTTCGAAAGAGTAATATGAAATATTAAAATTAATTATGTTATAAAATCATTGACATGAAACTCAAGTAAACATTCACAAAATATATTAAAATATACTTTATTATTATTTCTTTTATAAAATTACAAAATTTATTCAAACAATTAATACTTTGTTACCAGTGTATATTTTATATTATTGCTTTTATTTAAATAATAAAAATAATAAATAAGCCAGGGAACTATATATTATGATAAATTTATCATGAATATAACAATAAATTTTAGTATTATAAATTTGATATTCAAAGTTGTATTATTAAGATTTCATTAAGTATAATTTTATTTTACTTAAATTTAGAAAATAATCAGTATAAATAATTTAATAATTTTTTATATAGTGAATAATATTCTTTAAATTTTTACCATTTTAATATGTATTCACATACATTATATCATCAGAAATAAACTTATTACTTAAATAAACTTAGAGAATGTTTGGATTTATTTGAAAAAAATACAATAAAAAATTGAAAAATAAAATATTTTAAAACATTTTTATTATGTTTTATTATCTAAATTCAAAAAATAAAATCAATTAAACTATTTTTATAGATTTAAAAATACGGTATTTTGTGAATTGAAATTAAAAATGTTGCTAAAATTATTTGAAAAAATGTATTTGTCAACAATTGTTTCTTCACATATTTTATAAAAGTATGTAAATGATATTTATGAATAGTAAGAATAATTAAAAATATATTAAACCAATAGTATATGTTTTATAATAGTAGATATATATATATATATATTGTATTTATAGCGTTTGATATAATGTAAATGATAATGTTTTGATTAAAATAAATAATTACAAAAAGTTATTGAGTAAGGAAATTGTTTATAAATTCATATAATTTTATTGTATATGAATTAGATTTTAAATATGTTTTAATTTTTAATATTTTTTATGTTATCATTTTTATTATTTATTGAATTTACTATTCTATATAATCTTAATTTTAAATATACATAAATTCACAATGTTTCTATTAAATATGTAAAATTAATTATAGCAAAACTGACATACATTTTTATAAATAATACAAAAGAATTTCATATATTTACAATTCACTGACGAAAGTAGAAGAATCGTCTAATAACGGGTTCATATTCTTTTTGAAACTTTTTATCATTTTTTAAAATTGTTTATAAGAATAATCATTTTTGACGATTTATTTTATTTTAATAAATTTAAATTATAATCAACGTGAAAATAATTGAAAACCCAAAATAAGTTAAATATTCTTAAAAATTTTCAAATACATTCTAAAACACTAATTTACAGAACAGCGAAGTGCCAACTGCCATTCCAGTTCATAGTCACATGACGTCTCTCGTTGTTGAAACTATGTTTAAATTCTATGAATGAATAGAATTTAGGTATTTATAAACTCTAAATTGAACCTGATTAGTATATAAAAATTTATAAATGTAAATAATTTTATTTTAAATTAAATAATTTTAAATAATAATTCACATTTTTATTGTGAATGAGACATATATTTATGAATTATACTTCATTTGTATGTAGTAATAAATAATACGAAAAATTTAATTCTTTATTTAAGATTTGTATATGAAATTTGGTTCGTTTTATATTACTTTATTTTTTTTACTTGTATAATTTTAATTATTATATTTAATATTAAATTGAAAAATGATTTATATATATAAATTTATTGCTAAATTTTAAGAAACAACTTTTTTTTTCAAAGTAATTAATGATTAATATAAGTATAATTCTAAAATAAAGTCCTTTAATATAAAATATATTTAGATAATTATTATTATTTAAATTTGCACATAAACTTTTTGAACTTAATATATCATTTAAAAAAATTTTTAGAATAGATCAAAGGTATTAGTAACTTCTTTAAATTTACAGATCCACAATTCAAAATAAAACATTACAATTAAGAATATACTTAAAATAATAAATTATAAAATAATTTTGAAGCAAAATTATAATATTTTAAAAATATTCTTTCATATTTAAACATTATTTCGATAAGTTAACACTTATAGATAGAAAAATATTATTAATTTAAAAAAACTCATATTTAAACTCTAAAAATTTAGTTTGAAACATATTTTATTCACAATTTGTAACTTATTTAAAAAATAAAAAATTTGAAATGTAGATTTATATATATACTGTATATGTGTATTATTAAAAAACTGTATATTTTTAGCATAGGAATCAGTAAAACTAAAAATATAGCTCTAACTATAACAGGAGCATACTTATTATTTATGTAATAAAATGTAAAAAACTTTCTAGTTTTTAAAAAGTTTTCTTTCTATAATTATAATAAACTAAAAATAATCATTTTATATGCATTAAAAATATATATCTTCAGAAATAAACTTATTTTTTTTAGAGAATATTTGAATTTATTTAAAAAAATATAATAATTTAAAAATAAAATATTTTAAAACATTATTATTGCGTATTATTATATACATTTAAAAAATAAAATCAATTAAGATATATTTGTTCATTTAAATTTACGGTATTTTGTAAATTGAAATTAAAAATGTGGTTAAAAATTTTTTGGAAAAATATATTTGACAACAATTGTTTCTTCACATATTTTATAAAAGTATCTAAATGATATTTATGAATAGAAAGAATAATTAAAAATACATTAAACGAATAGTATATGTTTATAATAGTAAATATATATATAAATTTTTGGTATTTATAGCGTTTACTGTATATGTACACGACAACGTTTTGGTTATTATAATCATATATTTATAATAATATATATTTTATTTAAGTGTATTTTTAAATTGGTTCATATAATTAGAATATATTTTATTAAAATTTTTTATAAATTTAAAAATAAAAAAAAAAAAATATTATATCATTTATTTTTATTATTATTTAATATAATTATATACTTTATTAAGTATTTTGTATTTTTATTTTTACTTATAAATAAAATGATATATATATATATATATATAATGAATAGTAATTTTCAAACCATAAATTAGTAACATTTTTATTATTTTGAAATTATATTAGATTAATATAAATAGTTTTCTAAATATATACGTATATTATTCACTTTCAGATATATTTTTGGATAAAAGTATAAATTCATCCTATGTTATTGAATTTATTGAATTATTGAATTCTGCAGGCAAAATAAGAAAAAGAATTAATGTATTTTCAGACATAATGTATACATTAAATAATTATTATAAAAATATTGTGAGCTAAGCTTTATTTAGTATTTTATAATTTTATTAACGAATAAAATATGTAATAAGTTATTGATTACGTACCTACTAACAAAATATTTTCTCATCGCTTTACTCATTAAAGAATAAATAATGTTAATGTATAGTCAATTATTAAAATAGATAATTATTTAATAGTATTATTTTGTCATAAATCACATGATTTTATTATATATATAAATGTATGCATTTACTGCATACATGTAGGATATTAAATATGTAGGATAATTACTTAATGTATGATGTCTGCGGTAGGTCTTCATTTTTTTCTTTAATGAAATAATTTGAATGTTTAGTATTATTGAATTTTAGAGCCCTTTAACAATAATATATTATATTTTCCAATCTTTTACATGTATAATATTTTCTCTCTAATCTTAGATATTGAGAAGATTTAATTCTATTCATTTTTCGATAATTCTAATTAATATATGTAGATGGAAAGGGATATTAGAAATTCATTTTTCTATAAAATTAATTACAATTAAAGTTATTCTATTTAAAAATAGCTATTAATCCCAGTGAATATAAATAGTGCATCTTTAAATATATAGTGGGTAAATATTTAGAAAAAAATTAATTGTAAAAGACCTTGAAACCTTCAATTTTCACAACCAAGTGGATTATTTTTAACTTTCATTCCAGATAGTAATAACATATTTTATAAATATTTAAAAAAAATTTTATCTTAAAAATCTTAAACAAGTAGGACATGCGAATTAAGTGCATCTACAACTAACTTGTAAAACTGAAAATATTATCTCTTAATTTACTTTCTATATGATTAAATTAATGATTATATCTAATGAAAGTATTCATATAAAAAGTAGATTTAAAAATGATTACTATACATTAAGTCTTACTAGATCACAAGCCTTTCAGAAACAAGTATCTTCATACATCAGTCTTTGAGAAACTTATTTACGTATAATAACTTGAATGAGAGTTATATATTCAACTATAATTATAAGCATATTAAAGTTAAATTCCAATAACTTATATTAATAGATGTATTTGGTAAGTTTTGGAATCTCTTGTTTACAATTATTTTAAAGCAATTTATAGTATTACTATTTATATAATTTAATATATATAAGATTCAATATTACATTATACAAATATTAAAAATTACATTTTAGTGTAGAATATACAGTTCAATAAAAATGTTAATAGTGTAAATTATATACATAAAAGTAGTTTATGATTGATATCACATTAACATCATTATAATAAACTTAGCCATAAATTTTAATCTCCATATTTTTAATTTCTGTACGTCGTCTGAATAACTAATTTAATAATTAATTACACTGTGGAATCATCATCAAAATATCTATTTATACATCGATAAGCATAATATAATCGGATTATATAGACAAAAATTAAACACAATAGACAACTCAGGAGCTAAAACTTAACAGTACCATTATTAGGAACAAACATGAAAACTTATTTAACATTTGAAATAGATGATACTGTAAAAGACATTGAACATATTTTTATTCAAACTTGTATATTCCTTGTTATTTTAAACAAATTTTAAATTGAATCTTTCATTTTATAATATAAATTATTTAATAGATATCAAACCAATTGGACTCAAATTTTTAATATTTATTTTATAATAAAACAAAAGTACATTATTTTCTTATTTTTAATCAATATTTTCTACTTTACGTATAAAAAATTAGGATTATTCAGATTATAATTATTTTTAAAAGAATATATATGTATATAACGAATTAAAAATAATTTCTAATAAAATTTTTAATTTTGATCTACATTATAATATTGATAAATATCTTTTTTAAAAAAATTTTGTTACAATTTTGAATGTTTGAAAAACGTTTTGAATATATTTATGCATCTTTCCTAATATAAATTTATATAATTTAATATAATGATAATAAAAATAAATATAATATTTTAAAATACAAAAAAATTACAAAAATGTGCTTTTTCACTTCTTCATAATTTACTTATAACTCCTTATCATATTACTTAATATTATTCAATTTATTCAATTAGTGAATAAAAATAACTTATTCTATCAAACAAATTACAATAAATTTTGTTATTTAATTAAAAAATTTGGTTTTATCATATTTTATTTTAAGATATATTGCAGCAATTTACTTGAAATAAGTATTTCAGTACACGTGCATACAATTTTTGTTATTAGTAATCAACTCCTTACTGACTCCATCGCATACAAGACTATATTTAGATCTACTCAAGTCGTTTTGGGTAAAAGCTCTATGCTCTTCTTGCATGCTCTTATTCTTGGTATTAAAGATCTGTTTTACCCCACTCCATATTCTTTGAGACATATATCTATGAGAATCATAACGAACGCAACTTTAAGCATCAGTTTCATTGAGTTGATATGTAATAGTTGAAAAGTAATTAACAAGTGTCACCATCTGGATATTGAATTTCATTACAATACTGATATTATTTCGTTAATTGCACATAATTATTTTAAAGAGAGTGTGGGTGTATTTATACATATTATTGAAATTTACTGCATTACAAATGCCAAGCTGTTTTTTTCATGAACCAATTCGTCTACCTATCGATTGCAATGAACAGTCAGATACACTCAAGGTTTTTATTATATTAAGTGAATAAAATATAGTATTTTAATATACATTAAATTATATATGACGTAACATTTATAGAATTTTCTTAAATATCTTATGCTTCAAAAAGTAAGGTTTAATGTAATGGTTATATAATACATATACTTTTTTTTTATTTTATATAAATTTCTGTATATAGATTGTATAAAAGCGAAAAGTTTAAGATTTTGTTATCGTTATAAGTTAGGAATAATCTCGCTTTGTTTTACTTTTCATAAATTAATAGATAAAAATATATAATTATTAATATATTATTAATTGTTAATTATAAAAATATAATATATTTTAATAATATATGTAATTTATGTAAAGTATAAAAAGTTAAAATTTAATAAGGTTAAAAAATAAAAAATACATATAATATTTCACTTAATAAAAATTGATCAAATTAATGAAATATAATAAATTAGAAATATATTAAAAATTAGAAAACTGCATGTTTTACAACATTTTTATTTAGTAATAATAATAAGCTTATATATAAATTAATTATTCAAAATTTTCTAAAGTTGAAAAGTATTATTCATGTTATTATTATTTGTAAAAAATAAAGAAAAATTTATCAGTTATATTCCTTATATAATTCATTAAAGAATAAATTTTATATTGAAAACAATTAGTTGTTTAAAATACCGTTTTAAATTATCAAAGAAAAATGTTCGGAATTTTATTAAAAATATATTAAAATAACAAATGTTTAAAAATATTCAGTATCAATGAAATATTTACATTTAATACTCTTCAAAAATGTCTTGATAAATTTTTTAAATAATTTTTGTATGTACATTATCAAACTTTTTATAGACAAATTAAAAATAATTCTTATATGATTATAAAATGTATTAAGAAATTACTTATAATATTCTGATATTTTTTAAAATATTTAAAAATAATTTATGGAAACCTGAATATATCAAAAAATTAATTTAAGAATAAAATATTTATTTATTTTTATTTGTATTCATTGTAATTTAAATTTCTATTTATATTGTGCTCGTAATATAAATATATTTATTTAATATATCTACAAATGTATATTCAAATTTACATTGTATATCGCATGTATAAATCCTATTTTTAAAAATATAAGAAAATTTTCGTATTAATAATTTTTACACATTTATCTATTTATTAATTTTTCATTTGAATTAAACTACTGAAAATCAGTCACTTATATTCATACAATACTATAATAATATTTACATTATTAAACTAAAATTTTAATTAAAAACTATGGGAATAATCTTTTTTATTTTATTATGATTCTTCATTTAATCTAAAAAATATTATAAAAAAATTGTAAGAATTCTATTTAGTTTTATCGATATGACATGTACCATGAATACGTTGTAGGTCAAATAGACCCTTCAGCGTTTTTTACTATCACTACAAAAATTAATTTGTATAATCATAAATTGTTTTATAATTGCTTTTTTAGTTTTGTTCGAAGTAAAGTTAAATTTTCACGAAATTCGAAAAATTTACACTTTTTAATAGTTTTAGTAATGAAAAAACATTAAATGATTAAATTATATGGAGATCTTATATTTATTAAAATTTTTTGATATCAAATATTGTGTTTTTTGTAATATAGATAAAATTATTATTGTAGGTTAAATGAATGTCTATAAATTATTTATTTAAGAAACATTAGGCACGGAGATTAGCAAGCACATTTGCTAAGCGTTTAAGGCGAAAGATATTAGGCACATCACTTTAATTTACCCATCTTGTGGACAAGGTTTGAAGTCCTACTACTTCAACACTACTTTGGTCTAACTGCATCAATGATCTTAAACTATACAGGTAAGTTAAGTCATCTGCTACTGCAATTTGTCAAGCCGACAATAAAAAATTGCTTAGAATCACCTGACATAGAACAATTAAAGAACTGATTTCTACAAAGATAAAATTACAGACGAATAAACATTGATATCAAAATATCAATGTACAGATAAAACTGAGATGAATAAATATTGATATCAAAATATCCACTAAAAAGCCAGCCTTAGTAGTCGGAAACCAGGTGTGATGGATGGAAATTGACAAATCCTTGCGGAGGTAAAATGACGTTAGTTCCATAAACATCTCTACAATATGAACCGAGGAGCGTCTGGTGACTACTTTAAATGTCAAGTTTGGAGCACTGGTGGTATCACTCTAATTGATTCAGGCATTGACGAAAATTTTGAGTATGCCAGCTATGTAACTTCGTTCGTGTGAAGACATTTTCGCAAACCGGCATTTTACGGTGGTTGCACGCTAATTAAATAATTCAAGTTAATTGAATGATATCTGATACTAATTATTGACTATCAATCCTCTGTTTTAATCATCATAGTGCCAAAAAATATAGTAAATACCAATTTTTCCTTGATTTTAAACAACTGAAAATCTTGATTTTGTAATCGGCACAATATCTAACAGTCATCGACAAAGTTTTATAGAACCTCAGAAATGGCATCATTTTTCAACTTGCATAGCAATTACTGTCAGATCCGTCTACAGAAACGGGAAAATAATATATACAATTCATCGTTCATAAGATAATGATCTTAAATTACGTTCATATTTCAATAACAGTAATTTAATTAACTATAATATATCTACTTTGATTACTTGTTGTGTGAACTATCACTAATCTCGAAAATCCTGGGATTAATTATTCAGTAATTATCTAGATCTTTTATAACTCGTTTTTCGATTTTTCCTATAACTTTTTTCTATCATTACATTATTGTATTCATCGTTGTATGCACTGTAAAAATATCTACACGATATTAAGTTCTATAAAAGTTTTATACGTTTGTACATAATGCATAAACACTTTTCATATAGAAAAGAAGTATAGTAATCTCTTTAATTCTTCTATTATGCTATACTTAAGCAAAATATACCATGATAATTTCATGAAGGAAAAGGAAGAGTAAATAATTCTTCAGTTAGTTCGGCGAAAATTATATCCATCACAATTTCTATTTATTAACTATTTATTTACGATGATAAATCATTGCTCAACGTTCAAAAATATTAATAACATTAATATTTATTATATAATTATATACTTTAAAAAACCGCTATGATCAAACTTTGATTAGAAAAGTTAAGGCTGACCAGTTCTAACTATATATAGTTGTTAAGGATCAAATTAAAATACTTATCGTTATTGTTTTAAAATAAAATTTATTATACTTTGTTTTAATATAAGTATCTTGATATTATTTTCTTATAATTCTTCTTTATTTATAGTTTTTACAGGTGATACTTTAAATACAATATTTTTGAAGTTTTTACATAATTTCTATAAGTCTTATCCGACTGATCTACTCCGTTAAAATCCGGAACTTTCCGCTTTCCTCCTGCATTTATATCATCGGTTTCTTTTTACGTATTTTTTTCCTATTTTTTTTAAGAATTTTTTATGGTAAAATTTTCTGTCATTTGTTAATTTTTTGTTATATCACGACCTTCGCTTGATACGCTTATTAAATATCGCGATTCTTCATTTGTTTGTTTTGGGTATGTCGAGTTTTTATGAATCTCTTCTCAATTATTTATTCGCGATTCTTTTCGTATTTATTTCTGAAAAATATAAAATTTCTACAAGATATTTATTGATTATCGTGTTAGTCCTGAACCTTCTCGATCTTTCTCCAGTTTCATGTGCTCGTAGACCCCCATCCTCAGCAGATGAGTCAGCCACAAGATACCCTTACGTATTTTCGCATCTGCGATTTTTGACGTCTTATAGGTAATATCGGCCGTTTCTCCCTCATATCTGCTAACAAGAGGGTGCTTCATTGATGTGATGAACCCACGGCCTCACCTATCCCAAACAAATAAGTCCTTTGCTAATCATACATATATCTCTTTTAATGTATGACCACTATTGTCATATTGTACGATATTTGTCTGTGTTAGCAAGATCTCTCTTTTCCGTGGATATGAGCCGTCCATGCGATCAATTGGTGATGTTTCCCGACCATTTGCGACTTAGCTCATAGGTCGCCCTCTAGACCTGGCAGCACTTTATCTCGTTACCAGTGCTACTCAATGTGAAAGTTTTAATGTGAAATTTTCACTTTATTTCTTAAGAAATTCTCCCCACAATGGCCCACCTGGAGCTAGCATGAAGGTGCATCCCAGCATCTTGCGTTTATAGATTTTACTGCGAGCAACTCAATATTTTATCGAAAATTGATTCTTTTTGAGTAAATTTCAATTACTTTTGTATTATAATTTATTTTTGCTTGATATTTTCCTCATCGTATTGTTATCATTATTTTTTGTATTTTAACCTTAATTTAACAATAGTAGAATAAAAAAAATTCGAAAATTAATGCTATAATTGTAGTATTGGACTGCAGAACTATAGTTCGTTGCGATTCATGCCAAAGTATCTAAATCTACAAGTTAATCTAAGAGTAATATCAAAAATTATTTCTAAAAAAAAATCTGAAATAAACTAATAATATTTGAAAAATTGTGAGTGTACCATAAAGACAATCTGTAAAAAAAGATGAGATGATACAAAATTTTATTAAAACTATCAGAGCGTACGACAATTTTCAAACTATTTAAATTTAATTATCTAATAATATTAGTAGTCACATACTTAGAAGATTATGAACATGTCATATTTAGATTTGCGATCATTGCTATATTGATATATAAATGACAACATATTTTCTACTCATTACTTATTTGGACACGATGTTCATATGAGCATTGATATTAATGAAACTCATCAACAAGTTCAACAATTCGATAAACGAAGGAAAAGACATCATTATAGCATTCAAGGAAATGTCAACTAAAGTCTTTCATAAAGATGAATTGCTAATATGAAGAAATAGGAGGGAATATTGCCTATAAAGAGTATAAAAAATTTGGACAACTTCAAAGAGCTAGTGCCGCCTTTATGACTAGATCAAATCCAGTGAATCAATTTTAGAGCGTAAATACATGCTAGCATTTAAAATGATGATTTATAGATTATATTTATTAAAAACTCATCCCTAAAAGTATATAATCGCAGTCTTTTAATTTAATTTCATCATATACAATTTCTTTTTAATTATATATAATTCGTTATAGTAAATCAAGTATGATTGTAAAAATTGTAGGAAAAAAGATAAATCGATGGATAGATAGATAGATAGATAGATAAATTAATAGAATGATAGAAAGAGAGAGAGACAGTTACAAATAGTCTATAAAAAAATACAATTTGCTCAATCAACGATTTATACAGTTTTGTTGTTATCAATTTGCTTTTCCATAAAGCTTGATATCCCCTTCAGTTTTCTATACGATAACACTTTTTAGAAAGTTCTGAAAATTCAAATCATAATAGTTTTGGTCATTTATAGAATATCATAATTTTTATTTAGTTACCTACTTCATTTTTCAAATCAATTACATACCAATTCTAATAACGACGAATTTCGATGGGTTTGGATCCTCGTTTCTCTATATACATATATCTAAACATTTATTTTTTATTATATATCTTAATTAATGTGTGATTTAATTTATTTTTTATTGATTTTTAAAACAATTTTTACATAAAATTATTATAAAACATATTAAATATATTTATATGAATTGATGAGAATGAAAAACCTCAAGAAATTGAGTATAGCGAGGAGATTTCGAGCGGCGACAAGGCAAACAAAGCAATTATTAACAAAGCAGGTAAAAATTACCGGAACCCGATCAAGAGACGAACAAAGACTTAATCGCCTCACTTGTAAGAGATCGTGTAAACAAACTCGCCTCTCGGAGCTCAGAGGCCAGGAGTAACGAGAAATCCTTGCAGGGCTCCGCTCGGGGCGAGGTGCAATGCTAGCCTCGTGTGCATCGCCGCGAGGATCCTTTCAAGGAATGCACGCGTCGCCGTAAGGAGCCTTTCACAGAAAGCACGTACAACTGATGAGGGAGGCAAAGGCGAGGGGTCACGTGAGGGATTTATTCGAGGAAGCTACGAGTGACGGTCAACTGAGAATCAACCATACATGGAAGACAGCAAGGAATCATCGGATATGTAGACGGACCTGCCATTGCGCTGGATGGACGGGTGTAACCCCAAAAATGAAGGCGTGTGGCTTAAGAGACCCCGAAGAGGAAAGCGTTAAAGGGTTGTAGCACGGTCCCCTTCAGGCATGCGAGCAGGAGTCCGGGCTATCGAAGAACCATGAGATGGCAAGCAACAGAGAGGCAGTGAAATGTGGAAAAACAACGGTATGACGCGCAGAGGGTCCGGGAATTACATGACATAAACAAATACACCTTGTCAAGGCTCGATTCCCGGGAGAGAGTAAAACAAAGGAAGGCAGAAGGTAGTTGAACCCGGAGGATCAAGCGCGCAGAAATAAGTACGCGCCGATTTTCAAGGATTTTTGCCTTCGTACTCGACCAACAAGTCGAACCTTGTCTCAACAAGCTCCGACCGTTAGAGCGAACTTTGTAAGTGATAACGCTACTTATAGGCAGTAACAATAGAGACATCGTCAAGAACGGTTTTTAATATCAACGGCTAGTGAAACATTGTACGCGACGGCGAGACTTGATACATACTTATATATGTCCGAATAACAACTTGTGAAAATACATTCATCTCGAATGAAATAAATTGTGATAATAACAGCAAGAGTACGCATTATTTCAACTACCAACATTAATATTATATTTATTGTAAACATACATCATATACAATTTTATTAAATTTTATTAATTAAATTGTAAAATACAAAAAAAAACTAACAAAGTTTATATTATTTATTACATAATTATGCAATCACAGTGTACTAGTTCGTTCTTTTATATTCATTTTATTTTCAAGTCATTTTACTTTTATATTATCTAAATTATAATATACATTATAGACTAATAATTTATAAACTAATTAATAGTTTCAACTCATAAATAAATTTTTATTGCTTTATTACTTAATTGATCAAAAGAAACAACTTAAAAGTAATGCAAGTTCTACATTTCGAGAAAAAAGTAGAAAAAGAAATTGAAAGAAATTATGAGTTTGATAAAAATTAGAATTTGGTAAAAAAGAAAACAAAGAAATGTGAATCTAACAAAAAGTAGAACCTTTTTGAAAAAAGGGAAAATAATATTAATTTAACGAAAAGATTTGTCTTGACTTTATTACTATAATGACTAGGAATGATAAGGATAGATTCCTCAAAACCAAGCCCTAATTAAGCATCATTTTATGTATATGGATTTTTTAATGGCTTACTATAGAACATATATATAAGCTGCACATTCCTTAAACATATAACTTATTTATTTACTTTTAACTCACCGTCAAAAAAGAAGCAAACTGAAATAAAGAAAAGAGGAAATGTAATTTATGAGCATGGTACGGTATAATAGTAAAGGTCTATATTGAGTTATCTTCATGGTAAATAACTTCGTCACAAGTTTATTATTTATAATTATAGATTTATTCTTTTGTAAAATTTGGATGTTGATGAATATATATTTCTTATTAATGAGTTTCAGGGTACTGATCTGATTAGAGTTTCAAAATTTTATAGTGAAAATAAAAATGGAAAATTTTTAAGTTTTATGCACGAAGATATAAGGACTTTGTATGATGCTTTTCGAAAAGGAGCCAAGGAATCAAGTAAGTTAATATTATAAAATTTATTTCATAGACACATATACTTAATTAATTAATTATGAAAGCAAAACATATAATATAAATAAATATAATATCCAAATCTATATAAACATTTTTGAAAAGTTTTATATATTAAATATTTATAAAGTACACAATATACATTTCTTTTAATAAAAAGTTAGATCCAGTATATTAAATATATTCCTTATTCTTTGCAGTAAATTATTACTGTTATTTTTTATTAAAAATAAATCGAATATTATTCAAGAAATAATTTGGAATAATTATGAAAGTAAGAATAAAAAACAAATTTTATAAATATATAAGTTTACGTAGTTTACTAATCATTGAATTATACTATGTTGTTTATTTTTGTGTTATCTTCAAAATTTCATGTATCTAGAAGTGCTTTCTTCTCATTTTAAAAACAGAAATAAGCAATTTTTTGTATGTTTTAAAGAAAAAAACTAAACTAATTTTAAAATTACTAAATAATAATATAACTTATTTAGTTTTATAATCTTTTAAAATCGTATCAGCTTCTATTAAGTATACAAATTTTTAACCGGTTAGTCTTGTGGAGACGTAATACAACACATTTAATTTTCTAATTCTATGAATTTAAGTTAAAAATCTGAACAATATAATATTATAAGAAATTTAAAAAATTTTACTACTGTTAAATTTTGTTATTATCATATAATTTCATAAATATATGATATGATACAATCATATATTTATGACTCAAGTTCAAGTTTACGTTTAAAATTTGTAATAAGTTCTCTACTAAATTAGCATATAATTTTTATTTTACATGCATCATTTATTAACTCTTACGGAAATAAATGAAATTAACCTTATTAGTTTCTTTTATATATATAATATGATTTTTAAAAAATAAAGAAAGAATTACTTTATATATGAAAAAACTTCAAGCTTTTAAAATAAAAAGTAGATTTTATGCCTCATATTAAAATTATGTTTTTCAACATTTATTTATAATGATTGCGCATTTAATTATTAATATTAATTAGCTATTAAATGAAATATTATCAATATATTATTTAAAATACTGAATCTTAATTGTAAAATAGGCATATCTTAAGTACGACAAATAATATATAATAATAAGATAATACTATACAGACTAGTTGAATCTCTGTAGCTATTTTATTCACTACTTTATTCGGTACATTTAAGACGAATATTACTTCTCCATAACTACGTTTTTTGATGCATATAAAAAATATATGCAGATTCATATATGTATGCTCTATTTCATTACTAGCAGAATTAAAATTTCATATCGAATAATTCGATCTCTATTGCATTTCTATTCCAGTCAAATATCATTTAATTCAAGTCATAGACCATACATAACACTAAAGTATTCTTTGTAATATGTTAAACCTTCTCTTTTGTGTGAAATTTGAATTTGAATTTACATCAATTTTAAGGTTACATGAAAAACTTCTTTAATATTTTTTAAATGTTTTTTAAAATTTTTTAACTAATAAAAATATAAAAAAACTAAAAAGATTAATAAAAATTTATCAAAAATTGGAATTTTTTGTTATTTGCAGATATTAGAATATAAATTGTTTATTTATTTCTAAGAAACTTTTAACTTTTTTAATTTTAGATAAACTATTATAATATTTTATAATGAAATTAGCCTAAGTATTAATTTTTCTTATCATCAATATCAGCACTTTAAACAAGAGCATTCTTGAGTTTTTCGAAAATGAAAAATTTGACGTTACAATTACTTAGGACCAGAAGAGGTTAAAATCCCTATAAAGACCAACGTAAGTGAAAAGAGGCACTCTTGCAGAATAAACTTGCGAGTGCAGAGTATCATATTTAATGATGGTGTGTGTGAATAAATGGCGTGTCAGTTATGGCAATGCATCGACATAAGAGTATATTGAGTATCTTGTCTGAGCTTTATCGCAAATACGTAATATGTTGTCAAAGGGTTAAACGGGATAGTTAGTTCCAGAAAATCATTTTAATTATTATGAGGGCGTTTGTGATAAATATGTTTATATCAGCCTACTAATCAGTGAGAAAAAATCTATTTTAATTAATAATGCAGCAGAAACTAATGTAAGTCATTAATTATTATAAATATCACAATATTGTACTAAAGACAAGCAGTATTTAATAGCTGGTGGCTTTTTTCTTTTGCGAGCAATTTAATTTTGAATTTATACCATTACATTGCTAGTCAAATATATTAATATAATTAATATTTTATTGTGCAATAATTCTAAGCAAAAATTATTTAATTTATTATTTGTATTAAATTAATCGTATTATTTTACAATATTTATCACAGCATTTGCATATTTTTTTTAAATATTTGAAACTTAAATAAGTTAATGTCATTATTATAAATAGTGTTCATTTATTATTTACTAAGTCTAAACAAAATAAACATCCACCAGTAGAATAAATAAACTATTGGAGTAACAAATCATATTATAAGATTGTTTTTAAAATGTAGAGTTTAAAGTTAATATGAAGAAAAGATTATAAATCTCAATTATTAACTAATATATTAGAAAATAAATAAAATTTGATAGAAACAGCAACATCATTAAAAGCACAGAAAAATAAAAATAAATATTTTATACGATCACATAAAACGATACAAATTCTTTCATGTTCAATAAAATAAATAAAAATGCAATTTCTGTCATGTTAAATAAAATAAATAAAATTGTTTAACTGCATTACTGTAAGAATTTTAGATTGTTCACTTTTATCATATTAATTTTCTTATTATAGATTTTTTTGAAAACTATATTTCGGTAAAAATGAATTTAGTATTTTTAATTTAATTTGAAATATATATATAAATTATATATAAAAGCTGATACTCAAATCATGAACACAAATTTTTTATTTCTTCTTTGAAACTTAGTGAGAGAATTACATATTTTCAAGAAAACTTATTATTATTATCATTTTGTTTCTGGATTTATATCTTTATTTAAATCAGTTTTTCATTCCTTTACATAATATCATAGTGCATCATGTATCGTAATTCTTTTTAATCGAGTTTTAACAAACTAGAAAATTTTAGCTCTTTTACTTTAGTGATCAGTAATACCATATATTGCAAATTGCGCCTAAACATTATTTTCTTTGAATAAAAAATGCAAACTAATTTTATAGTTTAAACAAATTAACATTGTTTTATAAATTATAAAAAATTATAATACTGATTCTTTTAATGTTTAAAAAAATTTTAAAGTTTTTTTTAACATTTTATATGTTAATTTCTTAAAAATTATTCAAAGATTTTTCAAAACTATTATAAATATACAAGTAAATAACAATATAATAGGTTAACATATAACATAAGTGGAATATTCTTCATTTTTTAATCATATTTATTTATTATTTTACTTACAAAATTTCAAAAGGCATATTAAAATATTTAATATTTAATCATATTATTTTCATATTATATTTAACATAATGTTAAAAATACCGTTGCGCACCTACGTATATTGAAAAACTATATTGAGTGAAACGCTACATCACACGATACATGTAAAGAAAAAAGAAAAAATAAAAAAGAAAAGATGATGCCTTAGAAGGAATGTTTAAATTTTATAATTATAGCAATAAAATTTTATGATCAATAAAATGCTACTCTGACCAAGTAATTTCGAGAATCACGCTGAATAGTAGGAAAATAAAGAAAAATAGAGGTTACATTTCTCTCACAGAAGAGAAAATCAGACTGCTATTAGTTCAAGTTCAAAACATGTTACATTTATTAGCAGAGTACTAGCTCTGTTTGTAGTTAAATTAAATAGAAGAAAACGATGGAGGGACCAGAAAAAATTGTTCAATTTGATTAGACAAAACGTATTGAATAAGAGACCAAGGAAGAGAAACTTTTCTGAAGGAGTTGGTTGTTTCAGAAAAGCAAACGGTCAAAGTATTACGAATCGAGCTTACGCCTTGTCTTGATAAAATGACACATCTTTATAAGCCTTAAATTACTAGCACCAACTTAATATGGTAAATAAGTATAAAAAAAAAAAATATATTAGTAGTTAATTTCAGAAAAATGTGTACCAATATATTTTATTTAAAGCATGAAGTAGAAGAATTCTATTAAATCTGAAACAATTTGAAATTTGAAATATAGATACAATATATTCAAAAAATTTCATTAAATATTTTTGAAAATAATACCAAAAATAAGTATAAATATTTTACTGCAAAAACTTAAGTTATAGAACAAGATGTATGTAAATAAATAAAAAATTTTCAATACAACTGATCTTTAATACTTTGGAAGTATGAAATCGAAATGCTACACAGATATGCATTCTATGAAGTATCTAATTAAATTAGAAGTTGTTTGGAACTAGAATATAAGTATTGAAGACTTAAAACTAATTTTAATAGAGCTTATTGAAAATTACATAATCTTTCAATGATAAAATATAAATCAAAATAAGTAAATTGAAAGTTAATTGATTAAAGAGGAATGACTGTTCAAACATTTAATTAAAATAATAGTCTTTTCCATATTTTGAAAAACAGTCGATTGTTTTATTTTTCACATAATTGAAGAAGACAATTGAATACACAAATGTATTAAGAAAAAGTATATTTAAAAATGAGCACGACAGCAAAACAGCAGAGCTTGACAAATATGAACGCATTTTAGTACACTTACTTCATTGTAATATAAATTTATATTATAATAATATTCTATATTTTGAATATTTTAATTTTAATTTGACAAAATTTTTAATAGGTTTTTATTTAATTATCAATTTTAAATTAATTAGTTCGCTTGCTATTAAACGACGCGTGTGTAACATCAATAACTAGAAAATTTATTTTTTAAATAATTAAATAAAACTAAACTCTAATTCTTTAATGATAATTATTATAATACAGTTAATCTCAATTATTTTTATTATGAAACTTAGAAAGTTTTTTTATTTAAAAAAATATTGAGAAATAGTTAGTTCTATATTATTATTTCTATATTATCGCCACATATGATATATAAAATTTCATCTGTATTTTAAAATGTTTGCAGTGATCTAAATCAAAGTTTACACTTAAAATTTTTTGTAAAAGAAGAATATTATATCAAAAAATGATAGAGAAGAAATTTTCAAGTATTTTTATTCATTTTTATTACATTTAAGTTTTTGATTTTGATTTCTAAAAATAGACAATTTTTATATATATTAAAATAAAAATTATTTCCAATAAGAATTATATATACCATATTTAACTCTTTAAATATATTTTATGTCTATTACAATCACTAATAAAAATTATGTAGCATAAAATGAAATCTATCTTTATAAATAATCAAATTAAAATAATAATTAAATACTAATTAAAAGAACTGAAATATGAAAACTTAAAATTGGTTTTTAATTATAAAATATTATATTTACATTTACAGATAATGGTCCTTGTCTTGGATGGCGAGATGAGCCTTTTAAACCGTATCATTGGCTACATTATAATGAAACTCTTTTAAGAGCAAAAAATTTAGGATCAGGTCTCATTTCATGTGGTCTTCAACCTGGTTGTCAAACTCATATTGGTTTGTATAGTCAAAATTGTCCCGAATGGATATTAACTGAACAAGCTTGTTATACTTATTCTCTTGTTGTTGTACCTTTATACGATACTCTTGGACCAGATGCATGTGCATATATTATTAATCAAGCAGATATAAATTTGGTTGTATGTGAAAATGATAATAAATGTAATCTACTATTGGATAAGGCACCAAGGTATATAAATAATATATTTACATATAAATTATTATTATGAAAAAATTCCAATACTGAAATTATTGTTTATATGTATTTAATATACAGCATTCATGTTTTATTTATAAGTTTTTTATTAATTATTATTTACAAAACATTTTTGCAGAATTATAACTTTAGTTATATATCTTATACAACTATTATATTAATTAATTTAATTATTTTTATAAATAATTTACTTTTTAAATATAAATATTATATTTCAGAAATACATATATCGAAATTATCATTTAGTTTCTTCATAAGTTACTCAATTTCTTACAAACTAATTTTTTCAAACAATTTATTAATAATTGTGATATTCACACAAAAATGTTTATTCTATAAGTACGGTTTTTTTAATCTAATTATTCATTATTTAATCATATATACACACAAATAATTTAAAATATGTTTTTATGTCAAATATAATTTCTTAAATAGAATTCAAATAAAGAAGTTTAAAAATATTTATTAATTTTTAAATAAATCTTATTTAATAAGTTTACTTATTTGTTGCAAAAGAACATATTGTATTTATATATGAACATTATTACTATCTGTGTAAAAAATGAAATTTGTTTACATTTTTAACTTATGAATTTCAAAAACTTTCCTAAAATATAATATTAATTATTTTAAATTATTAAAAATCACTTTGTATAAAATTATATTTTATTAATCTATATATTTAATGTAAAAAATTTCTTTTAATGTTAAAAAAATTTTAGTGTAATGTATTTTAATTTTCTTTTAATAATAAAAAGAATTGAAATTTTTTAAATATTTTGAGTAATAATAATTTCATTATTTTTTAAAAATCATTATAACAAAATAATATGATTAATACAATCCAATATCAAGGCTTAGATTATTGTATAAAATCAAAGAAGTTGTTTACATTACAAAATTTGTTATTTCAAATAAAGATTAACCAATAGAATTAATATTCTTATTTCAAATATTTTATTTAAATTATGTAATTAAAATCAAAATGTGAATGATTTTAATAATTAATATTTATTAATTAATTAGTCGAATATTAAATGATATAAGTATTATTTTTATTTGCAAAATATTTAATTTATACTTATTTTATTTCATAAACATTTTAAACTTTAATTAAACAGTCGCTATTTTCCTATTTTACTTGGTGTAGTTCGAGGTTTGAAATCAAGGTTTGGAATTGGAGAAAAGGTAAGTGTAATTAATTGTAAGTTTTACAAAAAGAATTAAATAATGAGACGGTTTATATATTAAACTATTAATAATTATATTTCATTCATTGTTTAGTGATAATATATAAATCTACATTTTCATATAGCGGCAGATTGATTATAATAACTCACAAATCTTAATAATTAACATATTTACTATTTGGTACTTAACTCGACAGACAGAGCTCCTGCAAATGAGTTGTCAACAACATAAGGCTGAATATGATTAATATGCCTTCAAGGAAGTAGGCTATGTGGTTATAACTACCTGCTCAAAACCTATAATTTTTCTGATATAGGCGCTGATCAGTGACAACAAATAGGGTGAAAGAAGCGGTCAATAATTTTATAGGTAAAATAATTACCGAACCTGACAAGTAAATGAAGGAGAGGAGGTAACAAGAAGCTTGAGAGACTGCTAGTCTGTTGAAAAAGTTATCAGATTGCTGTTGTGGCCAATAAGGGTCGAACAACCGCCAACAGGACCTTATGTAGTACTTCTGAAGAAAGCAATGGAAAGAACGTGAAAAAATCTACAATTTGTGGAGTCGGAAATCGTTTTCTTTGACATCAATAAAAGTTTTGAAATGAAACGCAGGAATAGGAAGATCAGCCTGCAATATTTATAGTGGTGATCTACATAATAATAACTTATGCTATACTTATAAACTAAAGACTTATTATTCCGTTTACATACTATATTATTATCTCCATTTTGAATATTATTTATAACATATACATTTATAAACTTGCATATATACATGAACTATAGGTATTTCATCGCAATGTAATAAAAAATCTAAAATTTAATAATTAAATTAAATTAGAAATTTCTCTCATTCTATTATTTTAATTATTATTCAATTACTTATTTTTTACAGGTGTAATCAATAAGATTAAAATTAACTATTATGATTCTAGAAAAATAATTCAAAAAGAAAATAAATACAGACACATTGAAATAAAAAAATTTATTTATAATTTTATAAAAAATAAAGTTAAAATAGTTACATTTTTTTTCAATTGTAGCATAAAAAGAAATATTTAATAAACTAATTACATATTATATATTTAAATAAGTAATATATAACAAAACGTCGAAACTATGTATACCTTTAAAAACTTTCAAGTTAAAAAAGTATTTCCAAATTTTTAGAACTTCATTATTATTTAAACAAATGTACACAAATATTTTTAGAAAAATTCGTTTATATAACATTATTATGAAATTTGGTTTAAAATATAAAATACTTTTATACAAATTTTTCGAAAAATTTTAATTAGTTTAACCAAATTAGAAGAAATATTTTTTATAGTTGCATACGAGAATCTTGATATACCTATATGTGTTATACCTTTCATTTAGGAATTGATTTACAACTACATTCTGATAAATAAAGGTGGTAAGTAAAATTAAGTGAAAGGTTACTTTACAATTAAATGCTGTAAAATTAAGTCTATATTTGTAAATTTATATAAAAATTGTATAATGAAAATAGAATATTTTTATAGCTATTATAAATAAATTACATAAATTTCTTCTAACATTTATATTGATAATTACTTTAGATAAAATATCAAATCATTCAATAGTATAATTTACATATTATATGAATTATAAGAACATACTGATGGGTATATTTTATTTACTTCATTCTAATATCTCAAATATCCAGAATTCTATGGTGGTAAGTAAAATTAAGTGAAAAGTTACTTTAAAATTAAATGCTATAAAATTAAGTCTATGAGTATAGTACTATAATTTTATATTTTTATTTCTTCATTGAGCGTTATAGTTTAATTTTGAAAATGTATCTGTATTCATATTTCACATTACTGCAATAAATCAAAATTTCTGGTTGTATAAATGTAAAATTTTAATTGCATTTATCGCTGTAGAATTATAATACATTATTTTTATTTACTTTCAGACGTCTTTTAAAGTACTTTGAAATTTCATTGTAGAATTTCTCAAACGTTTTCAAACTAGTGTATACAAAATTTTGAAATTTTTTTGCTTTATTAGTTTTTGAATGTTAAGAATTGAAAGTATGTGGCGTTCAAGATAGGATTAAAGTCTATAAGTTGACGATAGTGGCGAAAAACGAGCAGAAACATAAGGTATAATATGTTTACCGTTAGCGCATTCAATAAAATTTTTCCAGATTTTTCTTAAATTTCCTACTAAAATGTGCGTGGCACTACCTTCTCTAAGAAATTTATTGGTGCATATACACAAAATATGAATGAATTTAAAAAAAATATTATTGGTTGAATGATTTGAATTTAAAATAAATATTTATAAAATATAAAATAGTTAAAATAGGTTGTTCATATTGGTACTTACTGAAATAATGATTAAAAAATATCAATATATAATATTAAAGAAATACTTGAAAAAATTAAAGAATATACTATCAACATATACATTGATGATAAAAAGTATTTATTTGGTGGTAAAATAAGCATGCAGTATTTTACTAAAACAGCTATGACTAGTTGTTGTAGATGAAAAAAAGAAAGTTGCAGTATTTTGCTTGAATCATTTAACTGTAAAATATAAAAATATAAAATAAAATTTTAAATATATTTGTCAAAACATTTTTTATTTATTTTACCCTTAAAAAATTTTCAATAAAGACTAAAATTTTAAATAAACAAATTGGTTGAATATGCATGTTTCTGTCGTATATCCCAGATAATTCTGATTATAAAACTTTATATAAAAGCTACAATTATTTTATCATAAATTTTATAGTTTTTAACTTTTCTTTATTTTTATGATTTCACACTATATATATATATATAAATACAGGCAACTACTGCTACTAAAGAAATTTATATCTTTATTTTTAATTCTACGTAAATAGTTCAAGAACTAAACAGTATTGAATTATATAATAAAATATAACTTTGTAACTATAAAAACATACATATGGTTTTTTTGCAATCTTTTATAATAAAAATGTTAATAAATATAATGAAAAAAGTTGTACTTATATTTAATTTAGTTTTATGATAATCAATTTTACAAAAGATATTTTTTATCATAAATATATATAATTACATTAATATCAAATGTCATACATTTACACTTTTATAATATTAGTAATAATTAGTATCGTTGATGAAATTAGGAAATATAAAGTGAAAAAGACAATTTAATAACTTTCAATCGAAAATATATAAAAGAATTTAAATATATATTATTATAGTACTTGTTACTATTATAGAAATTACTAAAATTTTAGAGTAATATTACAAACAAATCCCATAAATATTATTTTTAAAAATCCATAATTGTCGTTCAAAATTATTTATTAATATTACTAGCTCGCTTACTAACATTACTCTAACTCATAAATTAAATTATATTATAGTAGACCGTAATATAAATATAATAAATCTTAATAATTTAATTATTATTCGATAATTTTAATTTAATTTTTCTATTTATAGTATTTAAGGGTAGTTGCCTTGGCAATATTTTATTTCTTGATGCAATTCTTTAAATTATGAATTGCTCTAATATTATACCCGCATCACTAAAATCCTGCAGATGCTGTACCTAAAATCCCATATTATGAGCCTTTTTTATAACCTTTATTTACCCAGTAAATGAGGTATATCAATCAATGGCTAGACATACTTTCTTGTAATTCTGAGTAGATATTCATACTTAAAAATGGTACCTTTTGATTTTCCTATTATGATACAATAGTTCTGACTTATTCGAAATTCTGACTTAGACGAAATATTGATGTATATATCTAGTATTTTCTCATAATTTACTTATGTAATTAATTCCTATTTTTATCATTTTTTTATAATGTCTGAGTTCTCATTTACTTTTTTCATCTCATTACAAATACATTACTGTTTTTTTCATTTGTTAGTCCAAATCTTCTTTGATAATGAAAATTAACTTAACACAAAGTATTGTTTATACGGTTTGATTTTTCAGTACTTCTATTACTAATAAAATGTTATTAAAAAATAAATCTATACAACTTTGAATAAAACTAATATAGAAAATTAAAATTTAATATATTTTCAATTCTAAAAAATTTAGAAGACTTTTTTATTAAAATTCTAATATTGATACGTATTAATAAAAAATACAATTAAACAAAATTCTGCTCCACAAATAATATAATTCAGTAAATTTTATTATATCAAAATTAGAATTATTATTTTAGGTGGAAATTATTTTATACTAATTTTTTTATTTTGAAGTTTGTAGTTTGAATATTAGAAGTCGGAAGTTTTCAACATCCAAACGGGAGTCAAATCTTAAAATTCGTAGCAGCATCAAAGAAAAAATTGTGATATAATATATGACAGAATTACCAGGAATACATATTGTAATATTCTTACATTATGATCATCAGTAACATTACTATCTAAAAATATACCCATAAATTATTGAATATCAAACATAAGCTTCTATATTCTTTGAAAATCTATCTTAAAAATAAATCTATTCGTAGTATAATTATAAATTATAATGAATTGATTATTTGATTTGTATTGAATATCTTTAAATTTCTTCATAAATCCATCACTTCTGTTTTTTATCATCATTTATCGCTATTATAAAACTAAGATATATTTTTGGTAAATACTACAAAGAAAGTGAAATGCTACATAACACTTAAATTTTAATAATGCATGAAAATTAAAAGCCCTTTTTTAAAATTACCATATTAAAAATTTTGCGTATTTCCATCGATCTAAATATGTACATATTTTGTTAGATATTACTTAATATAACATACATAAATACCTATATTATTTAATTTCCATTGATGTGTTATACATTTTTATAAATAAAATTTACTACTTTATAATTTAATACTCTTTTAGGTTTCATAATTATAAAAATAAAAGTCAATGATGAAATTATGTTTTTAATTGTTATGCATAAATAAAAATAAATGATAATATGCAAACATTTTTATGTTTGAATGTATAATTATTATTTTTAAGTATACTAAATAGTATAAAGTATTTATAAATATCAAAAAATAATTTGATATAAATACAATGTCGAATAAAAGATACTTACCTCGTATGTAATACAACAATTTTGAAATGAAAAATTGTTCAAAATGATACAAATTTTGTTTTTGAATGATAATTTGTAATGTAACAATTCTGATGTTTTGTAATTTTTCCTTGTTCTTTTTTTAAAGTAAAAATATTTAATTTTTTTGTTATATAATTAATGTAATAATTATATTTGTAAATATTTGTTAATATGTATTTACAAATATAATATATTTGTAACCGTTACACAATAATATTTAATAATTTGTAACCGTTATACAATAATAATTAATAATCTATATTGTATGTATATATAAGATATATAAAACAGAACTTACATGATACATAAGATTATATAGAATCATGAAACATATAATTAATATGAAATAAATTTTTGATTTTTAAAGTAAGATGTTTATTTATAAACTAACACGTGACATGTAAAACAGAATTGTCTTGGAAGACATAAGATACATATAAGAATGTCACCTTCTGAAATGTTGAATGTTATTTCTATCCAAAGACGCAACCGTAGATTTTACAATAAATATATAACTTCGAACCTTGATACGTGTTATCTTAAATTTTTTAGTGAATAATTTTGACATGCTTACACATTTCTTGAGTTAAGCCGTGTGTATTATCTCCTCTATATAAAATTGTTGAAAATTTAAAATAAGCTTTTTTTTATATTGACGTAAACATTTTCAAACATTCTAAAAATTTTTAATATTTTTACTATAAATATTTACAACTATTTTATGTACTAACTGCATATATATCTAGAATTAAGCAAATAATTTATTTATCTTGTATATACAATATTATATTATATTTAAAAATATTAAATATATATATTTACATATATTGAAATTATATATTTTATATATATTTTAAGTAATATCATTTATATAAATTTAACGTATGTTTCTGCCTGACTCTATATTTTCTTGATACTACTGTATTATAGCTCAATTCAAATATTTCTGGAAAGTTAGTGATATTAAATGTTTATATCAAATACAAAAAGTATATAGCATACAAATTTTTAACCAAATATTCTATTTATTGACTGAAATATTTATAATTTTTTATTAAAAGCTATATTGATATATTTTTAGATTATACTATCTATAGATAAGTAGTTGAATTTTATATTAATAAAGCTATATAAATATTTGACATTTAAGAAAAGAAATAAATCGTTAAGATGTAAATAATCTTATACAAAACTACATTCGCATAAATTAGTATTACTGTATTTATCAGAAATTCTTTATAATGAATTACAAACTAAGAAGGTAGTTATTATATAACATTATATAATAAATATTTTTATTTTAAAATTGTTTCGAATTTCAGATATAGTGATGGTGGACAGAAAATAAGTTCTATCGTGTATAACTAAGGATGGATCATACATTTGTATTTCACAATTTAGTATCTTTTGAAAATTATTTATTAAAAAATTTGCTTTCAATTTATAAAATTAAATATATATATATATTTTTTTTTTCATTAAATATATTTAAGAAAATGATTTAACATAAATTTTATATTTCATGTATATTTATTTGTATGTGATGTACTTTTCTTGAATTTTATTTCTACTTTTTTCTAATGTATAAATATTTATTATATATAAACATTATTATATTATAAAAGTACACCTGACTTAATCATATTAATGTGTACATATTTTTTGTCATTTGTAAATTTGAATTATTTAGATTAATTTCCTTATAAAGACACAAATAAAAATTTAAGGAGTCGCTTTTAATATTTTGAAAACAAAACTTCCATTCATACATATTAATATAAAATAGAGAGGATCATTCCTTTTTATTAATTCAATCTTGTAGCCAATTAACATATTCAGTACATAAATTGTTTAAGTTAAATATTAAAAACTTAAGAGGGAATCGTACATTCAAATCGTGTAACTATGGTGCATGTATTGGCTTCGAAATCTACTTTGATGGCTATGGGTATGCCTAGAAATAAACTGTAAGTAAAATTTCTGCTCAAATGCTTGTTCGTGATTTTTTATTAAAACTTTTAGTTAACATTAAAATCTCTACTATACTATTCGCTTGAGGGCAGTATACTCTAGTCATTAAACTGTTTTTTTTAATAGCCGAAAAAGCTTCAACTTAAACTATTATTCTTGTTCCAGATAAAAATGATAGCTGCATCGACGTTTATTGACAATGATGAACACAAATTTATTCCAGCGAATGAAATAATCTATGTAAGTGAGACAGTATTTATAAGATTTACAATAATATCTATAAAGAATGTTTAAATGCACGAACTTGAATCGTACTTTCAACTCTAAAATTATTCATAAGATTTTTGTCAGACATGCTTTAAATTTTACTCTGCAAACAACGCTTGATAATCAATGGATACATAACTTTCATTTCAAAATGTCCTATATCTTGCAAACATTTAAAAATATTGGGTCATCAATAGTAAATAACACATAATCGTATATTATCCAACATTATGTTATAATATAAATATATATTAAATGCTGAAAAACATATTTATTTATTTTTATTAATACTGATAATAAGTACGAAATTTATCAATTAGCTAAATCTATAAAAATATCGGCCATAAAAAATATAATATTTTTAAAAAGGAATTTTGAAGATTTTTTTGGGCTTAAAATATATCAACGTTTAAATATATTAACATAAAAGAAGAGGTTATATTACTCAAACCTTTAAAACTTAAATCAAAGAATTAAGTATATCGTACAAAATAATATCATTAAAAATAAAAAAATATATAATAGATTAAAATCTATTAATCTCTTAATAGAAACCTTAATAATGAAGACTATTTAAAATCGACAGAAAATGCTATTGACTATAAATTATAATTATCTGATTTCCAAATTACTATCAAATAAAAAAATTCATAAATCAAAACTATTTTTTTATTTCATATATAAAAATATAAACTTTGATGTCTTAATAAATATTATAAATAAAACCTTAGAAACCAATAAAAATATTTATAAATAATTAAAAATTCTATTTCATAATAAAACTATTAAAAAACAATATATAATCTAAAAAATAGTGAAAAAAAATTAACAAAAAGAGTAAAAATTACAGAAATTACCGTAATGAGAAATTATTAGATTTATTCTCAGATACAAAAAATAATCTATTAAAAATTAAATATATTAAATAAAAATACATTTGTTAATATTTTATAAAAATAAAACATTTATTGCAAATGAATAATATTTTAGGTTTCATTAGGAACAAAGAACATCATTTATATAAGGATAATTCTGATACTTAATCATAATATAACAAAAATCCTAAAATTTATTATGAATTTTATGGAAAATTTTTAAAATATTTCCAATTATATATTATTATATTCTTTCAAACTTAATAATTAAAGAATTTACTATATATTTATTTTTTTTATTTTTTCAAACTTAATAATTGAAGAATTTACTATATTCTAAAATATTTCTTAGATGTATTTTCATTATAAATTTAAAGTTGAATAAATATTTTTATCAATGTATAATAAATCTAGATGAACTTATCTTCAAGTAATACTTATTTAGTAAGAAATATAAATTTAATTCCAATAATTTATAAACAGATCAAAATTAGATTGCCAAAAATAACACAATTCATCCAGAACTGTATACATATTTTTTAATGTTATTAGCAAATTAAATAATATATACTTTTTATGTAAGCTAATAAAAAACATACAATAGTAGATATTTGACAGTATTCTAGAAGGAAAGTTGATCAAATTGATTACTAATTTATCGAACATTTAATTCAAATTAATTAATAAAAAGTGTAAAAAATTGCTTCGATATTCTTTTTAGAGATCATAAATTGTAAAATATATTCTTTGGATTGGAAAATAATATCTCCTATTTTATGTAGACTAACAAGTGTTGATAAATGACAAGAGTTTTTGTATTAACTAATTAATGATTTAAAGTAACCTTTTATCGTAATATGAAATTAAATAAATTTTAAAAGTAAATAGACTAAAAAACTTAAAATTTAAAACTACAACTTTGTAGATAGAATATTTTTAAAAAACAAATATATTTATAATACATACCATACGATATATTAATAGATTATTTCTTAAATATTTCTCTATAAACAATGCTTAAAGGTTAGAATAAACTGAATCAAAATGGATACTCTTAAACGAATTAAAAATAAATTTTAAAAAAATTCGAAATTGATGAATAAGAAGAACTACTTACATATATTTTATTTAAATTTGTGAAACAATATACTTTTAAAAAAATAGAAAATTCTGATTTATTTTATAGTAATATCAATTTAGAATACTTATATAGAAGATAGAATAATATAAATACCTTGTATAGTTTTTTTTAGTTAATTACCAAAAATAAGTATAACATCTAATGACCTATTTCGTAAAAGCAGTTTTATTCATTTAGTAAAGATAATTAACAATACATTTAATTGTAATTAATGATGCATTATTATTAATAATAAATTCTACAATTAAACCATAAATAATAAACGTTTATATACATTATTATCTATTGTTATTAAAGAAAAGGAAATTAAAAAAATTAGAAGATACTGTTTTTAAATTTAATCAAGTAATAAAAAAAATAGTCAGAAATTATTTAATACCAGCATTTAACTTAACAAAAAATAGTGAGAACAATTTTAATAATAAAATTGATAATATTATAGTCAAATTTTACTGGAAACTGAACAGAAAAGCAAGTGAAAAGTATAATGGTAAAGAAGCTCCACTTTTTAAACAGAAAATTTAATTTATAAATAAATGGAAGTATTGCATGTGTATGTATATAATTTTATAAAATATAGATGAATTACGACGCCAAGCACTAAGCACTATCAGAAACGTAGGAAAAACACAGAGATAGTGCGATAATAAAACGTAGTATGAGAATAAAAAAATGTGTACGTGTGAGTAAAAAGTATAAAGATAAAAAAAATTAAAGAAATAGCAAGAGTAACAGAACAGATATAACATACGATATATTAGCATATCTTTGCAGCTCAAATTTCAAAGTAAAGTTGAACATGTCCAACAAATGGGACTAAAATAAACCACTCACCAAATAGAGAGTGAGATGAATTAGAAAACATCACATAAATTGAATTCGAGAATCCCATAAGCTTTGTTCGAGTTCCTCTTAAAAGAATATAATGATCATTACGAGAAGTATAAAAATATATAAATTATTTTTACATAAATTATCGTTAAAAAATATAATGTGATATTGATTCCCATTTAAGTATGATATTCTTTATATTTTAATTATAAAAAAAATTAAATAAAATTTAAATTAAAAAACAGTATTATTTAACAAAATAATGATAATTATTATTAATTATAATTATTATGTACATTACAAAAATTTATAGCTTTATATTATTACAATCAATTTTCAAGTAAAATTTATGTGTTTATTAATGTTTATTTATTTATACCTAATAAATACAATGTACTGTTTTTTGTAAATAAATTTGGTGAAAGCCAAATAATTGTTTTAATTTGTTAAATAATCAAATTATTAACACAAAGGCACACAAATTTTATTTTACAAATATTCATATAAAATTATTGTATACATTTTCCTTTTTATATTTTTACATAAATTTATAAAAAAATGTGTATACAAATTTTGTGTGGAATTTACTATTATGAAATAATTATATAAATTTTTATTTAAAATTATAAATCATTAAAATATACAGATACTAAAATCATCGTTAATATATTCAGATCGTATGTGCATCAAAAAATATTTTTTGATAGATCTTAAAATCGACTTTATTTCAAAATATATTTTAAAAAAAAGTTTTTATTATTAAAAATGAAAAAACTTATTTTATTATTATATTTCTTAAACTCCCTTACACATACGAAAATGTTTAGTCAATATTTTTAGCATTTTTTTTACGTGGGAATAAATAACTACATAATTATAAGATGTTCGACCGTAATTCATAATATTTTTATTGAATATACTAATAATTTTAGCAGAAGTTTGAAAAAATTTTTTGTAAAATAAGTTTCTCAGATCTGAATTTTTAGGTGTCGCTAGAGGATGGTAAATAAATTAAAACACTATTCACAAATTAATATAGAAATTTTAATATTTTCTTTATCAATGTTTATTTATTTATACATAATAAATACAACATATTGTTTTTTCAATCATAATAAACAATGATTTTAATAGAATAAATTACTTATGACTAATATACTGTTATATACAGTGATCGCAGTAGAATAAATTTTTTGATAGCAATTTTGGAGTTTTATTTATATACAGAAAATGGGTAAAATTAAAAACTGTACATTCGATTTCTTTATGATTTTTTATGTATATGTGTAAGGGTACGAGAGAGGAAACGGGAATGTTGGAATAAATATAGGAAATTAGAAATTTATATTTATTTGCATATCAATATATTCAGTTATTAAAATTTGAAACATTATGGATGAATTACAAAGTCGTTTAATTTGTGTATTTTATTTTTATTCGTATAATTATATATTAATTTTTGTGTGTTATATGTCTATTTAATCAGGAGTTTTTTCTTTTTTTTCTTTTTTTATTTTTTATATATCATTAATATTATATAGTTATGTAAGCCATCAATAATTTTTCGTATTTTTTCGGTGATTTTCTTTTTTATCTTTTTTGATATATCCATATTGTATTTCCACAAAAAGTTTTTATCATTGCTATTTAAAGTTGTTTCATAAGTTATTTTTGTATAAGTCTTATTTTATCGATGTGGTATATAATTAGTATGATGTTTTTATCTTATAGATATTGTTTAATATCTAGAAATGTAAATGATTCTGCAGGGATAAATTTTGTTTTTAAACATTTTGAGAAGTAATTTAGATTTGGGTATATTGTGTTGGAAATTAAATATTTTTTATTATTTGGTGTAATTTTGAATACTGGTTTTTATTTAATTTTAATATATGGCGATCGATTCTTTGTAAATTTGCTTTGTTGTATAATCTTTTGTTCTTTACATAATTTTTGTAAGAGCCTGCCTCGGTTTTGTACAATTTAAAACAGACTTTTATACATTTTCTTTCGAAAATTTTTATTTTTTTCATTTTATGTGCAGTTATATTGTGCCAGATGGAGCAAGCGTATGTTAGGATTGGTATAATAAGTCTTTGATAGCATAATTATTTTATTCTGCTGTTTAAATGCTTTAAATAAAATAATTTTTTGAATCGCCAAAATGCTATTTTTGCTTTTTTCAATTGAGTTTTTATGTGATAAGTATATTTTTATTTTGTATGTAGATATAATCCTAAATATTTGACTATTTGTTTATGAGGAATTGCCTGTTTTTTTTTTGGTAGAACAGACCATTATTTGAAATATTTTACAGATTTTCTTTCTGAAACACTTATTTGGGATAAGTTCTTTCGAAATAATATAGTTTCGCATTTATTTCTATTAATTTTTCATTTCCATGAATTATAATAATCGTTTATTTAGTTAAACAATTCTTGTAATTGTGATTTTAATTTTTTGATGTTTTTCCCATGTACATAAATTATTAAATCGTCTATAAAAAATATCGATTATTCTTGTAATGATTTGTTAAGATCAAATAAATGATGAATATCACTATTGTATATATAAAAGAGGATCGGAGAATTGACTGTTTTTTTGTATATTGTTTTCTACTGTGAATTCTAGGCTTGATTCGTTGTTTCCTTCTATTGTAATAAATGAGTTATCGGTGATCATATTCCATACTAATTTTATTAGATATTTAGGAAATTTTTTTGTTAATTTATAAATTATGCGATCGATGCAAGTGGTGTCGAATGCTTTTTCTATGTCTATTAGGCAAGCTGCTACTCATTGTTTGTCGTTTAGTGTCCAGAATATTTCCAATGCTAATTTATTAATTGCATGTATCGTCGAATTTTTATGTTTAAATTCGAATTAGTTTTCCGGTATTATGTTATTTTTATTATAGTATTTTATTACGGTTAGAGTAATTTTTTTCGTATATTTTCCCTATATTTATTAGAAGGCTTATAGAACGAAAATTAGATCGTGTTGTACTATTTTTATATTTTTTCTTAATCGATATTACTTTTGCTTTATTTCATTTTATCGGAAAATACATATTATTTAATCCGTTGTTAAATATTATTCTTTAATAATGTTTAATTTATTTGGGAGTATGTTTCAATACTATATTTGGTATATTGTCAAATCTTGATGATTTTTTGTTGTTTAATCTATAAAAAATATTATTTACCTGAGTGTTATTAATAAAGTAATTCTTTATCAGGTTTTTTTGGCTTATCCGTTGTATTATCTATGGAGAAAGTCGTTATTGTAATATTTTGTGTTTTATCATTTATTATTTCTTTTTTTAATTTATTAGTTTCTTCGATAATTATATTGTTGAGTCTAGGTTTGCCAAGAGTGAAGTTTTGTTTATGTACTTCAGAATAATGTAATTCTAACTGATCGAGTTTGTATTTGGTATTTGTTATTATATGGTTGCCATTGTTGTCTTTATTTGTATTTTTTATATCTATTCCAGCTTTTCTTAGTGTTCTGATATTATTATATGGTATTATTAGTAGAGGAATATTCATATATTTTTGTTTTGAAATTTATTATTCCAGAAATTATTGATTGATTCTGAAAATTTTTGTTGGACTTGTTTTTTTAACCGAATAAGTAAGTATTTATAACATTTTAATTCTTGTTTTTTACTAGCGTTATAATTTTGTCGTGTTCTGTTTATTAGTGATAGTATATAGCTTTTATCTTTTTTTAGTTATATTATGCTTGTGTTTATATAACATTCACTAGCTTTTTTGTTGTTATTTTTGGTAATAATTTTATAACAGTGTCTATTTTTTCGTTGAAGTTATCTATTTCGTTATTTGTTAAGTTTTTGTTATATTATACATCGAGTTGGCAGTTTTTTATGAAAACTTTCTTGAATTAATTTTACTTTGTTTTTTTAAAATTGAATTTATAATGTACGTTATTAAATTCATTAATAGTTAAGTTTTGTATTGATAATTTTACTTCTATAAGTAGTGCATTATGATCACTATCATATTCGATTGTATCAATTGTATTTTTTTGTACATTTGTTAGCCATTAGTAAATTCTAGCATCTAATAAGCATAAATCTATATATGATTGTCCATTGGGATAAGATGGGTATTCCAAACTGTACAATTTTATTTTGTATATTATATCATGACTATTTGCCAATTGTTTTTTTTATAAATGTTGTATTATCTTGTATTATTTGTGTTTTCTTTCCAGTCAACATGTTTTGCACTCAGATCACCTGCTATTATGTAATAGTTTTCTCCTTTGTCTAGTTCTAGTTTTTGTAATATTTTTTTTAATTCTGCTTTAAATTTATTACCATTTTTTGCGTATACTGATATTATGAACATTACTTTTATTGTTCATTTTTAATTTTATTATTGATGTTTTCAGAATGTTAAAGTTAGTTATTTCATTATTGGAGATTATTTTGTACTTGTATTTATTTTTTATTAATATGGTTGTTCTTCCTCCTTGTATTGAATTTAATCTGTCATTTCCAATAATATTATAGTTTTTTAATTCTATATGTTTTCTTTAGTTTTGTTTCAGATAATAATATTATATCTGGTTTTTGTTTCTCTATTAAATTTAATAAGCTATATCTTTTTTATTTCATATTAATTATTTGACGTTTATTGAATTTACCGATATAATCTTAAGCGTTTTTAATGTATTTTGATCGGACTTATCAATGTATTTTCTTTATGATTGTCTAATGTTGCGTTGTGCATATTTTATATTTGTAATCTAATAATGTGAATATTGTTATAAAGTTTTCTTCATATATTTTGAGCTTCTTTAATTTCATTTATTTGTAGTTGATGTTGAATTTGAGTTTTATTTATATTTTCTTTTAATAGTCTTCTATTGCTTGCATTATATTATTGAATATTTGGCTATTATCAATTTTTGTGTGTATTCGTACATATCGTTCTATTAATATTTTGTTCTTGTTTATTGAATATTTTTTTATTGCACTTTTTTTCTTATATTGGCGTAAGATATTGATGGTAAAACTGTATTGGTTACTTCATTGATTCTATTTATTTTGTTTTTATACAATTTTGTGACGTATGGGTCAGAAGTTGACAGTTGTGACTTTGTATTTTATTTATGTTACCGTTTGATGAAATTTAAACTATAAAAATAGGTAGTAAAATATTATTTTTCGTTGAATTATACGTTTTAAATCGTTCTACTTTATAAATTGGAATTCTTCTATTTGCAAACTACTCGATTTATTTAAAATTCCCATTTGATTGTATTTTTTAAATACTTTTAATACATATGTATGATTTTTTTACGATTTTGGAATGAATGTGTAGTAATTTGTTTTCTTGCTTTTTAATATTTTTGTGGTGTTATTAAAGTCATCGATTAATTAAAAATATAAAATATGTTTGTTGCTATGTATATGTTTTATGCAGTAATCGTTTATATTTGTGGTGGATTTAACTGTGTCTTTGGATTCTTGATATATTGTATTTATAGGTCGGAGTTTGTTGTTTTTTTACTTATTGTTGATCACCTCACTCGTATTAACCGTAATTGCTGTGTTCATTTTTATTTTCTTGAATATTGGTTTTTTGGTCTTCTGTTTATTTATATTATTAATTTCGGCGATTCTTTTTTTCTTCTATTTTCTTTCTAATTTCATTTTTTTCTTACTTCTTCTATTATTGTGTCTTTTATTTTAGTGTCATCCATTTGTAATTTTACTGTTTGTAATATCGCAAATTTATTTTTTATAGATATATTATGTACTGGGTCTTCATTGTTGCTATTATTTGTTTTTCCGAATTCGTTAATTATTACTTTTAATTTATTGATTTCTTCATCTAAATGTTTAATAATGTTTTCATAATAATTTGTATTTGTTATTTCATCTTGTGATCTTTCTAGTTCTTGATTCATTAGATTAAAATTGGATGATAATTGTAAGATAACAAAATAAATCAATTATGAACGATAATAAATAAATGAGATAATTAATTAAAATCAATTATCTATTTACTTGAAGGACTTATATGAAAAAAAATTTATGTAACATTTTGTCAAACATAAAAAATCGATATTTATCTTAACAGTATTTAGGATTTGTATTTAGTCATTTAATCTCGGTAGTAATTTAATATACATTGACTAACCATATATCTACATTACGACGTCAATTTCGTTGTATTCAAAATTTCGAAGATTTTCGTCTGGTAATCTCGAATTGACGCTAATCCAATAATTAGATCATGATTATTCATTTCATATTGGCAGGTGTTCTCCTACTTACTTTCCTCAAAAGTCCGCATGATTAAACATGTAGTCTTATGTAATATAATTTTATTAGTGTTTTCAAATTCTTTACTAATATTATGTATATGTATTGAAGTAATCATTACCTCATAACGAATAATATTTCCTGCCTTCTTATATATATTTGCAAACATATTTTCATTATAGATTATATTTCATATCATATGAGAATCGCTCTTCATTATTATATAATAAATCTACTATAGTATCATTGCTTTTTATAAATTATTCATATATGTATTCCATGCCAAATGAAAAGTGCGCCATGCGTATTAATTAAATCATTATGTATTTTTATTTTTGTACGTACGTGCACGTTGTCTATAAGTTTGTTATTATTATATATTATTATCACTTGCTGATTATTTATTAGTTTATATAAACTTCGTTGTATTAATTTTATGCTCACACATATCTTGCTATGATTTACTGTGCTACATTACATACTGTAAGTCCATGGATGTATCTACAGAATAAATAATTGGTAATTCACAACTTATGAGCATTTATCGCGTTAATACTTGTCAGCTCATCTATAATATCTTTAATTTGTTTTAATCTACATAATCATAAATATCTTCAAGTAAGTGAATATTATAATCTTTTTTTCAAAAAAGCCTTAATATATGAGATTGATAGTTTTTAATAATTATTAAATTATTATTTAAATAACAAGCGTGAATAAGAAAAAACTATAAAGATAAAATATCTGATCTATTTAAAAACAATTTATGTATATTATCTTTAAATAAAAATATGTTTTATTAGAGATGTAGTAATAATTCTATTTGCATTTTTGTAGTATAATATTTTTTTGGTATACTGGTCTTTCCTAATCACATACTAAGTATAGCAATAAGTATTAATTGAAAATTACACTTACATTTTTCCAGTTATCTATTTAATTAATTATTATTATGAATAATTATATTTAATTCATTAAGTTTATTTTTATTATTTTTATTTTGTTATTCACATTTCATTCATTATGGTAGTATAAAATTTTGGTCCAATTTTCACACCACAAGTTTTTAAAAGTATACATAACTAATTTTGATTTAATGGATAAAAAGTGGTATTAAATTGATAATTCTATTGATGTGAAAATAAAATTAACAGTCAAAACTAGCAAACACTACAATAAAATACTATAATAAACATAAAAATATTATGTATCATTTATCGTACTAAAATTTTAAGTTTAGTAAATAAAACCCCTTATACAATTTTTAAAAAAAATTGAAAAAATAACAAATTTTTTTAAATTAATTTTTATTAATCTTTTTTAGGATAGCTGATACAAAATATATGAGAGAAAAAGAAATAGAAAGAAAATTTGAGTCTAATGAATCCTGTATTTACATGAAAGAAAGTAAGAAAAAGCCTGCATATAATCGAATTAGTATTTCAGGTAAAAGAGCTTATATACAAAAAAATTTGTAGAATAAGTATAATGCAAGAACAAAAAATAGTAAGGGTACAAACACATATAATATAACTTAAAGCTATATAAATAAGTTAAAAAAGTATAGTATACAAGACTGAAAAAGTATAACTATTTTAGCCGAATATTCATAATAAATAGAGAGAAAGGGAGCAATAATTTGAGTAATTATGTATAGAATGTAGTGTCATAGAATAATATTATTAAGTGGTCAAGATTAAGAAGAAAAATATGTTTAGAAATTGAGGAAGTATGTTTGAATTTTAAAAAATTATATTGTACATGAATTTGTTTGCATATATAGAGATTTTTCATATTTAATGGTGTTTATTCATTTTTTTATAAATTATATTTCATTAAGCATAAATAAATTCTAATAATTAAAATTATTATACTTAAAAAATACCAACAAAGAACAAGTAGAGGAATTATTAAAAAAAATTTTTAACATCAATCATTATATAATGTATAATCAAATATATAAAAATCTATTAAAAAAAAATTGATATGTATATCAAAAACCACAATTTAAAGATCATTTCTAACTATAATAGTTTGAAAAAATAACATAATTGCAGTTGTGTAATTAAAAATTAATTAATTGAATGTAATTAAAGTTTATTTGTCTTCGAATTGATTTAATATAAATCTATTTCTAATCATCACATGATTTGCAAAGGTATCAAAAAATGATGAGCAAAATGCAAATAACGCAATGAATTATGTATTACCAATTTATACACCCATGTTTCAAACATCGGTCTGTGAAAATTGTGAAGCAGTACTTGTATAAGAAATATCAGGAAGGTCAGGAAACTCATACAAAAGAAATATAATTACTTAGTTTAAATATCCCATTAAATATTATTAAATAGTTGTTTATTATCACATAATAATATGTCACATTAATATAAATAATATACATAAAACAAATTTTGCGTTAATTAAATATAAAATTTTATAAAATGTTAAATTAAATCTCATAATTTGCTCATTCTAGTCTTATTCCTTCTTGATAATAAACTTGATCCGAAGAGTGTCGATAAACGTAACAGTTAAATTTGTGAGTGTTCATAAAAAATAAAAAATTGGGAAGCGAGAAAAAAATATATACATTTATAATTTTAATAAAATCTTAAAAAATTACTGATGAATAAAATAAATTAGTAATCAATCCTATGCTACAGTACGCTGATATCGGAATATTAACTTAAAATTAGCTAGAGTAATATGAGTTTATTATTAGAATATTTTGGAAATATGAAGTATTTAGAATAAAGTATGCAATATTTCGGTAATGTAATTTTAATAAATAAAATCACTAAAAAGGGTACCATAAATAAAGTGCAAGATTTATAAGATATTTTACAGTTTTATAACATTTTGCCAGTTTTTAACAAATTGTGTAATTTTAAAATTTAGTTCTATAATAAAGTTAAAATTATACATTACTAAGTATAAGGAATACTTATTATTCTTGAATATTAAATATCAATTACATAATTTATAGAATAGAACTTTTAATTATTACAGAAAAATATTGTAAGTAAAAGATAGACTATGTAATCATAAAACATGAAAAATTTTTTATTACGTGAAAGACTTGAATTAAATATGATGGTAAAAAGGTATATTTCAATACAGTAAAGCAATAAAAAATAAAAATTGATGACCTATTTAAAAAAAAACTACAATAGTTTCTCTACTAAAATATAAGAATATTTGCTTTAGATAATCATAACCCACCTTGCTAATAATATTATTTTCTACTCTACAAGTTTCATAAATTGATTAGTTTATTCCTGATACTATCTGTAAATAATAATTATGGAATTTATTATATTACTTTTTCCCCTATTTCATTCTCGTAAATTTTAAAAAATTACATTTTCAATGCCTTGCATAATTACTAAGTAGTCAGAGTATTATACGAGAGAAAATAATAATTTTAATAATAATAAAACAGTCATTATTATCAAAAGCAAAGAATGTAAAACTGATTTATAGTAATATTAATATATTGTTTTCTTTTAAAGTTACAAAAACAATACTATTCTAATTTAAGAATGAATAAATTATTTCATTGATTAAAAATATAAAGTCTGAAGTTTGTCCTATTTATTTATCTTAAATTGGAAACATTAATTCGATTGATTACAAACCCCTTTTATTAATATGATGAGGCAATAAATCTTCTAGTATGTCTAGAAAATTTTTATACTACAATATATTTTTTAATAAATTTTAATATAACATAGTTTTTTAGTGAATTTTTATATTATTCTTTTATTGTGTAAAACTCTAAATATATTCATTAAATAATATATTATTATTATTTAATAATGAATAACTTTAATAATAAAATATTTATAATTTTTACTGTTTTTTAATATTATAGGTTTATCATTAAAATATCTTAAAATTTTCATTTCTTTTTTTATCATTGATTGTTTGTAAATTTCCTTATTTTGTAAAGAAAAATTTTCCTAATTTTAAAGAAGAGATAGAAAAATAGAAAAAATGTAAAGGAGTTAAATTTTCATTTTACCTTTTTTATTGTAACACAATTAAGCCGAAATTTTTTTATGTTCCTTAAATTTTTCTTTTTAAATAATTTTTCGTATTAAAAATTTATATTGCCAGCAATCGCTAAACACCAAGAACATAAAAACCATTAAGAATAATACTCAAATAATGGGATCTATTGTACGAATTTAATTTTTAGTATGCGTAAAATCACAACTTTGTCTTCCTAATACAAAATGAATTTTTTTAAATATATTATATTGGTTTATAACCTTCATGTTATTATTGATATTAATAAACGCTAATTCCTCTTTTAAACACACATTATTAACTAAGTGTAACAATAAATTACATCAGAGTTACATATCTAAAATTTATTATAATGTATTATTTATTATAATTATAATTTATTATAATGTATTATTTATTATAATTATAATTTATTATAATTTATTATAATTTATTATAATTTATTATAATTTATTATAATTTATTATAATTTATTATAATTTATTATAATTTATTATAATTTATTATTTATTATAATGTATTATTAATGATATACATTATTTTTAACATTTGCAAATAATTAGATTATAATGTTCATCTGTAAAATTTAGTAAAAAGATGTGTAAGTCTGAAATAATGCCAATATAATAAAAAAATCTCCATCAATAATTACTCATTAATTTTTTCTTTTATAGAAAATAGAGTAATTTTAAGCTACCTGAAAAAATTTTCAAAGTGTGAAAGTTAAAAGGATACATTGATAATTAAATTTTAAAAAATTCATAATTATTTAAATTATTTGTTATTTAAAATATATAATTGATTATTAAAATATTATTAAGCGGATGAATATAATAATGAACATAATATAATATTTTATAATAAGAAAGGAAATTCGACATCTCGTAAGAATCTTATGTAAAAGTTCATGAAAATCTGTTTCCATTCAACATTCTCTGAATTATCTAGATTATAACTTTTATTTAATAAGCAATTTTCGAGTATGGAAAGTCTGAATAGAAGATATCGATAGTTCGAAATATTATTTTTACTTCAATGAAAACTATTAAGCAATATTAAACAAATGTAAGCATTTTAACAAATTAATTTACTTATTAGAAAATACTTATATTTGCAAATTATAATTTAATTTTATTTCTTCTATTTAATAATTATATTAGATAATTTTTTAAACAATTTTTTATTTTCTTATTTTATTATTATAATAAGATTTTTTGTGCATTGTGGAAAATAAAAATATCATTAACATTTTAACGTTTTATCACATAAAACTAGATAATCGCTATATTTAGACGGTGTAATATTACCATAAACCAATAATTGCAACGATTGTGAGTGTAAAAATTATATTTCACATATTTGTGATTAATTCGTTTGTGTGGATTTAATTTGTGGAGAATATATTTAACGGTGTATTGATAACATATATATGTAAAGCTTTGAAAAAAATACAAATAAGACGATTTTCAACATATTTTCATGTATATTAATATCATTGTAGTAGCCATTTTTTATAGCGTTTAAATATTTATGATTGGTTTATGTTCTGCTACTAATCTAAAATGTATACCCTATATATATTGTTTAAAAATTTTGTATTTTGTCTTATACCAAAATTACATATGTTAAATTATAATAATTAATAATTTTTTCAAAACCTATGCACTTTTAATTATTTTTATATTTTATATTGTACTTAAAAATTATACTACTTTTTTTACTAATGTTTACTTTAGAAAAATATGAAACTAAATTATAATACAAAAATAACCAAAATTTTAATTTATGGTTATTTAAATAATTAAATTATTTCTGTTTTTATTATTACATTATGTATCGAGATTACTAATGTTATGTAACCTAGGAAATTAATTATAAAATTAGATATAGTTTTTTTATATCACTTTTTATCATTTTCAAAGTTAAGATGTAGATTATCGTATATTATTTTGTAGGAAACTGAAAATTTTTTTTACTTTTATTATAATTAAACAATACATTTAAAAAATGTATAATATATATGTAAATTTATATAATAGATACAATACCTTTAATAAATATTTTTCTACGTATTACAATATTAGAAAAAGAATATTTTTAATAATTAATTGAAAAATAATGATACTAATAATAATATGTAAATTAGAATATCCACTTCAATTATTTTTTTTAATTAATAAATGTAATGTTAATATTGCACAAAAGACATGTATCTAATCTAAATTATATATAGAAATTAAGGAAATGAATAAATATGTTTATATATATAAACTCATTAAATTCTATAAAAGAAGTAATATAAATTAAATTTAAAATATTAATAGAATAGTCGATTTTAAATTAATATCAATTAATAATTCAAGTTATTTTTTATTAATATTTTATTAATAATATATCCAAAATACTTAAATAATCTACATGAGATATTTTTATAGAAAATATAGTAACACGCAATATACTGTATAATATAATGTATAATATACTTTATAATACAATGATATAGTAAATAAAAATATATATAGAAAACCGATAATAGTTATTAAGTAAAATTTTTTTAATAAGTTAGAATATTAATTATTTAATTATAAGTGAGAATATTAGAAATGGTTAGAAATATTAGTGTGGTTATCTAAATATGTTCCCAAAATTAATAATATTATTGTTGAAACAAAAAAAAGAGTTCTTTTTAAAAAAGAAAATATTTAATTATGTAAAATTTAATTAATTATATTTAAAAATTATTAGTAGGAGTTGATAAATTGGTACAATATAGTAAAATAAATTCACTAAATAGAATAGTATTGTGGATAATTATATTTTTTTCGTTCGAAAAGTTAAATTTTTAAAAGAAAAACAACAAATAATAAGAAAAAATTGATGTTTTATTATACTTATAAGACCCGTGTCGTGAACTACGTTTAATTTTTAAAGTGAAACTTGAAGAATTTAAAAATATATAGTATAAAGCTAAAAATATATAGTATATATAAAAAATATAAAATATAAATATATTTATATAAAAAAATATAAAATATAAATATATTTATATAAAAAAATATAAAATATATAGTATATACCTAAAAAAGAATGTAATATGATGAAATTTTTCGAAATTCTAAATTTAAAATAATTATGAAATAGAAAAACTATTCTTTACTACAAGGATACTAAATAAGAGATATATTCTTATTTTGCACTCAAATAGTTTGAAGGCAAATGGACAATTTTGTCCCTAAGAAAAAAAAGCACAATACCAAATGAATTTGCACTAACTTTATCAATAATTTCCATAAGCATTGCACCTAATTGACACAGCAGAGCTTTATCTTGATAAAATAAAAATAAATAGCTACAATTAATGACGCATAGAAAATTCAGTTGAACATTGAAGCTAATTGAATTCATGGAATTACCGTTCCTGTTATTAATTACCATTTCAGCTTTCATCATTTTTCACAAATTCTATCTATTTGTATCATATTTCTGCAGCTTTTAAGACTCTTTTATCTTTTGATGTCTTTTATCAGATTGAGTATTTTACATAACCAAATGAAGTCCTATCCGATTTATGCAAGAAGTATAAAACGTACCAATCTGTATTTACATTTATGTATGATATTAAATTAAAATGAGATAATATTGTACAATATTAAATTACTATCGCGTAAATGACGATTATGTAAATTTTTGATAATAAATTTTTTATCTAGCTGATATGGAACCTAATTCAAATAGTTTAAAAATAACAAATATATAAATATTCTTATTTTACGATTGGAAAATACTTTAAATTACATGATATTATCTTTTATTTGATTCTAATATACAGATATACTATCTTTATTTTATTAAATTCTGATACTATTAGGTAAAATAATTAATATTCATTATTTAATCTTTAATATTAATAAATTCATGATAAAAATTATAACAACGATAAAAAACATAATTATTATATTAAGTTAGTGTGATTATTAGATATTTATTAATATTATATCTAAAATATTAAATTAAGTTTTTCTCATGTTATTTATATTGGTATTTTTATATAATATTATATAGTTGATAACAATAATTTAACAATAATTATTAATGATTTAATTGCAAATTAATATAATGTAATAATTAAAAAAATTCATTGATTATAATTAATAATTGTAACTTTAATAAAATAAATTTAAATAGAAGTTAATAGTAAAAATATAAAATAAAATCAGATAATGAAACATTCTGATAATAATAGACTTACATAAAAATGATAAAGAAAAGAGCTTGACAAAGCAATTGTATTTTAATTCAAGATTTATGCAACTATTCAATAATATTTGTCAATTGTATTTCACTCAGTTTGTTACTAACGTTCGTACCTTCAAATTAATTTCCGATTATTCTTATATTAGTTTATATGGAATATTAAAATTGAAAATAGGGTAGGTTATCTCTCAGCTATTCATATTTTAATTATTGATCGACGGATTGCTTAGGTTTATAAGGAAAATAAAATAAATCCTGACATGGTTAAATTATTTTATATTATTTTATTTTTATGTATATATTGTTTTATAATCTATGATTTGAAAACATTAAAATAATTTAGTGTAAATTTGAAGTAACTAAATAATTTTTTAATTTTAAAAATAAATTTTTTTGCATAATTACTGATAATATATTGAGCACATAATCATGATAATAATATTAAAGTTTATTTGAATTTAGAGAGAAAAATTACTATTGAATTTAAAGTATGTACAATATTTTACTTCAATTTCTTAAAGTCTGTATTTAAAGAAATAATCTAATAAATTTTAATAATAATTAAATTTTTAAAGTATAGTTTATAAAATTCTTATTATTTTTTTTTCTTTTATATATTTACTTTTGATTCAGTAACAATTAAGTAAAATTTTAATCTGACTTATTTTCATGTATTTCTTCACAATTTTAAATTACATAAAATTGCGTTTTTAACGAAATCTTCTACTACTTTCACACTTCTCACAGTTTCTACCATAATAATTAGAGTGTAATTTTCCAGACTAAAATGTAGAGTTTCTTAAAATATCTATAAGCTCAATTGTTTATTTTTAAACACATTATTTATAAGTAACGAGTTAAATGGTAGAATCTTTTGAATTTATTAAATTATCAGATTAAATTTGAAATATTGATAAGGAATTACAAATATGGGCATCTGAATCTAATAATAATAATAAATAAACAACTTGTAGTCTTAAAATAAACTAAAATACTTACATATAAAAGAATATAGACTATCTTTTCTTCTGCATTTTACTCCGCATTGTTTTTATCATACTTTCCTTATAACTACTATATTACGTATTTCATTTAATACTTATGTTAATGACATAAGACTGTATTCTCTACCTATTTTCCAAAAATTCATTTCTTTTTCCATTCTCCACTCACTTCTACGCCTTATATATTTTAAGACAACAGTATCCGAAATGGTTAATTTATTTTAACAGATGACTCGCTTTTGTTATATTACATACAATATACAATTTTTTGGTATTACATTAATTTGATTCTATTTCCTATATGAGAACTGATTATCTAAAATCAAATTGAATTTGTTTTAAGATATCAAAAGTCTTTAAGTCAAATTTAATAAAACTTTATTACTTATTACACTATAACTCATATTATGATTAATTTATTTTCATTTTGAAGATGTGTTATTTTAAGATTTATCAAAATATCAAATAGTTTAATAATTATATATACAGAAACGATTGTTATTTATATTTAAATACTTTTATAAAATTATATTATTTTTAGAGGGTTATCAATTCTTTTAGCAACTAAATAAGCAAATTTATTGTAGAAATATTAAATAAAAATTTAATTTTATTGAATTACTTATATTGATGTTGAAATATTCTATTAAACAGATTATATTATTTTATATTATATAAAAATAATTTATAATATTTACTTATATACCTTATAGAATATTAATATATGCAATCTTATTATATCAGAAAATTAATAAATACAAATAAAAAATTTATTCCATAAAATTCGCTATAGTTTCAACTATAACTAGTATATAAGTATAGATTTTTATAAATTTATTATTAAATACAGGCTTTACTAATTTTTATAAAGTAATAAATTTGTTAATTTTCGAAGCATCACAATTTCAATTAAACTGATCTTTGTTTTTCAAAAATTTATTTATTTAACCTACCTCTAAATATTGTAATTAAAATTTGATTTCAAACGACAAAAAATTATTTAATATTTTAGATGTCTTCGAAAATTAGTAATTATAAAAGAAATAAAACCGGCAACAATTCAAAGAGCAAAAAATAGAGGTATAGAACTACATAAATTTGAAGATGTTGAACGACTTGGTTCACAAAAAAATAATCCAGAAATGCCAGCAACTTCAATGGATCTTTGTACAATCTGTTATACTTCTGGAACAACTGGTAATCCAAAAGGTGTTATGCTTACTCATCAAAACGTTATGGCAGGAGTCTGTGCAGTTTTACTTCAACTAGGTGATCATAAACCTACAGCTCAAGATATTATGATTAGTTTTTTACCATTAGCACACATGTTAGAAAGATGTTGTGAAAATGCAATGTATATGGTTGGCGGATCAGTTGGTTTTTTTAGCGGTGATATTAAAAGGTTATCTGATGATATGAAAGCTTTAAAACCAACGGTTATGCCAGCTGTTCCTCGTCTATTAAATCGTCTTTATGATAAGGTCAGTTATAATAATAATTATGTTCAAAATATTTAAAAATTATAATATTTAAATTGCCAGTCAAAACTAAAATTCTTTATATCTGTAATGATTTTAGTAATATAATTAAGATATTATAAGCAAATATTTTTCAATAATTATTTTGTGATGATTTTAAATCGTCAAATAAATAATTATTTAACAAAAACAATTTTCGAATGTATTTATTAATATTGATAATTGTTTGAAAAAGATAGATACGTAATAAAATAAACTTATTGCATACAGTAATAATCACATGACTCACACTCTTTCTCCCTCATCTCATCTTCTTCTCACTTATGTGATGCCTTCCAAAATGAAATCGATTGACGTGTAATGAAGGAATCATACTCTCACTTTATTTACTAGCAAGTGTAATATTCATAAACTAATAAAATAATTTTTTTCATGAAAATAAATATAAGTTTATCTCGCTTCTAAATATTACATAAAATATTATTATAATCTTATAATCAATTCTAAATATTCATTTAAATTATTAATACAAAACTTGACATTCTTATGTTTATTCTTAATTACTATTCTTTTTCATCCTTGTGTTCTAATTAATATATATTGACTTTTTATTTTTTGTGATTAGTACCATCTTATATTGAAAATAGCAATTCGTAATATCATTTTTAACTTCATAATTTTTTCAAATTTATTCTTTTTTTATTTTAGTGATTTCAATAGTTTAGTATATATCTCTCTTTGTTACATAGTATTATCATTTTTTATGTTCAAACTTTTATGGAATGTAAATATATTAAGTAAAAGTAGTCTATTTCGGTATATATTATGAATTAATTCGAGATTTTCGATATCAATTTCTAAAATATAACTGATTAAATGATCATCTCAAATATAAGAATGAGCATTGATAGTTCAATTTTATAGCACTTTAAATATGATTACATTAAGAGTTGTATTATATTCCACAAATACATATTTTGTGTATTGTAATGTAATATATAGTTAAATCCTACATTTTTATTACAATTATTACCCATATACGAATTTTTTGCTTTGGCTTATTTTATTATTTTATTTGTCCTCTACAAATATCCATACCTATTAGTAATTTTAATGTTATATTAATATAGTTGAGCCTGACATTATATATAACAAAAAATATATAATAGCTTTTGGATCAAGTTTGTAAGTTTTGAAATAATTATTTTTAAAATTATAAAATATCTTTGATTGAAGAAATATAAGTTAGAGTATTAATTAACTGTAATAATAAACATGTTTCGTAGACTTTCATTATACTTATAATTATAATTAAATTTTTTTTTTTCTACGGTTACCTAGAAATATATATATTTATATATAAGAATGTCCTTTCACTTCAATAAGTTAATTTTAGATAATGTATAGTCATTATTTTTTAAATATAATCTGATAGAATTATGCTATCTAGATAAGATAATTATTCATTTAGTAGGGTAAGAATATGTTTAAAGTCGATAAATCTTAATATTAATATTTCCAATAGAGCTTGTAAGTGAAATATATTTTCCTTTGTTAATAATGCAAAACTATTATCTGCTAATCCTATAGCGATTATAAAAAAATAAATTAGTTGTTTCGGAAAATCTTATTTTTATTTAAATAAATTAATCTAAAAAATAAAGTAAAATTCATTTATAATTTGTTTTGCAAGAAGAAAAAAAGGGAAAAATAAATTTAAAAACCAGCAGTAATTATCAAAAAATGAAGTATATTCTTAAATTGATTTTTATATAATTTGACTTATTTATGCATATATGTAAGAGAATGAGAAAGAACAGTTTTATTGATAATCTGATGCTAAGAATAAGAATTAACTATTGTATAAAAGCATGATAAAAAAAATTATAAAAATATATAAGAAACAGGGTAAAGAGGCACTTGAAATCTGGCTAAATAATATTTTTCTTATAGCTTGAATAATCGGGTAAATTTATATGTTGAAACAAGTTAAAGAAATAATTTTTAAAGTCTTATACATAAAAATTAGTATAATATTGTACCTGAATAATCTTTTATTTTTTATAATAAATTCTTGTAATAGCCTTAAAAGAATTCATTAAGAAATTTTTTTTGATTCATCTAAAAGTTCTAAGGAAATAAATAGCGGAATATTTTTTCTTACATTATGTTCAAAACAAGAACTTATATATAGATAGGTATACTTGAGTAAATGAAATTGACTTATAAAATGATGGTCATTAGAATAAGTAAAAAAAATATTTTTAACAGTTATAAAGGGTTGATGTCATAGATTGAAGGAAAACAATACGCAATGTAAAGGTTAACCGCATAGAAAGAAGAAAAGTCTTAAAGATAAATGTGGGTCAGAACTATAATTTTATAACATTATTTAGTATTTAAAATTAAATATTAATTATTGAAAAAGTAATATATAATAATATAATTTTATTTAACAATAAAAATAATCCGCATTTATTATTAATTTAACTTTTGTTAAATTAAAATTTAAAAATTAAAAAAAATATATTCTGAGTATATCAATCCATTTAAGATGCATCCTAAATAAAATATACTACTATTTATAATATTATATTTAAGGAACAATATAAAAAAAATTTACGCTAATACCCATACTTATCAGTGTCGATTTATTTGTGACAGAATATAAAGTGTACACTTGTACTTTTATACCTCTTTTTCTGCTATTATACTTCACTTTCCTTAGGTCGCTTTTGAAATCACATATTCAATTAAAAATGTTTCGGTTCTTATCAGAATTCACTAACTTCTCTATTTATCTAATAATAATTATTGATTAAAGTATTCTTATTTATGAAATTCCAGATATTCATAATTCCAGAAATGTAAAACAGATCTTATTCTATAATTTGACATAACGCAACAAAGTGATCAATGTTATATCTATTGAAACATAAAGCAACCGCGAGTAACTATTCAAAAATTACCGAAATAATCGACAACAGTATGCTTCGTAGTAAAATTCTAAGTAACTTCTTTGAATTACTGAATTTCCCGTATTAGCTACATTAAGATATCTTTGTTTGATAATTCATTTAGATAATTGATTTCAATTTTACATTTATTTTGATTTTTAATTTAAACATTAATAAAATAACTTTTTTTATAATATTTTGATTTTTAATTTAAACATTAATAAAATAACTTATTTCAGTCTAATATAATTTCCCATTCGTACAAAAGAATAATTATTAAACTTTTACTTAATTTTATCAATGTATGGAATTTTTTTTGAATTGAGGAAATGTTCTAGCGTTTCACTAAATCATAATTGAGAGAAATTTGTATAAATAAATGTAAGTAGTGTTCGATTAAATTAATTGAATGTTTGCAAACTTATTCTTTGTTTTACGCATAATTAGGATAGAATCTTTAACTTTTGTATTTGACGAATATTTTATTTCCAAAATTTCAAAAATAATTTATAAGATTTATAAGATATTTTTAAAAATATCTTTTTTAATGGAATATTGTTATTAATTTATGTTTTCAAAAGATTTACTTAAAATATATTTAATTAGTCATATCAAATATTATAAAACAAAAATTTTTTTCATTCGAATAACTTTTACTATAGATATGTACGCCATGTTCTAAGATTATCTTTAATTTATCATATCTCTTCTCGAATACTTTGGGTTATTTATCTGTATCAATTTATAATTTAAAATATATTCATTCTTATAATTTTTATAATAAAACAATGATTATGATATTTTTTAGTAGTTATTAATTAACTGACTGGTTCATATTTGATACTCCAAGTTAAGCAACTTTATTTGCAATCAGCATTAGATAGATAATTGTAATTTTGGATCAAATTAATATTAATTATATATAATACTGTTATTATTATATTTTTAAATATATTACACTACTATATAATATAAATAAAAATTTTAATTATATAATAATACAAATTTCATAAACTCTATTCTTTACTATTTAGTTTGATGGAAAATAATTTAATTGGAAAAACACTATAAATACTATCAATGCTATTTAATTATTTTTCACCTTATAATTTTTAAATATAATTAAAAAACAGACCTGTTTTTTTATAGGAAACGAAACTTCAAAGTTCGAGCTTTAAAAGAGTTATGTATTTTTCAAGGTATATAAAGCAACATGTTTTTTTACCTCTATTAGAAAAAGATAATGAATTCTGTTTATGAAAGAACTCAAGTTAATGATAGGGAGCAACATCTCTATGAGTTCAGTCAGTCCTGACGTTCAGTTCCATATTTTTCTTTTTGTTTATTTTTTTAACTTAATAACGTCTATATTTATCGCCTCAGGCGAAACTTTACTGAAACTATCGTCTTGAAATTTCTATGAAAAAAAAACGTTGCACCAACTTGACTTTCTGTTCTTCTTCTTGGTTATGAGGTTTCCAAATAGAAGTAGCACTGCACTAATGCGATACAGTGCTTTCACAAGGATGACTCAAAATTTCATGATAAAGTGTCCAAATTAGTTTGATATTTTGTCGATGCTTTTTTCTATGTGTTTTATTTTTTTCTGATAATAACGGTATAGGCGAGCCCGGTGTGACACTTTTTTCTTTTTTAGGCACTGACTTGCTTTATACTTCCTCCTTTCCATGTTTAGGTTTAGAGGAAATGCCTAAACTTTATTATGTAGTAGTATATGATTGATTGATTTATCTTTGCAGAAAAGTAGTATTAATTATAATCACATATATATGCAATTATATGATTCATTTTTTATAATATTTATCAGTCATTAAAGTAGGAAAGGAAATCTCGACTAACATTAACCATCTTGTTTTGACCTGAACTTATCATTTATCATGAATAACGGACACAAAGAAAGTGTTAAATTATTCGTTAAAACATTAACATTATACATTCTATTTCGTACTCTTACTTTCTACCTCGCAAAATTTCAATTTGTATAAAATATATATTCATATTATAGAATTTTCTATTGTTATGAAATTTGGATCTTTGTTTAAAATAATAGTAACTGTTATTTGATGTAACAATGAAAGTCAGGTACAATTATAGGTACGAATATAACTATATATGTATATTTCGTTATCTAATTATTATTATAATCATATAAACAATTTTTATACTTTTTATACATTAAAGTATCCTTAAAATTTATAAAAAATTGCTTTCATATTATTTTCAGGTACGATTAGAATTAAACAACTCATTTTTTAAACGCTCAATATTTAACATAGGTATGAGATATAAGGAATCAGATATAAAGAAAAGTATAATTCGAAAAAATACTATTTGGGATAAATTAGTTTTTAAAAATATTCAAGAAGATATGGGCGGAAAATTACGTTTAATGATAGTAGGATCTGCTCCTCTTGCGGGAAATATTCTTACATTTGCTAGATGCGTTTTAGGATGTCTTATTGTAGAGGGTTATGGACAAACTGAATGCTCTGCGCCAATTACTTTAACAATTCAGGTAATAAAATTTATTGTTGTCTAAAAATTGAATTAAATCAATTTAGTTTTATTATATATAATATAATTTTATTACTTTAATACGCATAAAAAAATACGTAATTGTAACTCAAATTATTGACATTATTAATATATTCAGATTCAAATATGTATTAAATATATTTTCCATGTTATCAAATATATATAGAATAAATTTTCAATAAATATTCACCTGTTATTAGGTAGTGGTAATCTCCCAGAAAATCAAAAGAAGGAACTAAGCTTTCAAAATAATTATAAAGTAAAGAATAATATTTGCTCAAAATACAATTTTTAATAATAGAAAGTATATATTATTTTTTATTTCCTCTTGATACATACAGGTTTTTGTTTATTTTAATTCAATTCTCTATGTATACACATTATGTACTTTTATAACGTTAATAATCTTCTACATTTCTTTTGTAAGATCGTATGTGTAGAAGTTATAAAATCTGTTATAAAATATATGCTGATGAATATGTACAAATCTATCAGAATTTTTAATACAGTTTGAATATATTAATTATAATTTTTTTTCAAAATTTAGATACTAAAAAAATAATGTTCTTTTAGATACGAAACTTGCTAGTTTAATTGATGATATTAATTCTTAATTTATTCTCACAATATAAAATAATTCTAAACTTTCAATTTTACAAATCTTCATCGAATCAAAAATGTTTGCTTTTATTTATAATTACAAAGACTAACCGATTGGTAAGAAAAAAGAAATAAAAACAGTAAAGAAAATGAGTAAGTCAAGTTAGTTTTAGATTGGCGTTTTTGAAGACGGTGATAGTGGCTGACAAAAACAATAATCAATTTAGATGGCAGAGTTAGCATTTGCATTACTAGACTATTCTTGATTTGTTATTGATTTAAAATTGCTCTTCTTCAGGTTTCCTTATCTCTACAGTCCTTCTACTTATCTTATCTGCACTCAAAAGGGATTAGTTTATACCACTTCATGCAGCATCATCATTTGCGGAGCTAGACTCTTACACCTAATACAGAGACATGCTAATTTGACATTCATTTGCCTGCTCAGTGCATTTCAGAATGAGGCACACCTATTGCATTTTCAATTTGTATGTAACAAGACTTTAATTCAGGTCGGCCCTTTTCCTTAATTAATTGTTTTATTTTTATGGATGGATATAATGGCTTAATTTTTGTGCCCCTAAACTACCTTTTTTGAAGATTTAAGTTCTTTCTTTGCAAAGTATTTTAATTTATTACATTGTATTTATATGTTTATGAAACAGAATTGAGTAGTTCAATTATCTCTTTATCAATAAATTTTTTTATTTGAACTACTAAATCACTGCTTTTAGATTAAAAAACTTTTCAATTTTACTTCAAATCTGATAGCTTTATTTAAATTTTTAATAAATTTATTTTTCAAAGCAACAATCTCTAATTAATTAAATGTATTCTAGTTTAAGTTTTCCATAATATCTAAAAAATTAAAAATTCTAATATCGAAATTCATATAACGTATAACGTATTAATGTATAATTTAACTATTTTGTTACTACCCTCTCAAATATAATTCCTTCTTTCGATTAAGTAGTCTTGGTTTATTATAAATTTTTGAATATCATTTTGCATACCTATTTCATATAAGCTCCTAAATCAATTGTTTAGTCATATCTTTGAATATAGGACAGATTTCTTGTTGCTTTGAACACAAATCAGAATTAATCTAAATCGAAAGTAAAACGTTAGCTAAGTCTATTTTATATACATATATCTGTTTCTTTTAAAGTTTCAGGTAAAGCCTCCATTTTAGTCGTCATTTATTTGAATTTCATATCTAACTCTTCTATTTTTACAATTCAGTGAAGTTAAATATTATAATAACAAGAAAATTTGACTTTTACTATTATATGCGTTAACATTTTCTTATCACTTATTATGATATTTAACTTACAGATAAGTTTCATATTTATCCAATAAATAAACGGAAGAAATTTTGGTGTCTTTTGTATGTTCCTCTTGTTCAGATTCAGTGTAGAAGTCATTAATTAACATATACAACAAGTATATGTTTAATATTACAGTTTACTTTTTGAAGCAAATTTAATATAATACAAGTACATTATGTGAAACAGATAGATAGATAGATAGATAGATAGATAAATAGATAGATAGATAGATAGATAGATAGATAGATAGATAGATAGATAGATAGATAGATAGATAGATAGATAGATAGGCTTTGGATATATAAATACACAGCTAAGCATTTGCACAGTATGAGTACCGAATAGATGCATTGTCATATGTAGGATAAAATCAAAATGGTATAATAAAAGTCAGTATATTCACGGTGTAATCGTGTCTAGGCCAGACACGTTTCCTTGCATAAATATGTATGTCAAATAGAAGCCTAGTCGTAGGACAAAGTTATAAGACGCAAGTATACAGATGTGGCGAACAAAAATCTAAATTAATATAATATATTATATATAATTATAATACAAGCATTAATAACTTTTATTTTATAACAAGGGTGATCACATACCAGAACATGTTGGTCCACCTGTAGCTTGTTGCTGTGTTAAATTAGTTGACGTACCTGAAATGGAATACTATGCATTGAATAATCAAGGAGAAGTTTGTGTAAAAGGTACAAATGTATTTCAAGGTTACTACAAAGATATTGAGAAAACTGCAGAAGTAATCGATAAAGAAGGATGGCATCATACTGGAGATATTGGAATGTGGCTTCCGGTAAGATACATATTAATAGTATAAAAAAATTTATAATATATACTATTTTTTAGTTTATTATATACTAAATATATTATATTTATATACTATTCTTCAATATTAATTATTATATTAGTTATATTAATTATTATATAGATATTTTATTATATTGTCTACTATTTATTTACCAATCTTTTATTTAACAACAATATTTTAGAGAAGTGCGTATATATATAAAAGTGTCGAATCTATTAAAGTTATTAAAATATTTCATTATAAATAAAATTTAGTAAAATCTTTTATATTTAATTATTTTATATAAAAATTTTATATTTGCGCTAAATATAATACTTTTTTCAATATTTAGTATTATCATTCTTTTTTTTAATTTTTGATCAAATAATTAGACCAGCTCATCTATTTTGTATAAGGATGGATTTTGTATAAGATATTTTTATGGAGGAAAACAATATTTTGTCATATAATTATGTACATTTTATATCTATAGATTTCATAAACAATGTGTAAACAATTTTTAAACAGTTAATTTTAATATTGTGTTTAAATTTTATTAATTTCAATAAATTTACAAATTTGTGATAATTACGAAACTTAATTGCATAAATTTTATTCATATATTCTAAATATATAAAATAGAATTCTAAAAGGAGACGTATGACCTTTTTTGAATCATCTAAAAGCTATATAAAAATAATAGTTTTATTTTTCATCAAAAAATATTAATTTAAGAAAAAAAACAATTTATTAATAAAAAATATAATATTGTGTTTTAAAAAAATTTTTATAAAATTTACTTTATTTATATATTAAAAATGAGTAAAACTTTATTTATATAAAACTCCTCGTTTCATATCCAAACAGATGAAAAGGAAACGTACTAGTGAGTCGTCACCCAATATAGAAGAAATTTATTTGTCAAATTGGTGCATTCCATTTTTACTAAAAAATTCCGAATAAAAACAAGAAAGTAACATAACAAATAGGGATATTTCTACTCTTACCAGAAAATCACAAACTCAAGAAGGAAAGTATTGCATTACTAAAGTAAGCATAGCTTTACCAAAGAAGAAAAATACAGATCCTCTGAGGCCGAAGAGCAATCTTTCAAAATGGACCATCGAAGTTGATAGAACTCACAGAGTTACCACTCCTAATGCCAATGTGAATTATAGTACAATCCCATATTACCAATCATTATTATTATTATATTACCTACTGCTACCTTCATGTGTCTCGATATCGTACTCATCCTTCTTATAATATCAATGACGTATTCCGTTGCTTTAAATACGATCTTATGTAATCCGTCATTTTCAGGGTGAACAATACCGTACTTATTCATAGCTCCCTTATAGTTCAAACTATATGATTCAATCAATAATTCTATAAATAATAACTCATATTTTCATATTTATTCATAACACATTATTTTATATTTATTCATTTTTATTGTTTATATATTATTATTATTGGAATTGTGTAGAAGTAATGGCATTTTTTAATTTGAAGATAAAATCTTTTTAAACATCAGAAGACACATGTAAAAGAGAAAAAACTAATGAAGTTACGGTAAAAGAGTAATGAAATTAATTATTTAGGAGTATTTTAATAAATGATTGAAAAATAATACAATCCACTAAATTTATTAGAATTCTTAAAAATAAGATAAAATACTTGATCCGAAGATCATACCTGTATTACTTCTGAAGTATATTGTTACAATGTATACGTGTATTTTTAGATTATTTTATGTAACTACTTAAAATACTAATGCTTCAATACAGTTAAAATAACTAGGCATAAATAATAATCTTATTATTATTAATAATATCTTTTTATTATTCATTTATCGCGTCTTTACATAGAAATTTGATACATCAGTCTTCTGAAACAAATTCATCGAGAAAATTTATCTTGTCATAATAACTAATAGCTTCGACATAAATATTTCCTTTTCTATACGTGTAATAAACTAGCAATATCAACAAAATAAACTGAAACAATGTATTATTAAACAATAATAACTGAATTATTTAAACTATAATAATATTTTTTCTAGATATACGTTAATATAAACATCGTACTGCATGCTCTAAAATATTTTAAAAGAAAATATAGGCAAAAATAAAAAATATTAGACAATAATTAAATAATACTATGGATAAATTCATTTGTAACATAAAAATGTAGAGCTGCAATACTTAAAAAATTCAATTTTATAGAAAAGAAAGAACTAATAGAATGCATGTTCGCAGCATAATTTTGTACCCACACAAGATTCATAAAAATCATTTAAAATATACTTATCGAATTAGACAAAAAATTAAGTAATATTCAACATACAACAGAAACTATCAGACTAAAAATACATAATGTGTATGTGATAGTATATCACATATTTAAAAAAATGAATAAGAATCGAAATATTAATATGTTAAATATCTCATATAAATATCTATTATTCAGTGTTCGAATTTTCTATTTATTTTAAAAAAGTATTTAAAATAATAAATTAATTAAAAATGTATATATTTAAACTTAATGAACTCAGTTTTAAATGGAAACTACAATATCTAATTTATATACTGTTGATAAATATTATTAAACTTCTCTCAGTTTTATCGAAATATATTTATATAATAAATTATATGCATATCATAGTAAAAAATAATTTAGAAAATATTATAAAAAGATAATTCAATTACTAATAGTAGTTAACATTTATGTTACTTCAAAAAAACTATTTTTATTTCAGAATGGAACTTTAAAAATTATTGATCGAAAGAAACATATATTTAAACTTTCTCAAGGAGAATATATTGTTCCAGAAAAAATAGAAAATATTTATATAAAAAGTCAATATGTTTATCAAGTTTTTGTTCATGGCGAATCATTAAAATCATGTATTATTGCAATTGTTGTGCCAGATGTAGATGTCATAAAATGTTGGGCTTTAGAAAATAAAATTCCGGGTACTTTAAGTGTACTTTGTGCTAATTTAGATGTTAAACGATTTATTTTAAATGATATGTTGATTCGAGGTAAAGAAGCTGGTTTGAAGTCATTTGAACAAGTACGTAGTTATTGATATCTATATTCTGTTTATCTTATAATATTATTAATAAAAATTCTTTCTATGCCACGTAGGTAAAGGATATATATCTTCATCCAGATCCATTCTCTGTTCAAAATGGCCTTTTAACACCAGCTTTAAAAACAAAACGTCAACAATTAAAAGCATATTTTAAACCCCAATTAGAGGATCTTTATCAAAATTTAAGTTAATCAAACTAATATAATAAAATTGTTTTAAAAAATAATATAAATCTTACAAAAATATTTAAATCATTTAAATAAGCTAAATATTTTTTATTTTAATTCTTATACTATATACCATATTTTAATAGCATTGGTAATATACTAATTTCATCAATTAAGAATAACACGTTCCGATTATAAAATGATAAAAAAATATAAATTTTTATTTAAAAAATACTTTTATTTATTTTTACTAAAAAATAATTTATAAAAATGAAGAATTATTATAAATTTATTTAAAAATTGCAATATTTAAAAATTTTATCTAATGTATATATTCATTAACAGCAGTATATTATTAATAAATTATTTATAACTTTTCTTTCATCCTTTCATTTCTATATAAGTATCATAATTATTTATAGACTTGGCAGTATTATAAGTTTAAAGAATAGTTGCTTTAGATTAATAATAATAAAATACTACTGCTAAATTACTATCTTTTAACATAAGAATAAAATAATGTAAAGGAATGATAATAACATTAAACAAAAAATTAAAATAAACGAAGTAAACACTAAATCTTCATGTGCATTATATTATTTATATGCTATAGAAAAATAAGTAAAAGATAATATTAAAAATTATAACAAAATAAGGAACAATATAATAAATTCAATAAAATTTGTAATAAGTGAAGCACGGCTTAGTTTGGCATTACGAAACAAGTAATAATTTATATTACGGGGATAATAGTGTGAAGAGCTTAAATATAGTGCAGAGAAGTATAATAAATATAACTTTCACTGTTTCTTTTTTCTTTTTAAATAATATATTACATGAAATTAATTCTGAATTGTTTTATTTGAAGAGTATGGACTTAAAAAAATATTTGAAGAATTATTGTGTTTACATTGACATCTGCCGTTTGTTTAAAAAACTGTAAATGCTGACAAATTTTTAACCATAACATTGTTAAATTTTTATATCACTTCTGACTAAACTACAAAAAAACTAAGTAAAAATAAACCATTTATTGTGTATATATAATATATACCATAATGAGAAATGATTGTTGACGTAAATCAAAAAAATACGGTCACCCATCTAAGTATGGATGATTGCCGAAGCTCCTTTATTTTGATAATCGGAAGAAAATCAGTTACCGTATTTTTATAGAATCATAAACTATTGGAAAATGTGTAATTCTTTGGTTTCTTTTGTGTTTCTATGTGCAAATAACAAAAAGATGCAGAAAAATAAATGATCAATACATAATAAATAAATAAATCAATTGGTAAAGGAAACTCATGATAAAAAATGTATTAGGATAAGTAAAAATCGCCATTACCTGTGGAAGTAAAATAGAAGCCTAAAATGTACTGATTAATCAGGAAACCAGTATATATTACACACTATATACTATACTCTTGTATATATTCATAAAAATAAACATATATGAAAAAATTATATCAACTAATTTTCAACAAGTTATAAACATTGAATTATTTTTATCATAAAAATTACGTATCATTTAATTACTAAAGTCTAAATACGTTCTACCATCACAAGCGAATTTTTTAAATAAAATATTAATAGTTTAAAATATGTTTCGTCAAAAAATACATCAACTATGAAAAATAAATAAATAAATATGTGTATATGAATAAGATTTAAAAAATCTTAATAAAATCAATAATATCAAGTTATAAATTATATATTAAATAAGAATATGATATGTGTCTTCTAAATTAAAATTTCTATTAGAAGTAAGGATTTATGTATTTAGGAGTTTAATATTACGTATTTAAATTGAAAAAGTAATTCGGATGCTTTCGAGTATATATTAATATATTTAATATAATAAACATATTAAATAAAAATATAAATTTATACAGGAAATCAAATTATGCAGTATAAAAATAAACAATAGTTATCATCAAAGACAAAATAATACAGAAATTACTTTATGAAGTAGATTCGATACAGTTATCCTATTTGTATTATTTATCATTTACTCTCTGGTTCCGGTAAAAGTCACCAAAAATTGAATATATTTTTTATATTTATATATATGTATTTGTGTATGTACAATCCTTACTTATATGTAGATTTCAAAAATTGAATGCATATAATAATAAAATAAAATAAAGATAATAATATTAAAAATTATAAAATAAGAAATCATTGATAGTTAAAAACAAATAAGGAATTTATAACCATTGTTAGTAAAAATTTAATATTTATCCAAAGAATATAAATAATATATAACATAAAAAACAATGATAAGATTAAATCATAATTTTTGAATCTATTGGAATTATAAAAAGCTCTCAGAAATATTTAGATATTAATAACAATAAATTTCAAAATAAAAATTAACGCAAAATCGTAATATAGTAAATGATTAATAATTGAAAAGTTAAAATAAATTAAACGGCTTTCATGAAATAGTTATACAATAATGTAGTTATACTATTTATATCTAATAAATGAATATATAATGAAAGCAATATAAGATGAAAAATCTGAAATAAAAAATCATTATTAGCACATGAAATATCCTTTAAATATAGATGAATTTGTTATTAGTAATTAATAATTATTAATTACATAAATCTCTCCAGATAATTGATTCATGATTATAAAACATTCGAACTAATTAAAAAATGGAAAAACAAATATATTAACTATAAAAACGCCTGAATAATATACAAAACAACTAGAAAAATAGTGATACAAATATATATAAGGGGTAATCAGTATATAGGATATTCATCATCCAATCTCGATTTAATTGATATAGGATAAAAATCAATTCTTTTGTCATAAATGTCTTAAATTTGAGTTATCTCGGTGGATTTTTAAATTGTCGGAACATATTAGTAATAAACTTAATCAATAGATAAGTGATTTCATCTCATTAGTTTTTTATCATATATATACTTTTAAAAATTAGTTTCAATTGATAGAATTAGAATTCATTTTCTTGAAGCAAGTGATTAATCTATTTCGATTTTATTTTCAACATTACACGAATCCAATATCTAAGAAAGTATTTAAACTAATGTATGACCATATATAAAAAGCGTATAGCAAGAATATTTTACAATTAAAAAATCAAAAACATTAAAAGTACGTAAATATTAATACAAACTATGTAACTTATTTATAAAACAAACAATATACAATTATATATATATATATATAAGTTTATAAAAAATAAATAGTATAATGTTTAACTTCGTACAACGATCATTATAAAATATTATATTGATATGATTTTTGTAGAATATAAGTAATTGAAAAATATCAACTTATAAAAGAAAGACCTTAAAGAAGATAATTATATTAAATGTATCACCATAATTTTACATTTGCAAATAATAACAAAAAGTAAAATAGATTCGAAAACAATTAATTAAACACAAATAAAATAACTTTTAACATACCAAACAAAAGTTTCACTAGTGTGACAATGTAAAACAATGCCTACCTAAATAAGGGATAAAAAATATTATTTATTTTCGTAGAAATTTGACTTAATGAATAGTCATAGATTATAAAAAGATTATACATAAATAAATAATACATTTTTGTTTTTGATGATTTTTTAAAACACAACATGTACTCTATAATTATATTAATAGAAATGAAAAAGTTTAAAAACCTATAAAAAATATATCATACCAAGTTTGAAGGATCTAAATAATTAAATCATTAAATATTTAAAAGAATTTTATTTTTTCACTTTTTTTAATAAAAATATAAATCCTATTAAATGAAATAAAAAATATACAGCAATCATCAAAAAAATATCTAAGTTAAAATTTTCAACTGCAAAGCCATATTTTTGTAAAACTTGATTGCCGTCTTTAATGCAAACAAAATCCGCAGCAGAACAAGCTGTCAAAAACAGATTATAATTATTAAAGTGTTAAAAATAAAATATTTATAAAATACTTCAGAAAATTTATAAATTATATGTATTAATATAAAATATCTTTATGATAATATGTCTTTTGAAACATACAAAATTTTAAACTATACAAATACATATTATAAGTTGAAATACATTCTAAATACTATGAAATAATTTTTTAATTAAAATGTTTAATATTATATTAACTAGATATAATTCACAATGTGTTTGGTGCATCCATGGTTAGAAATATTTATTTGACCTATGCATATATATTAACCATAAAAATAAGGTTCAGTGGAAAGAGAATCAATAAATAAATGTAATCAATATTTATTAAAAATAAAAAGGTTTTTCGATTTATTCAGCCATAGAATTTAAGCACAGACAACGAATTATTTACAAATTTCGTAAAAATCTCGAAATGTATAAAAATAGAGCAACCAATAAAACAAAATATAATAACAATAAAATAGTTATTAAATAAGAAGAATTAAAATATATTATAAGTAAATGTTAATAAATAATAATAAATATAAACTAAGGTAATCAATACAGAATAATAAATTAAATTACGGTTATATTATTATAAAAATAATCATTTAAATTACATCTATTTTGAGTTATTTCATGTTTTTAATCCAGAGATTAAAACGATCAATTCAGTTGATATGGATCAAAGCGAATGCTGTTAGCATATGTATAAAATGTTGAAATATAATTAAACGATGAAGTTCAGATCTTTGTCTTAATACATGCTAATCACGAATTACGGAAGTAATCAAAGTTATAATTATAAGCATTAATATATAAGCGATAAGATGTTCAATCACAGCTAAAGCTGTCGACTAAACTCCATAAGTATTAAAGTAAGCGGTAAACCATACCTAGATAATTGTTTAACTAAAGTATTGCGTATCTAGGTATGGCGAATGATACCTAAAACTATCAATCTGATTACCCTAGGATCAAATACATAAATTAAACATAGCTAATACTATTAACCTATAGTACCAGAATACCAAAAGCAGATTAAAAGTTTATTCAGACACACCTAACACTGTTGGTTCTTTCTAAGAAAGTCAAATTTAATTTTTGAAATAATTGTCAAAAAATGATTCGAAAAATAACGGTTGCTATATGCATATTATATGTTATAATTGGCATGATAAAGATTGTTACATTGTTACACTACTCGGTCACTAAGCTAATCTCTCTTGAATCAAGACCAAGATCAAAATAAACTTTAGTAATAGAATAATATTTTCATAAATAAAAATTTAAATAAAGTTTACAAAAAACTATTTATAAAACAGGGTTTAATACGGACAATAATAATGTAAGAAAGATAATTAATACCTTATTTTATTCTTATAAGAGTAGAATAAATAAAGTAGAAAATTAATCTTATGTTGTAAACAAAGTTTACATAAACGATATGTATCGAATACAAATCGAGTATTAAAGTAAAATATAAGAAAGAACGAAAAGAGTGAAAAGCATACCTATCGAGTTTGTTGAAGGTAAATTTACATAAAAAAAATATAGGAATTTGTGAATTTAAAAAATAAAAACTTCATAGGGGACGGATAGATGAGCTCATGAATCCGAAAAACAGAAGGATATCTTCGTAAAAAATCAATTAAAGGTGTACTGTCTGAAAATAGTATTCTGACTATTATATAAAAACTGTTATCTATAATCGAAGGAAAATGATTATACTTGTTGCTTTTTATTCAGCACCACTAAGAATATGCGGATGCACTGATGCATCTTCTATCCAAAGTGTATATGTATTCCTTTGTAATATATAAAATATCCTTTAACATATAATGTTTTTTTTGAAAATTAAAAGAACTTTTACTCGTATTATTCATAACTTTGTAAATATTTAATTTAATGTGTTGATTTTCACACCCGAGGAATAGATTAATATTTCAACTTATTATAGTTAGATATTGTATAACAAATAAACAGAATTTTTATTTTATAATAATTATTAAATCATTTTTTTAGTATTTTTTATTAAAATTGATATTATTTTTATTTTTTACATAGTTCTACATGTGTTTTACTATTATATTGATAAAAAACTAAACGAACTTTTTAATTAACTAAAATAATAAATATTTTCATCTTATTTTATATTTGTAAATTAAAATCAACAATATTTTAGGAAATTTTACAAAATGTAATTTTTTAACACATAATTTCTTGAGATTAAAAAGAATATAATCAACATAGGTAAGAAGTATAAAAGACCTTCTCTTCATGATTTTAAAAATCATCTTCAATATAAGGAAAAAATATAATTTACTAATTATATTGTATTTTTCTCCTTCTTCGTATTTTCTTTTCCCTATCCTGTAATTTACAACAAAATCTATACGGTAGAAAAATAAAGATTGTAAGAATTTATGATCAATCTATTTAATTAAAACTTTTAGATAAAAATCATCATTATGTTTATATACAACGTTATTTATTATTAAATGAAAGTTCATATTTTTTATATTTTATATTCTGTAAAATTTCAAAATTAAATATAATTTTTTGAAAGATATACTTTTCTTAAACTAAATAAACAAATTTTTATTATACTTCTCTTAAACTTGCTGTCTTATTAAGAAAAAATTTTAATTCCTGCAGATAAATCCTGAGAGTATCATGATTCATAATAAATTTATAACTATTTTATCGTATTAAAAATCAATAAAATCCTTTATTTTAAACATTATGACTACAAAATGAATCTAAAAATGTTTCAAAATATATTATTAACGCGACCGATTGATCATAATAACAAAATCTCAATAATTGACATTTTATTGATATAAAGTAGACCGTTGAAAAGTTAATAAAAATTTATAAGAAAAACATAAAACACGTTGATATAATTAAAGTTATCACTTGAATTCTTATATATACAACAATTACGTGTATATACATTTCATTATTTAATTATTGATTATGTAGTTATATTTTCTTGTATAATTCAGTTATTGATACAGTAAATAAATAAAAACTTAATGACTTACAGATTTACTTGCATAAACAAACAAAATCGATTATTCATTATTTATGGTGATGTAACGTTATAGATTCATTGTTATTTGTCTTAAGATTCTCTATACTTATTCTATAATAATGATTTGTTATTTAGAAAATTTTTTGTTACAATACTTATTATTTTATGATTTCTGCAATCTGAAAAATTTCTGACATTTATAAAGTGTTCGTTGTTCTCTAATTCATCTTTCTTTAAATAATTTCTTCTGATTAGAAAATCAAGTATTTCTATTTTAAAAGATTCTCAGATATCATTAAATATATTAGTTTTTTATATGTAAATGTATGTTCATTTATTTATAATTTAAAAAAAATTTTATATATATAACATGATGGCTATTCTTTCACAAAAAATACTTTGTAATCCAGTTTTCTTAAGTTATTTAGACTATTTTATCATTTTTACTAACTATTGTCTACGCTTTCCATTTTTCTTACTGTAAGTTCCGACATCGAAATATCTTACTTGTTTATCTAATCTCTGTCTTTGTTTTTATTGGAATTACTTTTCTTATTATTTGTATTATTGTTATTGTTATTATCTGTAAATTTGTTTTTCATGTCATCAATTATTTCTAGTATTAAGTTATATTCTTTAATTCATTATGTAGTTATCTGTCTCGTCATTTTATAAGTCACAGTTTTTAGTGACTGATAACTGAAAATTTTAAATATTATCTAATTTGTTTGTATTTCTGCTCTTCTAAAAATACAATTATAGTAATAAGTAAGTAAAATAGATGAATATAATAATCAATAAGTAAGGGAGTAAAATTGACGGTTATCCTTGGGATCATTAAATATATTAATCCGATCTTACTAATAATGTGTCTAGTTTTTTTCAACAAGTATTTAATTTTAATTGTTATTTTTGCTAAATTTTTGTTAATAAGCATATTTTTCGATATTTTTTCTTTTTTTGATACTGAATCTATGCTATCTATGCTCGTATATTCTATTACCATAACTGTTTATTTATCTACAATATCTATGTATTTATTTTTACGTTTACTTCTAGTTATAATATCTGAATCTTTCTTTTATTTCAATTTCTACTGACATTATTTTTAATTTTTAAATTTAATATATTCTCATTATCTTAGTTGATATTACATTACCTTATATATATTTAAATATTATTTTTACCTTCTTTATTTCTTAAACATATTTTTAAATGTCTTTTTATCTTATTTTATTTAATGTATAATTAGATATATAGTACATAAAAGATTATCTTCTATTCTATACCACTTATATATTCTTTTATAAATTCACATTTCATATTTCACTTTCTTGACTACTGTATTCCAGGATTGATCTTTATTACTCTATTAACAAAATAATCTTGTATTGCGAGGTCATTTTTTAATTTTTGTGAAAATTTATTATTTTATTATTATATGTATTATTAATCCTAACATCTTATTCTATTTTATGATGTATCTTAATTATTATTGATAAATAAACGATGAAAACATATTTTATTTTTAATATTGTCTATTTCATTATCATTATTAACTACCTATGATTTATTATTAATTATTATAATTTCCAATAGTTATATTTCATCTGTTTGAATTTTGATTGTAATTTTTTCCTGTTTGGATTTATGAGTTTCCATAATACTTTACATTGTTATTAATTGATATAAAATATCCAAAAGTTATGATCGCATTTATTATTGATACATTTTTCTTGTCTACTTGGAAATTTAGATATTCATGTTGAATTAAAAGTTGATACTTTTAAGTATGAAAAAGGATTTTTTACATCCTATTTTTAATTCTTTAATTTCACATTTTTATGTTTTTATTAATTCATGTCATACGGATTTTTCATTGTCCATCATCTGAAGTTAACGGCATATATCTAATTATGTTTTATTATTATTTGATTGATTTATCATTTATCTACCTAGATGCTGTTTACTATATTTTATATTTATACTTCTATTTTAAGTACTATCATAAATGCTGTAATGCTAGTTTCATTGCATGATTTCATTCAGAAAAAGTAACTCTTGTTTATGACTCAGAAATTCAATTTTTTGTATACTTTCGCATACTGCATTTATTCAGTATAGTTAGCCTAAGGAATTATATATATATATATTTATTTATTTAATGAAATTCTATAAAATATAAATATTTTATATTGTACAAAATTAATATTAAATATAAAACTAAAAAATTTAATTTATATACAAATATCTTAATACAACATAGACTTTTTAAATTAAAAAAACATTCTTCGGAACGAAATAAGATTAAAATACTTTCATGAAATCTTTTTACTTAAAATAAAAGGTAAGCGAAGGCTTCCAGCAGCAACAAAATAAGGAAAACATCTGTAATCAAAACATGGATGACCGCCCGAACTTGGGCGGGGCAATGGACAGTGCGTTGCTCGCCTCCAGACCTAGAACACCTGGCGCGGGGACTCCTGTAGCCCGTGCAAATATCGAGGTAAAGTAGAGAGAAATCCTTGCGGGAAAACCCCGCGGCGGAACGCAATGCTTATCTCGTGCATGCTATTGCGTTGCCTCTCAAGGATTACACGTGCCTTCTACCATAGAAGTAACGGAAAAGGATATTGAATACGGGAAACATTTCAGGAGAGGTTATGAGAGTGACACGTGCTCAGCCATGAAAGGAGAGGTCGGGGCACAAGCAAGGAGGGCTCGTGTCCTGAGGAAGGAACAATAAACAAACCATAAAAGAACATAAACAAGAGTAATACGAAAGGACAAAGGGAGATCACGGATATATATAGACATGTGCACGCCGGGTAAGAGACTTCCTTGAGACACGATACACGATGCCGAGTCGACGAGCATCGCACCTCTTAACTAACTACCATTCCGTGGAAGCGTAACGCTTCGATCGAACTGATTGTTAACTATACTCGACCATTAAATATTGTACGCATCGATGATACTCTTCTGGATATTCTTCTCAAGGTGTCGTCAATATTATAATAAAATCTTTGAGAGCAATAAAAAAATAAAAAAGTGAAAACAAGGCAAACATCCGACTGCTCAAACTACGGTCTATAATATAGGTATAAAATCACACGTCCAGATGTTTAGATACGTTCATATCATTTATTATGAAAAGATGATTATTAATTTTTATTCTTTAAGAAACTACGTCCGATTCAATAGTTACTCTCTGTTTTAAATATTACAGCAGATTTATCCCTCTAAATGTCACTAAAAATAGATTTCATTTAAAAAATCGAGCCAAACATACAATATATAATATTCTTCAAACTGTCCAATCTGCACCATAAAAAATTATAAATGTACAATTTTATTTACAGATTATCCAATATCTTGTATGTATTAAAAATAGTATATCAAATTTATTGGTGGTATTTTAAAACACTATAATAAATTCTCTTAATTGATCTACAAGATTAGTGTAGAGTTATAATATATTAAGCATAAAATGAATAAAAATTAATAAAATAACTTACATGTAATATCTAAATAATTAATAGTAGGATTTAAAAATAAAATTTTTAAATAAAATTTCTATATCTCTTAATCAATAATTAATAATTATTGATTTTAAGTAACTAATTATAAATTAAATTGATTTTATGAAAAATTTTCGTAACTTATCATTGTAATGAAAGCTATCATGTCAGATTTGAATATATTAATTGCATATAATTTATTTAAAAAATTCAGTATTATAATTCAAATCAATTTATTTAATAATTTCAATAATAATAAAATGGAAACAATAGTTCTATTCAAAAAATAAAAATAATATTTTTATTAAAAAAAATTTGTACTTACAAATATTTTTTATATTGTGCCATTGTGTAATTGAAAGAGTTTCTGTAGCATGAAGAAGCCAAGATATATATTTTATCCATTGAATATATAGTGGTAAAGAACTGAAAATATTAAGATACACTTTGAATATATACAATATGGCATTTAAACTATTTTTTTATAAAAATAAACTTTAAATTGATTTAAACTTTACACTTCTATTAATATTCTTTGAAATATGATAATTCTAGCTATGAAAGGTGCTGAAATGTTATGGAATTCGTTTTTACTAAAAATATCAGAAAAAATTAATTCAAAACTGCCGTAATTGTGCTAACATTTAATAAAATTTACCTCTAATAAGAATATTGTTTTTGCTGAGACATTTACAAGTGCTCATAAATAAACTTGTCTACACTTATAGAAGAAATTTTTACATTTAATTTTACTATTCAAGCATGCAGAAAAGAGAAATAAATGGATAGAAATTTAAAAATAGTAACGTCTAATTTCATACCACTTGCACATCAATGCCAAATTGAAACGAAGATTTATTAAAATATATAACATGTAGCATAAAATCAAAATTTTCTGTGAATTTCATAGAAACTTTAGTCAGTAGGCAAATGTGTTTAATTAATACGTAATATTAATTTACGTGTGTATAATATACTCCAACTTTTTTTTTTGTGAAAAAAATATAAATGTTATAAACGTATCGTTGTTCATTTATAAAGATTAAAGATGGTCGAAACTGATTTAGCGAGCGCAAATCACTTCTGCATATAGATAAATACATAATACGATGATGGATACACTGGTTCGCTCACAAGCATGAATCCTACGTCTTTAGCAGGTATACTAAGAGAGTAATGAGAAACTAATGAGAACAAAAAATCAAACGAGCATGTGTATATCCAATCTTACGATCACTGATTTTTTTTTCTTTAATTCATTTTACGAAAAATGATTAAAAGAAGTATACATAATATTTTCATTTATATATAAACTTATATTAAATTGTTATTCGTTTGTTCAATCTAATAATTATTTTCATTGATATTCCATTGCAAACACGTATGGTGATCAATCTTATCTAAAATACGAGAAAGAGAGAATCAAATTCAAATTTTTTTATAAATATTAATTTTACATTAACAAAAATGCCATGTATGAAAGTATAAAAAATAAAAAGTTTTATTGGTACTTATCAATACTTAACTAGAGTAAATATCTACTGGAGTAAACAGGTGATCTAAAGCAAGCAATCTCGTAATTAATGATTTTAATTATCAATTATGTACATTTCTATAATATTTTTAGTTTCATTTTATTTCTGATATTTATTATATTATTACAAAAAAATATTCAAAGTTTTTTTAGTTCAGAATATTTTTACCTTAGTTCATTAGCATTTAATACATTTTTTTAATAATAATACTACAAAAAATACTTATAATTTTGTATAAAACTTATAAAACACAAAAAATATTTTATTTACTTTAGTTGAAGAAAAGATCCCATGGTAATCATCAATAAGTAATCAAATGGAATTAAATATGCCATTGACAATGAAACGTTCTCAAATGCAACTGAAAAAAAAAATCCTGAAAATACATATAATACAAATTTATAATATGTAAATAAGAAATTTTTAAATATAAAATTTGTAATTTTTTGTGGAATCAAAAATAATTAATATAAAAGATAAAATTTTCAAATGAAATACTATAAGATTTCAATTTTTTTTAAATAAATAAAAATTTCGTATTTATTTTTCCTAAAAATATAGAGATACATAAATAATTTAAAAGATTATTTATATAAGTTATAACAATTGAAAAAAGCTGATTAATTTCTTCAAATTAAGTTGAAAAAATTTCTCAGTTTTTACTCTTTTATATTAATTTATGTAATAGTTCTTTAGAAAATAAAGAATATTGATCTAAATAATAAAATAATAATAAAATTATACTTTAAGGCTTTTTTAAAATAAATTTAATATATAATTATAACTTTTCGGTAATTTCTCTTATTCTGTAATTCAAATTCGACCGAAAGTGATACTTTAAATATAATACAGCAAAAGCCTTTTGTTTTTTAACATAATTATATCATATTTTTTTTAGCACGTGTGAGTCCCGCATAAATACTATGTTGGCTCGAAGTTTCTTCAAATTTGCTCAATTTCATTCTATTTAATCGATCCTTAATACATAGAAGCAGCAATTAAAATGATTAATTCGATTCATATAATTGAAAGTGCAATTTTAATCACTACAATTGTAAATGATATTAAATTGATCAAAGTTTGTTCAATATCGCGAGAGGGATTACTCCACGTATCAAATGCGTATCATAAATTATTTTATGTAAATGTTAGAAAGCGATATTTATGTACTTAGTATGCTAAATCTCGATTTGACATTGCGAGTCCTGTAACCTATTAAATTAGTACGCACCGTTATTGCAACGCATCAGTCTTTTGTCATCACTCTTTTTTATAAGAGTCTATCTACTAGAGATCAAGGTGTCGCATAATATATACCTCCTGTTATTGGTCTTATTTTTATAGCAAATCATTATGGTCTCAAGTCAAATATATCATGTGAAAAGTATACCTCTCTCCGTTATTATGCAATGCTTCTCTTTGGCACATATCATACACTTTTATATTCTGATTATTGTTTCTTTTCAAGTATCTTTGTTACACACCTGAGTATGTAAGCCTTAATTTTTATGTAAGGTAATATTTCATAAATATTTGTCGCATTTATTTCTTTAATCGCCATAATGATTTTTATATTTATTAATTTTTTATTTCTATAGTATTAATATTTTATTTAACTAAGTTCAGTATGGAACTATTAGATCATGGATAAAAATTAGAGTTGTAATGAACAAAAAACACAAATTTTAAAAGAAATTTACATTTATATATGAATAAGAATATAAAATTTTTGATATTTTAAATATAATATAATTAAAAATAAAAGATATAGATATAATAATTCGACAATTACTGAAGAATCTATTGCTAGTTTGCTGATCTGTTTCACCAATATAGAATTTAGATATAAATAAAACGTGTATTTTCAAAATAAGTTTTTTACCTGGGAAATTATTACTTTTCTATTCAGACAACAGAAAAGGCTATTTATATGCATATTACAGGACGAAGGAGTATGTACATATCATATATTATGTATTCACTAAACAAGAGATCAACCTGTGAATAAAATACTTGTCAAGAATAGACAAACAATATTCTATTTTATATCATGAGTATATTGTAACAGTACGAAGGATTACATTGTAAAGAATTACTTTTTCATAAAATGCGAGAACAATTAAAATTAAAATCATGTTTTTTGTACATATAAAAATTTGTAAATATATAATGATAATGAATGTTTAATAATATTATATTAGAAAGAAATAATTATAATAAATATTAAATAATTAAAAGTAGTAAACATATATTATTAAAAAATTGTATTAAAAAATATGTGTATATATATTTATATAATGTAATAATACACATAATGTTTATGTTTACAAAATTATTTGTTATTAAACAATAGTCCATTTTTTTACTTTTTATATTATATTATAATAGAAGTTATACAAAAATACATAAAGAGAGGTTGAATATATTTTTAAAAGAAAAAATTTCTGTAAATATTATGATTAAGATTTGAATAATAAAGAACTTATGAAAAGAGCAAAAACGAAAAATGTAAATCAAATAAATTTACGAATAAAACAAAATAAATTGAAAATTCGTGAAAGACTACCTGTTTACATAAGATTGATAGCAATGTGCATATTCTATAAAAATTGACTAATTTTTAAAGTTTAAGGAAGTAATAACATTCAAAATGCAATGATGAAAAAACAAAAGAATTTTAATATTGTGATTATAAAAATAAAGTGTTGATACTGGCCAAAATTCCTCCCCGTCCACTCATTTGGCCATAACTGAATTTACCTCATCTACAAAATCCCTTTCCCGCTTTTTAAGAATAAAAGAGAATCACAGGAGTTTAAATAGTATTTTTTCTGGAGTCCAAAATGTCTTCAAGGTGAGTGGTATTTCAATAAGATCAGTGATTGTCTGATCAAAGAAATAGTTTTAATTTATTACACTATATAAAATAAAAATAATTGGCTATTGTTAAGAGCAACATTATCTCTAATATAGTCAGTAATGATAGTTTGAATATTGCAAATGGCTTAGTTCATACTACGAACGACATTGGTGCAAACTATGCCAGTGGAATTATTTTAGACAAAGTCAACGATGTGCTTCATTCACCTTCTTTATGATCTATATTTTCGAAGATACCATTCTTAAATTATATGGATATTGTTGAAATTGCTATTAATTCTTAAAAATTTTCTAAAGTATTAATTTCATAAATTTTAGACATTATTTAAAATAGTTGACGAAAAAAATAATACAAAATTTTTTATATATGTTAATAACGATTAATAAATTATAAGAAATTAAGCATTTTATTTGTAGAAATGCAAAGTGCAAAACTGCAATTTGATACCGACTTTTTTTTAATTTCTTCTTACTAGAATTGTTAAAAAAACGATATTATTCCTTATCAAAATATTCTTACTTCTCTTATTATCTACATTAACGCATTTTACTAATATTTTGCTACTAATAAAATAATAGTATATTTATAGAGACCTTAATTGTTCTTATTTTTCTTTTTCGATAAATTTTGCTACATACTTTTAGAACTAATAGTTAAGAGATGAAAATTGAAATGTACTACACTGGTATTGTTTACTTCTGTATATGTTGATATTACATACTAATATTTGTAAATCTTGTTAAATAATATACAAAAAAAATCCCTACGCAACAAAAATAGTACCCATATTTTATGAAAAACATAATAACATACAACAACAAAAATATATTAAAAGTGAAGTTATACATGTTTTCTTTTGTTAGCTATATAAATGTTTATATCAAATCTTTGCTATGAAGTTAAATCCTAAATCCATATTTTATCTTTCTTTAGGAGGTAAATATTTTATATATTGATTATATTTATGAATTACTCTAAATAATATATTTTAAATATTCATAATATAATATTATTATTTATTATTGATAATAAAACCATAAATTTTATAAATTAAATAAATACAATTACAAAAATACGGCGATCAGCTTAATTATAATGAAATACTTGTAACATACCACAAACCGTAGAAATATTCATCGTCAGTAAAATGATACAAATAGTAATACCAAAAGTCGATATACTACATGAAAGTCCAGAGATCCAATAAACTATACAAGTAAATATTATTGGCTCTGCAATTATACCAGGAAACTAAACAAAGAAAGATTTGTATATGAAAAATAGAAATTTATAATAACATCAGAATATACATAAAAATTTTAAACTTAAATCATGGATAATTTTTAACTTAATAATTACATATGTCTAATTATTTTTCACATAAATTTTATAAAGAAAAATTTTTATTTTTATATTTCTTAATCTTTTTGTTTGTGTTATTATTATTTATTAAAAAAATTAAAAATTTAAATTTTAAAAGTTACATAATCATATTTATAAAGAGATTCTTGTATTTTTTGTCTTTCAAAGCATTAATTCTAATTGAAAATCAATCAGGTATATCAGTCAATCAACTTAGTAATTTATTAAATAATTTATCTCCTATATAGCACAAATCTTATAAACGATGTTAAATAGATGCTAATATCTTCAGTACGCTTCCTGATCATCAGCAGTATTTTACATTTTTAAGCTGTATGATTGATAATATATATACATAACCATTTATGTAATGATAACATCTCCTTCTACATGATACTAAACGAAAAAGATATCGTTAAAAAACTTTTATTCTTGAAAATAACTCTAAATCTTGACAGCTAAATTTAAAGAAAACAAATTGATGTCAACTCATAGAGGCTACTGCAAAACTCTTGTTGCATCGTAGCATGCATTCCATTTAATTTAATCAAAGATGAAATAATTTCATATGCTGCGAACCAAAAATGTAATTTTAGTAAATTAATGGTAATTTTCTAAGATATGGGTTTAATAAAAAAATTTTAGCATAGGATTACATCATCGGATATTCATCTACAAAAGTTTTTTATGCCATTAGCAAAAATGAACGTATACGTGGATCTTAAAGAAGAACCTGTCAGATGAGTTATATGAAGGTTCTTAATTTGTAATCCAAAGATAACGTCAAACTAATATATACTGTAATAATTCATGTAAAATTGGCACAGTTTGGCACAATTTGTGTAAAAGATTCTAAGACAAATCATTGTAAAATCAACAATATACATAAGAGTAAAGACTGTTGTATTTAGTTTTTCTGACTAAAGACGAATTCACTTCATTGCGCATTATAGGAAACTTATTTCAAAATTGATATTAAAAATACAAAAAACAAAAGATAAAAAATTGAAGAAAAAATTCATTTATGAAATAGATTTTTTTAATTTATGAACGATTTTATTGTACAATCTATGCATATACAAATGATTACAAAACAAAAATTTTGTAATGAATAATAAATTTCTATATGTACAAAATTTAATGGGAACTTCTAGATTTAGATTCCAACAGCTTTGACTAAATAACTCTATATAAAAAAGCGTAAAACTCATTGCAAATATAAAAATGTAGATGAAAGAGGAAAAATAATTTATTTTATATCAACAAGAAAAGTAAAAACTGCTCTCATACAACCACAAATAACTATAGCGATGAAATTAGATAATAAATTACCTTAAAAAATAATAAATTTATACATCAAATTTCCCTTATTACATTAGTATCGAATTTGATCGATATTAAACACACTGAATTTTAATTTTGCAAATAAAAAAAGTTTGCAAAACGAACGTGCTAAAAATTATCAATTTGATCGAGCTGTACAAAGATCCTAAGCTCTGGGAAGTTTACCTGAAAAATTGATCTATTTTAGTTTATCAAAATTATGAAACTTATAAACAATATAAGAAATAAAATTTTTAAATGATTAAATATTGTAGATAATAATCTTAATTTTAAGTTGTTTTTATTTATAATATATTTATATTATATTGAATATATTGAATATTATTTTTACTTCATCATTTCGCTGTAAAATATTATTCAAATCTTTTTCAATATTCTAGGATTTGATAATTTAGCAAAATGCAAAATTATGATGATATAAATACCTATTTACTTTATGAAGCTCATACAGTGTACAAAAAAGAAAAAAGTATGAAAAACTATAGTAACTAATTTTTTTAAATAAAAAACAGCAGAACTGTTTAACAAAATAAAAATTTTAAATTAAACATCACTTTTACGAACTTCAAGGTTCGAAATTTGAAAAATCTACAATGGGTTACATTATATCTTTGCTTTAACATAGGTAAATTTTTACAAAGTCGTGTTTAGAAAAACCATTCCATTTCTAGACAAATGAGAATGACGGCTATTCAATACTATGGATGGATTTTACAATAAGCGTCGAAAACTGACGATAGTATCTATTACCATTTATATTTCTTCGTAAAGCAGTACGTAACAGATATACATTTATACTAGAAACTATATAATACAGTTTCTTGACAAAAAAAGTAAGCGACTTGTCATCTATTTTCAGTTTCTTTATTTGAGGGCACATCAAACTATTACATAAGCTAAACGCTTATTCTTTAAAATACTATAGTATTGAAAAATGACTAAATGCTCAACAATTTTTTAAAAATTCATTTGATTTTAAAGTAATTCAAAAAATAAATATATTTAAAACATCCGTAAAATAGTAAACGTCACTATAAATTAATAGTATTCTATATTAGATATATTATAAATTAGATAGAACATATGATTATCAAGATTAAATGACCTCAAAAAATAACTTTTGAAACTTAATATCCATAAATAAATATATATATATGTTTCTATGTTTTATCTTAGAGTTATCAAAATGAAATTATGTCTACCTCTACACTGTTCTCTTTCTTTTTCTCTTACTCGCATTCACACTTTAATATCTCATTAGTATTTAATTTCTTTACTTATTTTTTTTATTGGGCTAATAGTCTAAATTTGACTGACCATATTTAGTTTCTTTGCTGCGCTTCTTGTATTATTTTAAATTATACTTCTGTGTATTAATAAAAATTAAATATTCTGAGAAAATAAAATTAACAATTTTGGGATTTTTATTGAAATATAAAGAATACTTACTAAAGAAGTCATTCGAGCTATGTAATAGAGTTGTACGGAATAAAGTCCTGTTTTATATTCTCGAAGAAACAAAGGTAATTCTTGAGGTATCAATGATAATATACTGTACATTGGAAAAAAAGTATTTTCAGAGACCAAAATAAATATGACACCTTGAACAGCTTGAATTCCTAATTGATCTAATTTAGTTGTTCCGAAAAAACATAATCCAGCTATTATCCCCATAACCTGAAAATATAATAAACATTTATCTTTTGTATTAATATTAAAAAGTTAGTTTTTAATTTATTATTTTTAATATAATTTTATTATTAAATTTTTATGACATTAAATTTATAGAGATAAAAATATCTTTTATTGAATCAATATATATTTTATTATTTAATATTAATTTAATATTAAACTAATCAAAAATTCAGATAATTTAAACGAATGGTTCAATAAAATATTAACAATAGGAGCACGGGCTTGTGTATTATTGAAGAGGTATAAACAATAAATAATATATAATAAGAATGATGATTTAAAAATAAATTTCCTATTTTATTGCAACAAAATTAATTCATAGAAAAAAAATTATTAAAAAAATTATCGATGTATAAATTATGTATACATTCAATAATAGATTATAAAGTTTAATGCAAAACTTTTCATAAATATTGTACTATTATAAACAAAGTTCTTAGCTTAAAAGTTTCTTTTATGACACCATGTAAAAAGCCAGAAATTCTTGAATATTATTATTACAAAAGCATTAATAATTGTGGTAAATATTAGTTAATAAAATAATCCTAAAAGAATAGATTCTAAAAATTGATTCATTTAGTCAAATATTAAGTTTAATATAATTTGATTATCAATTTATATTTATCTAACTGTATTAGATACAAATAATAATAAAATAAAATTCTAATTCATATTGGCATACTGTTGAGTATCTTATAAATATCTCTATTATCCTATCTCTTGAGTCATTTATAAACTATCCATATAATTTTATTTACAAATTTATCAATAATAAATTTTAAATTATCGCAGTTTTATCATGTATAAAATCTAATATCATTATATAAAATCTCAAAAAAAAATGCATATTATTTTCGGCAAATTTGTAAGTTTAATTTCATACAACACTATTATTCCATATATATAGTAATATTCTATAAATATACTTATAATATATATTGTTTCATATGTGTACTTTTTTTTGGCGTGCTCTTTATACTAAAAAACTATCTGGTACTAAAGCTTCTACCTCCTTCACAATCGTTTCAAAATTATCACAATTCCTTCAGTTACACTCTCATCTTGGCATAGGCATGCCACGTAAGTATTAGCACAAAATCCTACATTGCGCCATTAATAAATACATCTTTTATATAACTATTAAAATAAATTACTACTTGAGTATACACTTCGAGTACAAGTCTTATCAATTGCTGAAAGGTATTAGGGGTAAAATTAAAACATTTAAAATAATTCTGTATGTTATGTAATTTAAAATAATAATGATCATCAAATTGTGAACCCATAAAATCAAATATCGTGGAGAACACTAAATACAAACTAAAGTTAAACTTTAGTTCTAATACTTTAGAATTAGCTATAATGATCCAAACCTAAACAATTGTTTACAAGATATTAGGCCACAGCATTAATCTTTCATAAATTATTGCGAAATTTATGCGATTACCATCATGGACTAAAAGTATTTAACTACCTCGAAGAACAATTTTAAGTAAAGTTAATTTCATTGGAGCAGAAGTAAAACCAACTGTAAAAAAATGGAAGAACCCCGATCACATTCTTATAGCAAATGTTGAAGCATGAATTTTTATCGAATCATTAATAAAACTATCTAATCCACAAAATCAAATAATTTAGCTAATTCAAAAAGCATATTTGCTTTAGAAATAGAAAATTGATTTCAGAAGTTTATTTCAAGTATTAATCATGTTTGTTGTCAAGTATGTTTTCAAGTATTAATCATGATATACAATGTCTCGCCCATTTTTTTACATATATATTATAATTTTTATATATACATACATATTTTTTACATATATATATTATGTTGCATGTATCTACATTTCACCTATAGTAGGCACATACGTAACCGTATATCCAATTACCAGACAATTTTCTATCATATATACGATATCATACATATATATATATATATATCATTATATACGAAAAACTGTCTGTTCTAAAAGAAATGTATTAATCATTAGATTGTGATATATTGAAAACAATCAGCATCTTACTACTTTTACTTTTTTATAACAGAATGATGAGGAAAGTAAAAAACTTATTCTGAGTTTAATACTCGAACATGAATAATTTATAGAACAAAGCTAGGTTTCATTGATTAATCACTGAGTTCATGTTAACTCACATTCTAAATTAAATCAATAGACAATTGCAACAGTATAAATATATGAAAATGATAGACTTGCTGTAAAAAGTAAACTTCCAATAAAATGTTTCGTACTATTTCTAGTGTAATTATTTTAAAAATACAAAGAACACTTTGGTTTCTCAAAACTTTGACTTTCCATAGGTTTAACTTTTTCAAACTTCAAGTTCACAAAAGGTATTGAGGTGATTAGTATCTATCAATACGTAATAAGTTTTAGAAACGGTTAAAGTCAAATTATCTTTATATTAACAATATGTAAGGAATTAATTAATACTATGGCTTATCATATTCAAATTACTTGCTGCTAATTTAAATTATAAAAATATACTTATTTAATAAATTAATACTTACTATTTTCTGTAAAATTCGTAAAACTTGCACTGATGGATCCCGTAAAACTTGTATCAAACCTCTATGCACCAACCAAATGAACTTAATGTAAAAAAATGGTAATTTTCTGAAAACAATTGTATCATTAATATTTTTTTTATAAAATACGTATTTTATTTGATATACATCATTGCAAAATATTATTATATCATTGTTAGGGTTCTTTGCTGTACGAAAATCGGTATAGTGATCCGAAATGTTATACAACAAGTATCCTTCATATATTTTTTATTTATCTTTATTTCGGTGTAAGATATTTTACGTATTGCAAACATTTAAATTATGCAATCATATTGTTAGGCTAGTTTTTAGCTGACAAAATTTAGCTTATTGGCATAGATGGGTGAGTCTCGCATTTTCGTCGAGAACCAAGTGAATGTTGTGAGAGAAATCAATTATTTATGTATATATATATAATATTAAAATTGTTTTTATTAATATTTAATTAATTTAATTTAATTTTTAGTTCAACTTATTTATTTATATTAATTATAAAGTCATCAACACTTTATATTAGGTCTTGATTTATTCCATACAATATTTTTATCCTGTTCTTTTTCAAACAATAAGAAGTATGAATGGAGATATTATTACTATAATATGAATTTAGCAAACATTTATGTATATATACAAAAATATTGTTTCTCAGTTTGTTATAAAGTAATTTATTGGAATGAATTTAATAAATTATATTTAAAAAATGTATAAAATATATAAAAATGATAAAGTATATTATTGAATTAATATATTTAAAAATTTAATTTTACAGTAAGAGGAATTTTAAAACCAGGAGAGGTCACTGGAATCTTAGGTGGAAGGTTTGTAGTAAATTAATAAAATACTATTTAATACATACTATAGCAATATTACTCACTTCTTTTTATAGACTATTATCTTTGAAAGTAGCTAAGCAGAATAGGTAGTAAGATTCACTTGTTAAATAGTAAATTGTTAATAGTATTCACTTATTAAATAATATATAGAAGTAATTAACGTCTATAACATAACTTTTCAAGTTTTAGAAAAATTATTTTATAAAATAATATTTTTTTTATTCTTTATATCGTAATTCTTAATCTTAAGGACTATACATTTTATATGTAAAGAAGAATACATTATTTTAATCAAATAGTTGAACGTTTATCAAATTATAATTGCAAAAAATTATCTGATGTAACTGATTTTTTAATAATGAATAACACCGATTATTATTTATATATTATTATTTAAAGGTTTATAATTTAAGCTTCTAAAATGTCAAAATTGCAAATTAAACAAATACATATCTATTAATATTTTGGTAAAATATAAAAATTTTCTTAAAATTTACTTTCTTTTTCGCTGAGATAAATGCATGTGACAAAATATTAAAAATTTCAAATCTATGTATAATATTAATAATAACTACATTAGTTTCAATCAGGAATTTTTTAGAAATGGAAAAATGGAAGTAAATGATATATGCATGTTAACAAAAACTAGATATAGACATTTTTTAACATATTTAACATACTTGTAAATAAATAAATAAATAAATAAATAAATAAATAAATAAATAAATAAATACATGTATAAATAAGTAAATACATAAATACATATTTAAGACATGTAAGTATATAAAAAGTAATCGAAACTAATAAACATTTAGAATAAAAATATATTTGTTAGTGGTTTTTTAAAAATATGTTTTTCTTAATTCTTTATGATAAAAAAATGTAGGAATAGAAATCCTTAAATTATCTAAATAATAAATAACTATATACAATCAATAAGAAAATTCAAAGTAATTTTATTTGGTAACGACATCACATTAGCTTGAATTGCTACATAATTAGCTATTGAATCAATTTATATTCTATAAGTCTTTATTAATTGTCTTTATACTATAGCATAATTATAAATTAGAATTTCTTTATGTAACCTGAAATATTTTTGTAACGTTATTTGGGATCTTATTATTAATCGTTTTGTATGTTGAGTCCTTCTTGGATAAATATATATATATATATACAAAAAAGAACTTCATTAACTTAAATTAACACTTAAAAAAAGAGAACTTACATATTTATCATTCTTCGCATGTAGCGAGGGATTAGGTTTCATGAAAGAAGATAATATATAGTAGAATTTAATTCCATATTTTTCAAAATAATAGATTTATAAATAAACTGAGAATATTGACACTTAATTACTAGAAAATCGTATCAGTGCATAGATTTTCTGCAATAAAGCTTCCGAAGAAATTGTTAAATAATGATTTAGTGATACAATAACTGTATAAAAGCACATTAAGATTAAAAATATATTCCAGAAAGAAAAGTTTAGAAAAATTAATTCAATAATAATATTCAAAATAAGGTTTTTACTCTTATAAACCATGCAATCTTAAAAACAATGAATGCACTATGAGAGGATCGGAGAATAGGTTAGGTATAGTAAAAAGTGAAACGATCAGATCCATGCATTGATTATAAAGAACAATCATTTTAGAATATTTTTTATTTAATTTATCAAACGACAAAATTTTTTTCTATTTGAGAGGATTTGTTTTTATATAAATATTTATTCTAAGGGTAAAAAATTATAATATAGAAATTCGTGTATATGATCATGAAGTTGTCACATAATCATGAACAAGTTATATATATATATATATATATATATAAAGAGGCTGAATGCTGAATATAAGACTATTCAAATTTGTTCAAACGTACAGTTATAACCTTGTTCTGAAAGGAAGCATAGCAGCTAATCATTAAATGCAAAAAATTTTTTAAATTTCCAAGTTTCTGTTGTATCGTGTAATTTTTTTTACTGTGTTTAAATTATTTTATAAGCTAGGAAACCTCCCAAGAACATATTCTTTATACAAAATTTTAATAATAAAAACCTTGTTATATACAAAAATAAATCTGCATGCACAAAATTATTATTATGACACGTTATTAATGAGAAAAATTTATGAAAATTTTTATAAATTATATTCAAAAATACAAATATTCCTTTTTATACAAATATATAAAATTATTTTTAAAATATTTAATTCTTACAATTATTTGTAGAATGAGTTAAATTATATGTCATAAAACAATGATAAAATATTATCATTAATATTAATATTTTTAAATGATTATATTTTTTTTATATTATATTTAAAACAATAATGTCCATTTATGAGATAGGCAAGAATGAAATTGGATCGTAATATTGAAGTATGCGAAATTAATTCACGCATTCAAACATTACTTTTCGATATTGGCCTTTCGTCTTCCTGCAATAGTATAATTGGTTCTGATGGTACTAATAAAGTATTGTCTGTTGGCGAAAAGAAACGACTTGCATTTGCAACAGAGGTAAGATAGAATATATTTTACTACTAAATAATAATTTGTATTTTATTATAAAAAAAAGTATTTTTCAGAAAATAAAATATCGTGTAAATTAAATAAGTGTTAATATGAATTAGTAATAATTTATCTATAATATTTATTAATATTTATCAAGCTTAAATAATCATAAATTTTTTAAATTTAAACTTAAGTTTAAGTTGATTACCAGAATAATAATACACGTATTTACTCATAAAAGTAAACGCACAAAACTATGTGCTCTTTCACGTTCAGCTCACTCATTTGAAAAATTTGTTTATAATAATACATTAATTAATAATAATAATAATAATAATAAAGTTATTTACGTTAAGCAATATATTACATAATCTAATAAAAATAAAAGAAATACTTTTAATTTTCTTATGATAATATTTTTATAAACTTTTCTAAGCTGATCGCGATTTTAAAAATAATTATCGGTTTCTTTAAATTTTTATACTGTTATTTTCTGTTTTTAAAATATTAATATAACTAAATATTATTATAAATTCTCTTTTGTGTAATATCAACTACTCATATATAAGATCATATATAATCTGAGAATACTTGAAAAATTAAATCTACTGTTTTTTGATTTAGGAAGTAGGTTAAACTATTTAATAAAAAGTTATTAATTCAAGTAGCATTATAATTGTAATTATAATTTTATCAATATCTCCAATGGATGCGTAAACTTTTGAATGTGCTTTCTTATGTCGGTGCTATATCAACTGCTTAATAACTAATTTTATCATATTTAGAAAAATTAATTTATTTTAATAGTTTCAACCGATTTTCACCGATACGCAATTAAACTTCATTACCCAGAATGCGATAAGCAGAAACATTCGAAAATGGAAATCTAGACATTTTCAAAGAAGAAGTATTTCTGTAATACTAAAATCTGGTCGTTTAACACGTGAAAGAATTCCTAGTAAAAGCCACAGTTATTCTACTTGCTATCAGGAGAATATTTCAGCAAATATGATGATAGTTAAGAATAGCAGTATTTGTTGACTTTGTAGTCATAGATAGCATCAAAACCATCACCAGAAGTTTTCAGAAATTAGTAAAATTGAAAATTCAAGAATTTAATAGATTGTGATATAAATACTAAGAAAATTTAACCTTTTAAACTGTAAATACAAAATCGTAGGTGAATGCATACACGTAATAATAAAAATCATAATCTTTATAAAAGAGTAATTGCAATTATCTACTACTTCATAATGAAAAAAATTTGAATGATTTAAGTCGTCACAGACAGTTGAATTATAAGCATAGAAACGCTGTTAGCGCAAATAAAAATTTACAACAGTAAAAATATAAATAGTGCATTAATAAATAATTATTATCTAAAATAATAATTAACAGAAATAACAAAAATTTACAAACAAATAAATACAAAAAATCTAAATTATCACCATGATAATGTTAGTAATTAATAATAAACATTTAGAAAAAGTTAATAAAGATAAATAATAAATTATTAAAAATAAATAATAATGAAACACAAACCGCCATAGCAACAACAAATGGAATGCATCAGAAAAGACTATCACAAAAAAAAGAGCAAAATTATAATTATCATCCAATTTTAATCTAATGAATCAAGAACTAGAAAGATCACAAGATGAAATAACAAATACAAATTATTATGAAAACATTATTAAACATTTAGATGAAGAAATCAATAAATTAAAAGTAATAATTAACGAATTCGGAAAAACAAATAATAGCAACAATGAAGACCCAGTACATAATATATCTATAAAAAATAAATTTGCGATATTACAAACAGTAAAATTACAAATGGATGACACTAAAATAAAAGACACAATAATAGAAGAAGTAAGAAAAAAATGAAATTAGAAAGAAAATAGAAGAAAAAAAGAATCGCCGAAATTAATAATATAAATAAACAGAAGACCAAAAAACCAATATTCAAGAAAATAAAAATGAACACAGCAATTACGGTTAATACGAGTGAGGTGATCAACAATAAGTAAAAAAACAACAAACTCCGACCTATAAATACAATATATCAAGAATCCAAAGACACAGTTAAATCCACCACAAATATAAACGATTACTGCATAAAACATATACATAGCAACAAACATATTTTATATTTTTAATTAATCGATGACTTTAATAACACCACAAAAATATTAAAAAGCAAGAAAACAAATTACTACACATTCATTCCAAAATCGTAAAAAAATCATACATATGTATTAAAAGTATTTAAAAAATACAATCAAATGGGAATTTTAAATAAATCGAGTAGTTTGCAAATAGAAGAATTCCAATTTATAAAGTAGAACGATTTAAAACGTATAATTCAACGAAAAATAATATTTTACTACCTATTTTTATAGTTTAAATTTCATCAAACGGTAACATAAATAAAATACAAAGTCACAACTGTCAACTTCTGACCCATACGTCACAAAATTGTATAAAAACAAAATAAATAGAATCAATGAAGTAACCAATACAGTTTTACCATCAATATCTTACGCCAATATAAGAAAAAAAGTGCAATAAAAAAATATTCAATAAACAAGAACAAAATATTAATAGAACGATATGTACGAATACACACAAAAATTGATAATAGCCAAATATTCAATAATATAATGCAAGCAATAGAAGACTATTAAAAGAAAATATAAATAAAACTCAAATTCAACATCAACTACAAATAAATGAAATTAAAGAAGCTCAAAATATATGAAGAAAACTTTATAACAATATTCACATTATTAGATTACAAATATAAAATATGCACAACGCAACATTAGACAATCATAAAGAAAATACATTGATAAGTCCGATCAAAATACATTAAAAACGCTTAAGATTATATCGGTAAATTCAATAAACGTCAAATAATTAATATGAAATAAAAAAGATATAGCTTATTAAATTTAATAGAGAAACAAAAACCAGATATAATATTATTATCTGAAACAAAACTAAAGAAAACATATAGAATTAAAAAACTATAATATTATTGGAAATGACAGATTAAATTCAATACAAGGAGGAAGAACAACCATATTAATAAAAAATAAATACAAGTACAAAATAATCTCCAATAATGAAATAACTAACTTTAACATTCTGAAAATATCAATAATAAAATTAAAAATGAACAATAAAAGTAATGTTCATAATATCAGTATACGCAAAAAATGGTAATAAATTTAAAGCAGAATTAAAAAAAATATTACAAAAACTAGAACTAGACAAAGGAGAAAACTATTACATAATAGCAGGTGATCTGAGTGCAAAACATGTTGACTGGAAAGAAAACACAAATAATACAAGATAATACAACATTTATAAAAAAAACAATTGGCAAATAGTCATGATATAATATACAAAATAAAATTGTACAGTTTGGAATACCCATCTTATCCCAATGGACAATCATATATAGATTTATGCTTATTAGATGCTAGAATTTACTAATGGCTAACAAATGTACAAAAAAATACAATTGATACAATCGAATATGATAGTGATCATAATGCACTACTTATAGAAGTAAAATTATCAATACAAAACTTAACTATTAATGAATTTAATAACGTACATTATAAATTCAATTTTAAAAAAACAAAGTAAAATTAATTCAAGAAAGTTTTCATAAAAAACTGCCAACTCGATGTATAATATAACAAAAACTTAACAAATAACGAAATAGATAACTTCAACGAAAAAATAGACACTGTTATAAAATTATTACCAAAAATAACAACAAAAAAGCTAGTGAATGTTATATAAACACAAGCATAATATAACTAAAAAAAGATAAAAGCTATATACTATCACTAATAAACAGAACACGACAAAATTATAACGCTAGTAAAAAACAAGAATTAAAATGTTATAAATACTTACTTATTCGGTTAAAAAAACAAGTCCAACAAAAATTTTCAGAATCAATCAATAATTTCTGGAATAATAAATTTCAAAACAAAAATATATGAATATTCCTCTACTAATAATACCATATAATAATATCAGAACACTAAGAAAAGCTGGAATAGATATAAAAAATACAAATAAAGACAACAATGGCAACCATATAATAACAAATACCAAATACAAACTCGATCAGTTAGAATTACATTATTCTGAAGTACATAAACAAAACTTCACTCTTGGCAAACCTAGACTCAACAATATAATTATCGAAGAAACTAATAAATTAAAAAAAGAAATAATAAATGATAAAACACAAAATATTACAATAACGACTTTCTCCATAGATAATACAACGGATAAGCCAAAAAAACCTGATAAAGAATTACTTTATTAATAACACTCAGGTAAATAATATTTTTTATAGATTAAACAACAAAAAATCATCAAGATTTGACAATATACCAAATATAGTATTGAAACATACTCCCAAATAAATTAAACATTATTAAAGAATAATATTTAACAACGGATTAAATAATATGTATTTTCCGATAAAATGAAATAAAGCAAAAGTAATATCGATTAAGAAAAAATATAAAAATAGTACAACACGATCTAATTTTCGTTCTATAAGCCTTCTAATAAATATAGGGAAAATATACGAAAAAAATTACTCTAACCGTAATAAAATACTATAATAAAAATAACATAATACCGGAAAACTAATTCGAATTTAAACATAAAAATTCGACGATACATGCAATTAATAAATTAGCATTGGAAATATTCTGGACACTAAACGACAAACAATGAGTAGCAGCTTGCCTAATAGACATAGAAAAAGCATTCGACACCACTTGCATCGATCGCATAATTTATAAATTAACAAAAAAATTTCCTAAATATCTAATAAAATTAGTATGGAATATGATCACCGATAACTCATTTATTACAATAGAAGGAAACAACGAATCAAGCCTAGAATTCACAGTAGAAAACAATATACAAAAAAACAGTCAATTCTCCGATCCTCTTTTATATATACAATAGTGATATTCATCATTTATTTGATCTTAACAAATCATTACAAGAATAATCGATATTTTTTATAGACGATTTAATAATTTATGTACATGGGAAAAACATCAAAAAATTAAAATCACAATTACAAGAATTGTTTAACTAAATAAACGATTATTATAATTCATGGAAATGAAAAATTAATAGAAATAAATGCGAAACTATATTATTTCGAAAGAACTTATCCCAAATAAGTGTTTCAGAAAGAAAATCTGTAAAATATTTCAAATAATGGTCTGTTCTACCAAAAAAAAAACAGGCAATTCCTCATAAACAAATAGTCAAATATTTAGGATTATATCTACATACAAAATAAAAATATACTTATCACATAAAAACTCAATTGAAAAAAGCAAAAATAGCATTTTGGCGATTCAAAAAATTATTTTATTTAAAGCATTTAAACAGCAGAATAAAATAATTATGCTATCAAAGACTTATTATACCAATCCTAACATACGCTTGCTCCATCTGGCACAATATAACTGCACATAAAATGAAAAAAATAAAAATTTTCGAAAGAAAATGTATAAAAGTCTGTTTTAAATTGTACAAAACCGAGGCAGGCTCTTACAAAAATTATGTAAAGAACAAAAGATTATACAACAAAGCAAATTTACAAAGAATCGATCGCCATATATTAAAATTAAATAAAAACCAGTATTCAAAATTACACCAAATAATAAAAAATATTTAATTTCCAACACAATATACCCAAATCTAAATTACTTCTCAAAATGTTTAAAAACAAAATTTATCCCTGCAGAATCATTTACATTTCTAGATATTAAACAATATCTATAAGATAAAAACATCATACTAATTATATACCACATCGATAAAATAAGACTTATACAAAAATAACTTATGAAACAACTTTAAATAGCAATGATAAAAACTTTTTGTGGAAATACAATATGGATATATCAAAAAAGATAAAAAAGAAAATCACCGAAAAAATACGAAAAATTATTGATGGCTTACATAACTATATAATATTAATGATATATAAAAAATAAAAAAAGAAAAAAAAGAAAAAACTCCTGATTAAATAGACATATAACACACAAAAATTAATATATAATTATACGAATAAAAATAAAATACACAAATTAAACGACTTTGTAATTCATCCATAATGTTTCAAATTTTAATAACTGAATATATTGATATGCAAATAAATATAAATTTCTAATTTCCTATATTTATTCCAACATTCCCGTTTCCTCTCTCGTACCCTTACACATATACATAAAAAATCATAAAGAAATCGAATGTACAGTTTTTAATTTTACCCATTTTCTGTATATAAATAAAACTCCAAAATTGCTATCAAAAAATTTATTCTACTGCGATCACTGTATATAACAGTATATTAGTCATAAGTAATTTATTCTATTAAAATCATTGTTTATTATGATTGAAAAAACAATATGTTGTATTTATTATGTATAAATAAATAAACATTGATAAAGAAAATATTAAAATTTCTATATTAATTTGTGAATAGTGTTTTAATTTATTTACCATCCTCTAGCGACACCTAAAAATTCAGATCTGAGAAACTTATTTTACAAAAAATTTTTTCAAACTTCTGCTAAAATTATTAGTATATTCAATAAAAATATTATGAATTACGGTCGAACATCTTATAATTATGTAGTTATTTATTCCCACGTAAAAAAAATGCTAAAAATATTGACTAAACATTTTCGTATGTGTAAGGGAGTTTAAGAAATATAATAATAAAATAAGTTTTTTCATTTTTAATAATAAAAACTTTTTTTTAAAATATATTTTGAAATAAAGTCGATTTTAAGATCTATCAAAAAATATTTTTTGATGCACATACGATCTGAATATATTAACGATGATTTTAGTATCTGTATATTTTAATGATTTATAATTTTAAATAAAAATTTATATAATTATTTCATAATAGTAAATTCCACACAAAATTTGTATACACATTTTTTTATAAATTTATGTAAAAATATAAAAAGGAAAATGTATACAATAATTTTATATGAATATTTGTAAAATAAAATTTGTGTGCCTTTGTGTTAATAATTTGATTATTTAACAAATTAAAACAATTATTTGGCTTTCACCTAATTTAATTTTATTATATCATATTTTATGCATTATAAATATAAATATCGAAAGTTTTCGAATTTAAGTTTAATACACAATATTTGCATTTGATTTTTATTTTTTCAGTCAAATTTAAAATAGAAAAAACGTACTGAATTAAGAAAATATCTTTCTTATCGCTTAGAAAGGTTTGTAAAGTTTAAATCCACAAGTATCATATTTAATCATGATTAAATTTGATTTAAAAAGAATACAAACTTATACGATATATACTGATAGTTGTTATTTCTGTTTGAAATATAAATGTATATTATTCAGTAAATCCCATTTTTTACAAGTTTTATTTTCGATATGAAACTTTTAACTACGCAAGGTTTACAGTTTTTACTTTAATTAACTATTATGATATTACTAGTCTCTATATATTGTGGGTTTTCGTAAACCTCTTTGAATCAAATGTGTTCGTGTAAGTCTTTTCAAAATTTTTCAACAATTCTTTCCATTAAATTTTCATCACTAGAGTGAAAAACATTATTTTTATTTATAATTTAAAAATATAATGTTTTATTGATATCGATATATTATTGCTTCTTAGTTTATAATAAAACCATTAATTTAAATCATCGATTTTATTTTCACACTGTTTCGATTTTCAAGTTTCTCTTAAGTGTAATGACGATATGATATTTGTATATTAAATATATATGTGTATTAAATTATAATATTATAACAGTGAATGCTAATGATTTGGAGTATACAGAATTATCAATAGTAAATGTAATCGAACTGCTTTATTCAAATTTCGAAATTTGCGATATATTATTAACAATAAAACAACAATAAAGTAAATTATAAATAGGCTTGATATTTCTAGATGATAACGGTAAATGGTATCGATCTTTTTTGAAAGGTGCAAGAATGGTATCGGTGAATAGAAGAAAGGAATCTCTTGTGTTTATATGTTATTTGTAAAGATATCCCTACTGTATCCATACGAGTGACAAAAACAAAAATTTTAACAGAAATTTCTAAATATTGAAGCTAATCATTAAGAAAATAATTTTTTGCTTACTTTAAATTATAAATATTATATCTATAAATTTTAGTATTACCACTGTAATTTTTATAGTAACGTAAAAAATTGTATGCATAATTAAAACAAAGATTCTGTTTTCAGAGTTTTATATGATATTAATAAAGAGGAATTCATTAATGCATAATTCATAACTCTTACAAAACTTTTTTCTATATAATAGATGACTCGTAACTACTTAAAATAATTAGAAATATTTAAATACTTACACTCTTTGGTTTAATGTTGGATGCAATTTTTCCTAAAAAAAAATATTATATAAGTACATGTTACTTAAACAGTTTTAATAAGAAATAACAATAATGAAACAATATTCAAAATCTATACAGTAGCCAGCTATGCTTATTTTATGTGAGATTTTTCGAAAACTATAAATATCCTTATAAAAATATCTAAGTTCAGCGCAACTGGATACCTTAAATGTTTAGTAGAAAGAATACTTAGGTATTTGGAGACACATAAATTACTTCAGAAGTCTGAAAGAATTTATATACATAATTTTAAATTGTGTTTGCTAAAAAAATCAAATTAATCTAATTTCAAAACCCATTTCATAGGCAGAAAAAATAAGTATTAATACTAGTTCCGAAAGTAAAAATGAACTTATCAAAATTTGTACTGTATACATTTGTCTTAACTTTTTTTTATGCAGCAATATTACTACATCAGATTAAAACAATATAACAAGATTAATATATATTAGCTTTTTAAATCACAGATAACGTTTAAAAATGTAAAGTATATATAACACCTTTATATTTTAAGTAAATTTTTTTATTTATTTAAAATTTTATTTTTTTTTATTTAATGAGTAAAGATTTTTTTTAAATATTTATTATCAATAAAATATAAAATACATTATTATCGATATTCACTCCGGAATATTTATTATAGTAAATTCGTAGGCGTTTGCATAATTTATCAAAAATTATAATTTAAATTATTGTATTATTCACAATAGGCTTCCCTATCTTTTTATATTTTTATCTTGTACTAAACTATCTTTCTAATATGAAGCGTAAATGAAGGATTTTATATTGTCAAATAAGCTGGCTTTAAATTAAATGGGTCATCCTAAAATGTGACTAATTATGTATATTTCACTAGGAGACGAGTAATATTATGAATTTTTAGTAGTATCTTATCCACGCTTAAGAACAAATGTTGCAATCTGTCACCAAATTTTAATAGTTGTTTTTTACAACGAATTTAAAAAATCTTCTAAAAATTTATAGGAAATTAATTTAAAAAATATATATGATTTTACTCATTCAACACAACATGCAATTCTTCCTGTTGGATGCATTATTTTTAAAACAAGCAAGTAACCTGAAATCTGATCAGTAACTTGTTATAGTATGTGCATAAAAACATGTAATGAATATCTTACTATTTTACACAATAATACTGAATTATGAAGCTCTAAAGAAGAAAAACATATAATTTTTAGTGGAATCACTGTAGATTTTGCAATAAGAAATCTATAAAACCAACAGATTTCATGCTCCTATATAACACAATACAATTGTATAATCTTGCACAGAAATATAACAAAATTTATATCAATAACTTGCGGCACCTTCATTCGTAATGCTTGAATGATGTTTATATAGCGTAATTCTTATCCAGATTTACTTATACAATAGATGTCACATTAAAGATTTCTCTTTCTCTCAATTCAATAAAACTATCAGATTATGAACAATCCTCGTGCAGATAATTATAATTCATTGTCCATTTGTGCAATTTCACCTCGAATTATGAACAAAATGAATTTTAGATTTTAATCTTTTCTATTTTAATATAATTCATTTATTTGACATAACTATATATTAATTAAATTATTTATTGTTGGATATTTAGATTCGTATTCTTATTTTGCTTAAAATGAATATTGAAATTAAAACTGGAATTTGCTTTGTGATATTAAATTTGAATAGTGCCATGTCACTCATAAGAAAAAGGTAAAAAATTTAATAATAAAAACGAAGAAGGGTAAAGGAAAAAAACAATAAAATAAAATCATCTTTCACATACAACCAAAACTTAATGAATAGCAAAAATGATAACTTATCACCTATAACAGATGAAATGAAACTAACGAGTTAAAAAATAAAATCAAGTACGTGGACTTATCTGTGATTCAAGGAACAAAAAAAATTTTACAAGACACTTTAAACGACTTTTAAAAATCAATATCGAGATAAAACAAAATTTAGTATTACGCCGAGTAAACAAAACTACCAAGCCAAATCATAGAACAGTATGAACTCTTATAATAATAAACATTGTTCGTTATTTAAATTCGTGTATTGTTTAGTATATTCCATCAATCTATAATTTAAACCGACCAGTCAGACTAAACTAAGTTATTCTTAATAATATTTTCTTAAATATAATTTATAATTCTCACTTTAACATAATATTTTTAATTTATTATATTTTATAAATTTAAAATAAATTATAATTATACAATATACATATATATATATATGTATAATAAACATATTATTTTAAGAAAAATCAATTTTAAATTAACAAATATATTTAAGCATAGTTATGAGAATCTATTAAATAAATATTTTTTTAAATTTTTCTAACCTTCTCACAATCCGAAATATGAAGTTCTAATTGGAGAAATAAATCAATTTCTTTACATTCATCACTGGTTAAAAAGGCATCACATATTCTTTCGGCGGTTTTATTATTTTCATATCCTGAATTTGTATTACATGCAAGAGTTCCAACTAAGAAATCAGCTTCATTATAAGAATGAGGGCAAATATACCCTAATCTGTAATTAATGTACAATATTAAGGAATAATATAAAAAATGCCTTTTTAAATTCATAATTCTAAAATAATTCATATTTTCTTTTTTTCTAATTTGAATTTTTTTGAATTATACATGTAATATAATTCTTGTATCAATTAATTAATAAGATGTAGAGTTAGTATTATATTAATATCATTAATATCAATAATGAAATAAAATTAATATTTCAATGCTTTAATAATTACATTTGCACAAAACATTTGTAAATTAAATATAAAATATAATATCATGAAACTTTTCAAAAAGCAAGACAAAGGTTTATATAAAGAATCGTGCTTGCATAAATTTAAAAGTAAGAAATAGTTTGATTATTATTAAAAAATATTAGTATCATAAAAAATACCTGGAAAAAAATCTTATAGCTTGTTTATTTGTTCCAGAAAATGCAATTCTACCATCAGCAACAAGAATTATTTTGTGAAATGAACTAAATACAATCGAACTTGGTTGATGTATGGTACAAAGTACTGTTCGACCACGAGTTGCTAATAATTGTAATTGATGTATTAAAATTGTAGCTGTATATGCATCTTGGCCTGTTGTTGGTTCATCAAGAAATAGTACAGAAGGATCTGAAAGTAGCTGATTCACAGTTTCTCTCAATCGATTTGATGTAATAATAAAATAATTTTACAAAATATATAGGCCTTAACCACCTGCAGAAGGAACAGTATATTCATTGTCCCTAAGAATCGTGAGTAATTGTTTAAAACAATATTGCTTTAAGCTCTTACTACGAAATATATAATTGCACAAAAGATTTCAGAATAGCATGTATTATAATATTAAATATAAATTTATACATAAATTTTCGATTGGCTCTGTCCATTATTCAAAAGAGAATAAACATTGAATTTTGTTTGTATCTAAGTTATTCCAAAAATCTAATTGCAAGGAGTACTTTCAATTTATTACAAATTATCAAAAAAAAGAAAGGGCTCTATTGTGAATTGTAATAATAGGGTTTCAAGAATATTAGTATTCCTCCATCAAGATTATTTCAAGTGAGCACTCTAGCATTATGAGTCTGTGCTTACAAAACTACTGAATTATATTATAATTAACCTGCTATCATTTTAAAACCTAATATTCCAACTAGTCATTATCGACAAAGATTAAGATGATATTAGTTTACTACAATTCCATAATTTTATAAAACTGTAATTACTATTTTAAATATAAGACAGCTCATTTAATTTCTATATATATAATAGTATAACTTAATACACTAAAACATTTTTATGCAAAGAAAAAGCTAAAAAATTTGACCATTTTAAACTTTGCCCAATGAAATTATGCTAAGTATATGATTTATTATTTGAGAATAAACACTCGTTATAAAAAAATTATACCTCACAATTATTATAAAATTAAATAATATAATTATCTGTATGTTATATTAATTACCTCATTCTTTGAAAAGACTTACACGAACACATTTGATTCAAAGAGGTTTACGAAAACCCACAATATATAGAGACTAGTAATATCATAATAGTTAATTAAAGTAAAAACTGTAAACCTTGCGTAGTTAAAAGTTTCATATCGAAAATAAAACTTGTAAAAAATGGGATTTACTGAATAATATACATTTATATTTCAAACAGAAATAACAACTATCAGTATATATCGTATAAGTTTGTATTCTTTTTAAATCAAATTTAATCATGATTAAATATGATACTTGTGGATTTAAACTTTACAAACCTTTCTAAGCGATAAGAAAGATATTTTCTTAATTCAGTACGTTTTTTCTATTTTAAATTTGACTGAAAAAATAAAAATCAAATGCAAATATTGTGTATTAAACTTAAATTCGAAAACTTTCGATATTTATATTTATAATGCATAAAATATGATATAATAAAATTAAATTAGGTGAAAGCCAAATAATTGTTTTAATTTGTTAAATAATCAAATTATTAACACAAAGGCACACAAATTTTATTTTACAAATATTCATATAAAATTATTGTATACATTTTCCTTTTTATATTTTTACATAAATTTATAAAAAAATGTGTATACAAATTTTGTGTGGAATTTACTATTATGAAATAATTATATAAATTTTTATTTAAAATTATAAATCATTAAAATATACAGATACTAAAATCATCGTTAATATATTCAGATCGTATGTGCATCAAAAAATATTTTTTGATAGATCTTAAAATCGACTTTATTTCAAAATATATTTTAAAAAAAAGTTTTTATTATTAAAAATGAAAAAACTTATTTTATTATTATATTTCTTAAACTCCCTTACACATACGAAAATGTTTAGTCAATATTTTTAGCATTTTTTTTACGTGGGAATAAATAACTACATAATTATAAGATGTTCGACCGTAATTCATAATATTTTTATTGAATATACTAATAATTTTAGCAGAAGTTTGAAAAAATTTTTTGTAAAATAAGTTTCTCAGATCTGAATTTTTAGGTGTCGCTAGAGGATGGTAAATAAATTAAAACACTATTCACAAATTAATATAGAAATTTTAATATTTTCTTTATCAATGTTTATTTATTTATACATAATAAATACAACATATTGTTTTTTCAATCATAATAAACAATGATTTTAATAGAATAAATTACTTATGACTAATATACTGTTATATACAGTGATCGCAGTAGAATAAATTTTTTGATAGCAATTTTGGAGTTTTATTTATATACAGAAAATGGGTAAAATTAAAAACTGTACATTCGATTTCTTTATGATTTTTTATGTATATGTGTAAGGGTACGAGAGAGGAAACGGGAATGTTGGAATAAATATAGGAAATTAGAAATTTATATTTATTTGCATATCAATATATTCAGTTATTAAAATTTGAAACATTATGGATGAATTACAAAGTCGTTTAATTTGTGTATTTTATTTTTATTCGTATAATTATATATTAATTTTTGTGTGTTATATGTCTATTTAATCAGGAGTTTTTTCTTTTTTTTCTTTTTTTATTTTTTATATATCATTAATATTATATAGTTATGTAAGCCATCAATAATTTTTCGTATTTTTTCGGTGATTTTCTTTTTTATCTTTTTTGATATATCCATATTGTATTTCCACAAAAAGTTTTTATCATTGCTATTTAAAGTTGTTTCATAAGTTATTTTTGTATAAGTCTTATTTTATCGATGTGGTATATAATTAGTATGATGTTTTTATCTTATAGATATTGTTTAATATCTAGAAATGTAAATGATTCTGCAGGGATAAATTTTGTTTTTAAACATTTTGAGAAGTAATTTAGATTTGGGTATATTGTGTTGGAAATTAAATATTTTTTATTATTTGGTGTAATTTTGAATACTGGTTTTTATTTAATTTTAATATATGGCGATCGATTCTTTGTAAATTTGCTTTGTTGTATAATCTTTTGTTCTTTACATAATTTTTGTAAGAGCCTGCCTCGGTTTTGTACAATTTAAAACAGACTTTTATACATTTTCTTTCGAAAATTTTTATTTTTTTCATTTTATGTGCAGTTATATTGTGCCAGATGGAGCAAGCGTATGTTAGGATTGGTATAATAAGTCTTTGATAGCATAATTATTTTATTCTGCTGTTTAAATGCTTTAAATAAAATAATTTTTTGAATCGCCAAAATGCTATTTTTGCTTTTTTCAATTGAGTTTTTATGTGATAAGTATATTTTTATTTTGTATGTAGATATAATCCTAAATATTTGACTATTTGTTTATGAGGAATTGCCTGTTTTTTTTTTGGTAGAACAGACCATTATTTGAAATATTTTACAGATTTTCTTTCTGAAACACTTATTTGGGATAAGTTCTTTCGAAATAATATAGTTTCGCATTTATTTCTATTAATTTTTCATTTCCATGAATTATAATAATCGTTTATTTAGTTAAACAATTCTTGTAATTGTGATTTTAATTTTTTGATGTTTTTCCCATGTACATAAATTATTAAATCGTCTATAAAAAATATCGATTATTCTTGTAATGATTTGTTAAGATCAAATAAATGATGAATATCACTATTGTATATATAAAAGAGGATCGGAGAATTGACTGTTTTTTTGTATATTGTTTTCTACTGTGAATTCTAGGCTTGATTCGTTGTTTCCTTCTATTGTAATAAATGAGTTATCGGTGATCATATTCCATACTAATTTTATTAGATATTTAGGAAATTTTTTTGTTAATTTATAAATTATGCGATCGATGCAAGTGGTGTCGAATGCTTTTTCTATGTCTATTAGGCAAGCTGCTACTCATTGTTTGTCGTTTAGTGTCCAGAATATTTCCAATGCTAATTTATTAATTGCATGTATCGTCGAATTTTTATGTTTAAATTCGAATTAGTTTTCCGGTATTATGTTATTTTTATTATAGTATTTTATTACGGTTAGAGTAATTTTTTTCGTATATTTTCCCTATATTTATTAGAAGGCTTATAGAACGAAAATTAGATCGTGTTGTACTATTTTTATATTTTTTCTTAATCGATATTACTTTTGCTTTATTTCATTTTATCGGAAAATACATATTATTTAATCCGTTGTTAAATATTATTCTTTAATAATGTTTAATTTATTTGGGAGTATGTTTCAATACTATATTTGGTATATTGTCAAATCTTGATGATTTTTTGTTGTTTAATCTATAAAAAATATTATTTACCTGAGTGTTATTAATAAAGTAATTCTTTATCAGGTTTTTTTGGCTTATCCGTTGTATTATCTATGGAGAAAGTCGTTATTGTAATATTTTGTGTTTTATCATTTATTATTTCTTTTTTTAATTTATTAGTTTCTTCGATAATTATATTGTTGAGTCTAGGTTTGCCAAGAGTGAAGTTTTGTTTATGTACTTCAGAATAATGTAATTCTAACTGATCGAGTTTGTATTTGGTATTTGTTATTATATGGTTGCCATTGTTGTCTTTATTTGTATTTTTTATATCTATTCCAGCTTTTCTTAGTGTTCTGATATTATTATATGGTATTATTAGTAGAGGAATATTCATATATTTTTGTTTTGAAATTTATTATTCCAGAAATTATTGATTGATTCTGAAAATTTTTGTTGGACTTGTTTTTTTAACCGAATAAGTAAGTATTTATAACATTTTAATTCTTGTTTTTTACTAGCGTTATAATTTTGTCGTGTTCTGTTTATTAGTGATAGTATATAGCTTTTATCTTTTTTTAGTTATATTATGCTTGTGTTTATATAACATTCACTAGCTTTTTTGTTGTTATTTTTGGTAATAATTTTATAACAGTGTCTATTTTTTCGTTGAAGTTATCTATTTCGTTATTTGTTAAGTTTTTGTTATATTATACATCGAGTTGGCAGTTTTTTATGAAAACTTTCTTGAATTAATTTTACTTTGTTTTTTTAAAATTGAATTTATAATGTACGTTATTAAATTCATTAATAGTTAAGTTTTGTATTGATAATTTTACTTCTATAAGTAGTGCATTATGATCACTATCATATTCGATTGTATCAATTGTATTTTTTTGTACATTTGTTAGCCATTAGTAAATTCTAGCATCTAATAAGCATAAATCTATATATGATTGTCCATTGGGATAAGATGGGTATTCCAAACTGTACAATTTTATTTTGTATATTATATCATGACTATTTGCCAATTGTTTTTTTTATAAATGTTGTATTATCTTGTATTATTTGTGTTTTCTTTCCAGTCAACATGTTTTGCACTCAGATCACCTGCTATTATGTAATAGTTTTCTCCTTTGTCTAGTTCTAGTTTTTGTAATATTTTTTTTAATTCTGCTTTAAATTTATTACCATTTTTTGCGTATACTGATATTATGAACATTACTTTTATTGTTCATTTTTAATTTTATTATTGATATTTTCAGAATGTTAAAGTTAGTTATTTCATTATTGGAGATTATTTTGTACTTGTATTTATTTTTTATTAATATGGTTGTTCTTCCTCCTTGTATTGAATTTAATCTGTCATTTCCAATAATATTATAGTTTTTTAATTCTATATGTTTTCTTTAGTTTTGTTTCAGATAATAATATTATATCTGGTTTTTGTTTCTCTATTAAATTTAATAAGCTATATCTTTTTTATTTCATATTAATTATTTGACGTTTATTGAATTTACCGATATAATCTTAAGCGTTTTTAATGTATTTTGATCGGACTTATCAATGTATTTTCTTTATGATTGTCTAATGTTGCGTTGTGCATATTTTATATTTGTAATCTAATAATGTGAATATTGTTATAAAGTTTTCTTCATATATTTTGAGCTTCTTTAATTTCATTTATTTGTAGTTGATGTTGAATTTGAGTTTTATTTATATTTTCTTTTAATAGTCTTCTATTGCTTGCATTATATTATTGAATATTTGGCTATTATCAATTTTTGTGTGTATTCGTACATATCGTTCTATTAATATTTTGTTCTTGTTTATTGAATATTTTTTTATTGCACTTTTTTTCTTATATTGGCGTAAGATATTGATGGTAAAACTGTATTGGTTACTTCATTGATTCTATTTATTTTGTTTTTATACAATTTTGTGACGTATGGGTCAGAAGTTGACAGTTGTGACTTTGTATTTTATTTATGTTACCGTTTGATGAAATTTAAACTATAAAAATAGGTAGTAAAATATTATTTTTCGTTGAATTATACGTTTTAAATCGTTCTACTTTATAAATTGGAATTCTTCTATTTGCAAACTACTCGATTTATTTAAAATTCCCATTTGATTGTATTTTTTAAATACTTTTAATACATATGTATGATTTTTTTACGATTTTGGAATGAATGTGTAGTAATTTGTTTTCTTGCTTTTTAATATTTTTGTGGTGTTATTAAAGTCATCGATTAATTAAAAATATAAAATATGTTTGTTGCTATGTATATGTTTTATGCAGTAATCGTTTATATTTGTGGTGGATTTAACTGTGTCTTTGGATTCTTGATATATTGTATTTATAGGTCGGAGTTTGTTGTTTTTTTACTTATTGTTGATCACCTCACTCGTATTAACCGTAATTGCTGTGTTCATTTTTATTTTCTTGAATATTGGTTTTTTGGTCTTCTGTTTATTTATATTATTAATTTCGGCGATTCTTTTTTTCTTCTATTTTCTTTCTAATTTCATTTTTTTCTTACTTCTTCTATTATTGTGTCTTTTATTTTAGTGTCATCCATTTGTAATTTTACTGTTTGTAATATCGCAAATTTATTTTTTATAGATATATTATGTACTGGGTCTTCATTGTTGCTATTATTTGTTTTTCCGAATTCGTTAATTATTACTTTTAATTTATTGATTTCTTCATCTAAATGTTTAATAATGTTTTCATAATAATTTGTATTTGTTATTTCATCTTGTGATCTTTCTAGTTCTTGATTCATTAGATTAAAATTGGATGATAATTATAATTTTGCTCTTTTTTTTGTGATAGTCTTTTCTGATGCATTCCATTTGTTGTTGCTATGGCGGTTTGTGTTTCATTATTATTTATTTTTAATAATTTATTATTTATCTTTATTAACTTTTTCTAAATGTTTATTATTAATTACTAACATTATCATGGTGATAATTTAGATTTTTTGTATTTATTTGTTTGTAAATTTTTGTTATTTCTGTTAATTATTATTTTAGATAATAATTATTTATTAATGCACTATTTATATTTTTACTGTTGTAAATTTTTATTTGCGCTAACAGCGTTTCTATGCTTATAATTCAACTGTCTGTGACGACTTAAATCATTCAAATTTTTTTCATTATGAAGTAGTAGATAATTGCAATTACTCTTTTATAAAGATTATGATTTTTATTATTACGTGTATGCATTCACCTACGATTTTGTATTTACAGTTTAAAAGGTTAAATTTTCTTAGTATTTATATCACAATCTATTAAATTCTTGAATTTTCAATTTTACTAATTTCTGAAAACTTCTGGTGATGGTTTTGATGCTATCTATGACTACAAAGTCAACAAATACTGCTATTCTTAACTATCATCATATTTGCTGAAATATTCTCCTGATAGCAAGTAGAATAACTGTGGCTTTTACTAGGAATTCTTTCACGTGTTAAACGACCAGATTTTAGTATTACAGAAATACTTCTTCTTTGAAAATGTCTAGATTTCCATTTTCGAATGTTTCTGCTTATCGCATTCTGGGTAATGAAGTTTAATTGCGTATCGGTGAAAATCGGTTGAAACTATTAAAATAAATTAATTTTTCTAAATATGATAAAATTAGTTATTAAGCAGTTGATATAGCACCGACATAAGAAAGCACATTCAAAAGTTTACGCATCCATTGGAGATATTGATAAAATTATAATTACAATTATAATGCTACTTGAATTAATAACTTTTTATTAAATAGTTTAACCTACTTCCTAAATCAAAAAACAGTAGATTTAATTTTTCAAGTATTCTCAGATTATATATGATCTTATATATGAGTAGTTGATATTACACAAAAGAGAATTTATAATAATATTTAGTTATATTAATATTTTAAAAACAGAAAATAACAGTATAAAAATTTAAAGAAACCGATAATTATTTTTAAAATCGCGATCAGCTTAGAAAAGTTTATAAAAATATTATCATAAGAAAATTAAAAGTATTTCTTTTATTTTTATTAGATTATGTAATATATTGCTTAACGTAAATAACTTTATTATTATTATTATTATTATTAATTAATGTATTATTATAAACAAATTTTTCAAATGAGTGAGCTGAACGTGAAAGAGCACATAGTTTTGTGCGTTTACTTTTATGAGTAAATACGTGTATTATTATTCTGGTAATCAACTTAAACTTAAGTTTAAATTTAAAAAATTTATGATTATTTAAGCTTGATAAATATTAATAAATATTATAGATAAATTATTACTAATTCATATTAACACTTATTTAATTTACACGATATTTTATTTTCTGAAAAATACTTTTTTTTATAATAAAATACAAATTATTATTTAGTAGTAAAATATATTCTATCTTACCTCTGTTGCAAATGCAAGTCGTTTCTTTTCGCCAACAGACAATACTTTATTAGTACCATCAGAACCAATTATACTATTGCAGGAAGACGAAAGGCCAATATCGAAAAGTAATGTTTGAATGCGTGAATTAATTTCGCATACTTCAATATTACGATCCAATTTCATTCTTGCCTATCTCATAAATGGACATTATTGTTTTAAATATAATATAAAAAAAATATAATCATTTAAAAATATTAATATTAATGATAATATTTTATCATTGTTTTATGACATATAATTTAACTCATTCTACAAATAATTGTAAGAATTAAATATTTTAAAAATAATTTTATATATTTGTATAAAAAGGAATATTTGTATTTTTGAATATAATTTATAAAAATTTTCATAAATTTTTCTCATTAATAACGTGTCATAATAATAATTTTGTGCATGCAGATTTATTTTTGTATATAACAAGGTTTTTATTATTAAAATTTTGTATAAAGAATATGTTCTTGGGAGGTTTCCTAGCTTATAAAATAATTTAAACACAGTAAAAAAAATTACACGATACAACAGAAACTTGGAAATTTAAAAAATTTTTTGCATTTAATGATTAGCTGCTATGCTTCCTTTCAGAACAAGGTTATAACTGTACGTTTGAACAAATTTGAATAGTCTTATATTCAGCATTCAGCCTCTTTATATATATATATATATATATATAAAGTTTTATGGTATAATGGAAGTTTAATATTTAATAATATTGTAATAAAACAAAGAATAATACTACCTTTATTGATATTATTAATTATACTACAAATCATGATATAATCAGAAAAGATTTAATTAATAATTTCAACTTAAATATATGAATTTAAATTTAAACTAACCGTAAACCAAAGATGTTCAGTTACAGTCATAGTTTCAATAAATATGTCATCCTGATACATATAACCACTATGCTGTCTCATGAAAGATGGTTCAATCAAATAGCCATTAACTCTTATGTCTCCTTGAACTGTAAGCGTTGCTAAAATATCAAAAAATAAATAATTATATATTAATTAAATATTGTAAATTAGAGTAAAATGATATAAATTATATTATAATATTTTTTATTGTAAACTGATTGATATTAATTATTTGTTTATGTTTTCAAGTAATAGATTATATTTTCTTTTGTGTTACAACAGAATATTATTGGCATAGTTTCAAATGTTATATTATGCTATAAAATAATCTAATGATCAAAATTTTTTGCTGAATAATTGTTTTCTGTGTAGAAATTAGACCTTGTATTATCTATATACTTTCATATGATCAATTATTGATGTACTTGTTATAAATTATTCATTTATTTTTTTATTTCTTGTAAGTAATTGTAACTTAAGTATCTTTATAATTTTCATAATATTAATTTTTTAAAATACATTTCTTAATAAATTTGATATTTTTTATGGAGAATAAATACAAAGAAATATATGCTATGATAATATTCATATTATCTTCTTATAATTTTTCTTCTATATTTTATTTCCACAAGTTTTGTAATTGAATACAATATTTTCTTGATGTTTCGGTTTACAATATTTAAGTAGTTTACAATATTCGAGAAGTTCTATCCAAAGGATCTACTCGGTGAAATCTGGCATCTTTCCGTTTTTTTGTTATATTAATAAATTTGTTTTCTTTCCCCGCGTCTTAACCTTTTTGTTTTTCTCAATTTTTGATGATAAAATTTTTCAGTCGTTAATTAATGTTATTGAATATTGCGATTTTATCTTCAATTGTCGATGCGTTTATCGATTTTTTGCAAATCTTTTCTCAATATTTATTCATGATTCATTTGTCTTTCTTATCGAAAAGTATCAAACTACTATAAGATAGTCATTAATTTTCGTATTAAAGTCCCGAACTTTTTCGATCTTTCTCCGGCTCCAGGTGCTCGCGACCTCCTCATCACGTACGTTGCCCACTAGATCCAGCAATACTTTATCTCGTTACCAGTGGATATTCGCTTCGTATGTCGTCCCACTGGATACCATTTCGTATATTACCGAGTTACTCGCATTATTTCAACTCTTTCTTGCCAATAAACTTTTCTCTTCGCGATCTCTATTACTTTATAGCTTCTTTGTCAAATTTTTACATTCTTCTTGTGAAATTTTCTCCACGGTGACTCGCGCGGAACTAACATTGCTTGCCGTCGTGAAATGAATTTCGTAAGTTACCTTTGGTTTGAAACTCGCTTTTCCGAGCTTAGAGTCATTCATACGATTTTACATCAATTACAAGCGTCACCGCACCGTGCATTTATGGATCTATTGCGAGCAACTCGATGTATGTTCGAAGATCGATACGTTACCGGTAAATTCAATTATTCTTATATTACACCTTGTTGTTTAATACTTCTCTCATTATATTCTTATTTATTGTTTCTATCCTTCTACTAAAATATAAATATTTTTATATATTCTTTGTTATTGTTTGAATACATAAAATTAATAAATAAATAGTAAGTCAAAAATTATTTTTATTATTATTGTAGTTTAATTAATGATATTTCAAGTAAAGCGACTATTTAATCTCCTGAATGATACTTAAAACCATATACCTGGTGAAATTTTAAATGGTTTATTTAATAAGTATAATTTAAATACATCTTTAATATATAACATTTTATAGCTCTTGAAATATGTATCTATAAATTATGCATATATATGTATATATATATATATCTTATTACAAACACACACTTTTTTGTTATATCACACTTCTATTTACTTTCTACTTTTACTCCTTTACTTCTAATTTGTTTCTCTTTTTTGCTCTTTCTTCTGTTGCCCTTGTTTGTTTTTTGCCATATTTTTTATACTTATTTTTTTCTTTACCTCTTTTCAAAAACTCTTTAATTTATTCTTTTTAAACGGTATAGGATAGATGTATCTGTCACAAGCCTACCTGTTTAAGACAATTCCTTAATTTGAAACCATGAAAGTTCTAATCTCTTACAGAACGTATCACAAGTTCAGCGTTTAAATAAAGTTTAGAAATTTATTTAAGTGATAAGAATCCACAAATCGTAAAAAAATATTTTTTTCTCATCCAAAAATCACCAAAAAATTTAATAAAACATAAAGTAAATAGTGGATAAAATAAGAGAATATATATTTCCTTGTACTTATGTATGGGTATATTGTATATCTACGTATATATCACGTGATATTTTATTATATTAGGATAGAAAAGTAGGAAGCTCACAATAAATAAATATACGTATAGGCTAAATAACAAAATTTTAAAACTTTATAAAAATATATATTCTAATAATAATGAAGGATTTGAATAAAAAATATTTTTTAATGAACGATATTGATTTATCAAAATAAAATGTCTTTAGATACAAAAAATTTTTTTAATGAAATTGTTCTTCCTTTGTTCAATATCAATATATATATATAAATTTTATACATATAAATTAGTTAATATAATTATATATAAATATATTTTAAACAAGTGAATACGTTAAACTTCTCTAAAGTATAGTTATTAGTTTTAATAATACATATTAATAAGTTTATTATATTTATGACATTCTATATATTCTTATTTTCAATCTTATATCATAAAAATAGATGATTTATAATGCATTAATAAATTATATGCATTATAAATTAGAATAAATTATAATATTATATTTCAGCTGATAAATACTCGTATAAACTTATTTTGAAACTAAAAGAATATAAATTTCATACGTGGTGTTCGACAGCCAAGAATAGACATCAGAGAACTTTTACCAGAACCACTGAAAAATAAATAACAAATCTTGTTAAGTTTAAATATTATAATATATATATATATACTTATCAATTATTCAAAGAACTAATTGCTAATACGAATATTATTGATTACAGATTAACCCGAAGTATATATATCTTTGAAACATACAACATACACGTAGCAATTATTAACATTATCCAAACTGCTTACGGAAAGCAATGATTGCTGTGTTCCATAAAATAAATACCGTTGTATATATAAACTATGTCATTAAAATGCGCAAATCAATACCTCTTTATACAATTGGTACGTAGACAAAAACGAAAAGATACCAATCTACAACCAAATTTAGTAATAAGTTATTAAGTAATCACTCGTAGTAACAAAATTAAAAATAAAGTATCACATACAGGCTGTAAAATTTCTTTTTTTTATTTTTTCTAATTTCCGTATATATTTCTGTTCTCACTTTTATAGACAATCAATATATAGCTGAATTAAAAAAAATTTTAATTGAAACTTAATATGAATTTATATTAATTAAATTAAAAAACTTATTTTTGGCTTTTTGAACTAAAATATTAAACTATCGGTAATTGAAAATGACCTCATTAAAATTATAATATAGAAAACCAATAAAATACAATTTTTATATTCTTTTGCTGGTTTTACAATATAGGTATAAATTATATCTAAGGAAGAGAATAGTCTAAAATATCTATATCTTTATTTCTTTATTCCACTTGACATATATATGTATATATATATTAAAAATTAAAAAAAAATTTTCTCAGAATTAAGTAAAAAAAATTTTTTTTAATAAACTATTTAATTCTCTAAGAATTAATAAGGAATTAAAATATTGTTAGTATTATATCTTATAGTATTGTTTTATGATTAATGAGATTTAAAAACATAAATTATATCATGAACCACTTATTTATTAATTCTACTTATATTTTCCTCCTATAACATTAGGTGACTGAGCTTCTGAATTATGAGATATTAACATCTGCACTTAATACATAATAAATTTTTTTAGGCTGTTACACAATTTAAAAAATTCTTCTCTAACTTCAAGAAAAACTAAGATGACGTTTATGAAAATTTATTTGATTCAAGTTATGATAAATTTTAACTTAGAAAATTGTTCAAATAATTTGTTATTCCTTACACCTCTGTATCGACAAAGCTAACTAAAATTAGCTTTTGCTGAAAACAAAAGTTACGCCAGAATAAAGTAAGTTATTTCATAAATAGTTAAAAGAAATCACTTAAATTTAATAGGAATTTAATTACTATTATCGAGTTTTTCAGTAAAATAGAATTATAATAATTGAATAAAATTATTTGTATAAATTAATTTCTTGTATTTTAGAAAATACGACTTCTAAATGCTGTAAAACAAAATAAAATTATGAAGTATTAAAATTTAATGTACAAAATAAATTATCAAATTCATGAATTATTTTAGCATATTTTAATTATTAATAACTTGTTAAAAATAAATTTAAACATGATATCATCACAACACAAAGAATTAATTGATCTCAAGATCCACGAAGCAAAAATACCGTGGACCTAACTACCTAAGAATAATGGAAATATTCTTTTTTCCCCTTTTTATTTTTCCAGTCATTTACAAAATCTTTATTTACTATTAATATACTAATATTTTTTACATTTTTATTATTATCTTAATTGATTCAATAGCTAATTATGTAGCAATTCAAGCTAATGTGATATCGTTACCAAATAAAATTACTTTGAATTTTCTTATTGATTGTATATAGTTATTTATTATTTGGATAATTTAAGGATTTCTATTCCTACATTTTTTTATCATAAAGAATTAAGAAAAACATATTTTTAAAAAACCACTAACAAATATATTTTTATTCTAAATGTTTATTAGTTTCGATTACTTTTTATATACTTACATGTCTTAAATATGTATTTATGTATTTACTTATTTATACATGTATTTATTTATTTATTTATTTATTTATTTATTTATTTATTTATTTATTTACAAGTATGTTAAATATGTTAAAAAATGTCTATATCTAGTTTTTGTTAACATGCATATATCATTTACTTCCATTTTTCCATTTCTAAAAAATTCCTGATTGAAACTAATGTAGTTATTATTAATATTATACATAGATTTGAAATTTTTAATATTTTGTCACATGCATTTATCTCAGCGAAAAAGAAAGTAAATTTTAAGAAAATTTTTATATTTTACCAAAATATTAATAGATATGTATTTGTTTAATTTGCAATTTTGACATTTTAGAAGCTTAAATTATAAACCTTTAAATAATAATATATAAATAATAATCGGTGTTATTCATTATTAAAAAATCAGTTACATCAGATAATTTTTTGCAATTATAATTTGATAAACGTTCAACTATTTGATTAAAATAATGTATTCTTCTTTACATATAAAATGTATAGTCCTTAAGATTAAGAATTACGATATAAAGAATAAAAAAAATATTATTTTATAAAATAATTTTTCTAAAACTTGAAAAGTTATGTTATAGACGTTAATTACTTCTATATATTATTTAATAAGTGAATACTATTAACAATTTACTATTTAACAAGTGAATCTTACTACCTATTCTGCTTAGCTACTTTCAAAGATAATAGTCTATAAAAAGAAGTGAGTAATATTGCTATAGTATGTATTAAATAGTATTTTATTAATTTACTACAAACCTTCCACCTAAGATTCCAGTGACCTCTCCTGGTTTTAAAATTCCTCTTACTGTAAAATTAAATTTTTAAATATATTAATTCAATAATATACTTTATCATTTTTATATATTTTATACATTTTTTAAATATAATTTATTAAATTCATTCCAATAAATTACTTTATAACAAACTGAGAAACAATATTTTTGTATATACATAAATGTTTGCTAAATTCATATTATAGTAATAATATCTCCATTCATACTTCTTATTGTTTGAAAAAGAACAGGATAAAAATATTGTATGGAATAAATCAAGACCTAATATAAAGTGTTGATGACTTTATAATTAATATAAATAAATAAGTTGAACTAAAAATTAAATTAAATTAATTAAATATTAATAAAAACAATTTTAATATTATATATATATACATAAATAATTGATTTCTCTCACAACATTCACTTGGTTCTCGACGAAAATGCGAGACTCACCCATCTATGCCAATAAGCTAAATTTTGTCAGCTAAAAACTAGCCTAACAATATGATTGCATAATTTAAATGTTTGCAATACGTAAAATATCTTACACCGAAATAAAGATAAATAAAAAATATATGAAGGATACTTGTTGTATAACATTTCGGATCACTATACCGATTTTCGTACAGCAAAGAACCCTAACAATGATATAATAATATTTTGCAATGATGTATATCAAATAAAATACGTATTTTATAAAAATAATGTTATTTTATTTTATATGTTAGTTAACGTAAAATAGAGTTGTATAAGAATTTCTTCTGAAGTGTTTAATAATATATTTACATATTGCCATTACTTTATGAAATTGAACCTAGTAAATACTTACTTTGATCACTGTAAAATGTTGAATCGATAAGGCTACCAAGTGTAGTCTTATTTTTAAACATTGAGACAAAGAAAATATATTTAATTCTAATTTTCAAGGAAAGTAGAACACATTGAACCTCTACTTCTAGCAACGACTAACTTAGAGATGTCAATCCCAAAACATGAATAAATATCGAATTTTTCAGTAGTTTAAATATATAAATGTTGTGACAAATATACCATAGTTTTAAGTAATATCTATCTCTAAATGTATAAAAAATATAATATTTAAATTACTCAAAACAAATAATGTTGATGATCATCATTTAATAATATTGTTGAATTACTCATAAACTTGTCATCAATTTATAATGAGATACAAAAAATTATTAGTTCCAACAAAAGTACATGTATTTCAATATAAAAATATCAAATATTTGATTATCAGTAGATGACTGATAAAAAAGAACATTATTAGACGTGCAATATTGTATACATTAGGATCTTACCATATATGTAAAACTACAATAATTATAATACATCAATATTTGAAAATGCAATGACTAGCATGCATATAAATACTAAATTGGTATATGATATATATACAATGATAAATTAGAAGTATATAAAATAATAATCATACAAAAAAAGAATAAAACAAATTATCTTTATATTAAAACAGTTTCCTTAAATAAATCTAACATTTTTATATGTATTCAAAATATTTGGATAATTATTAAATAAGCAATTTCTTATGATAAATAATTCCTGAATGTATAATTAATTTTATTTATTTTATGAAAAAGGTGATATAATTTTACAAACCTGAAACAAAAATTTCTTAATTCAAGAATTATATTTAATTCTTTTATCTTAATATACAATAAAGGAAACATATATTTATTCTAGTATATGCATGTTATTCTTCACTATAACTTGGTCTACTTTGTGCTTAAATCATTAGTCTACTAAATTCTAGAGTATGTTCTTAAATTTTGTACTTTAGTCAAAGTAAATAAAAATAAATTGATTGAAAATAATGAATAACTAGATTTTGCTTAGTCAAAACATCTGAATTTTGCTATGCATTATTAAAAAATAATAATAAATAGGATTTATAAAACTGCTTTATGAACCATACAATCAGTTACACTTAATTATAAACCTCGTGAAGCTTGAAACTTCTAGTGATAAAACCAAAATCTTGGTAGTCAATTTATTATTTATAGAATTTAAGAAGCAAAATAATATTTTTAAATAATATTTATACGTATAAAATACTATATATAATTTCTATATTTTACGTAAAATTTTAATAACTATTGATTTATTAAAGTTAGTAGTAATTATATTTAATGGCATTATAAAATAATATTAACACACTACTGCTTATTAAATTATATTAGATCATATTAAACTAATTGTATTATTATTGTAAAATAACAATTATAGAAAATTTCTCTGAAGTTTACATAAATATAGTTCATACAATTTTCATTTATTTTATGAATAAAACTTTTTCTTTCACACTATAAAATTTTTAAATTTTATTACCTACAATTATCGATCGTAGAAAAAACTATAAACAATTAAACTAATAATTGTATCTAAATAATTGTATATTTAATTTTAATTATATTGAATTGACAAGTTGGAACTTTAAAATATTTATTTTAGTTTCGTTTTAAAATTATTTTATTTTTGTTTTAAAGAATTAGTTAAAAACAATGAAAAGACTTACTCGATATAAAAATAATATCCAATTTTTATTTTTAATAAATTACATTATTATTCAAATTAATAATATAAACCATTAATAAAATTAATTAAATTAAATAAATAATGCGTATAATAAATTTGTTATTTTTTATTAAATTTAAAAAATAGATTTAGAAATAGATCTATTTACATAATTTATTATAAATATGAATTTTATAAAAAATCTCAAATATTTTTTATAAATAATTAAAAACCCAACTTATATTTATAAATTCTCTAAAATATATATAGAATACTAAAATTTTAAATTCTAGTATATTATAAGTAGAGTTTATTTGCAATTATTATATGTATGCAATTATTCATAATTATCTTGCAATATAAAAAAATAAGTATGCATGATATATATAAATGAATATGTATATAATATAAAATTTCGAGTTTTCTATTCATTATTTTATAAAACTTACCATTATTAATTACTTGTTTACAAACTTTTTGATGGCTATCTATTACGTATGCTGATAAATTTCTCCATGTTATTAAAGTGCTATTTTCAATTGATATTTCAGATATGTTTTTTTGAAAATTTTTCATTTTTTACAATAGATAGAATTGATATGTTAATAATAATTTCTTTATTATCAGTCTTAAAATATTGATTTGAATAAATGATTAATATGATAAAATAACTGAATATATCTCAATATTCACTTCCAATCGTTAACTACGTAAACAAGGATAGCTGTATGTAAAATAATATCTTGTACCGTATATAACCATGCAAAAAAAACATTTTATTCTATATTGCATGTTGAAATAATAATAGGTAATATTTTTAATTAGTAATAAATTAAAAAATTAAAACATAATTATTTTTAAACATAAACTTGTAGTTTGTTAATATTAATATAATAGTTATATATAATAATAAGCTTGATGTATTGAATATTTAATCGAAAAATGTGTTATTGAAAGGAATAATAAACATCTATATAATTTTAAGTACATGTTAAAAATTTTTACAAATCAAATAAATTTAAATATTAGACATATTTTTACTCCAAACCAACAGAACTAAGATGTATCAAAACAATTTCATATTAAATATAATTAAATTTAACTCAGATTTAAGTAGCACAGTCATTTATTTTTAAACTACTTAAATAATATAAAATTTTATGTTTTACCATCTAAAATCTAGAAGCTTAAATGATATAAAATTTACAGAAAAATTATACTTATATAAAATTTTAACACAACTATTTACTTTTATCTGTAGCTATTAAAAATTAAAGAAATTAAATATCATATAGTCTAAAGTCAATTATCATATTACACTCAATCTCAATAAATGGAATATTATTGATGAATATATAAAAGAATGTAAAAAAGATTAAAAGTGAATATATCCGTAAAAGTTAATATATCTAGTATATCAAAAATTTTAGAATTGTAACAATTTTCTCCTAAGTATACATATTTGGTAATACACGAAAATATCATATACCAATAAAATATTGGATTGCAATTCTTTTATTTATGAATATATCTCGCTTCGACAGAATTTTGTTAGAAATAGAAAGTGTGAATTAATAATAAAAAAATGATATTTTCTGTTTTAATATTTCGTTTTTATTTGTAAATTTAGCGCTTATTGTTTTTAACATAAAATTTTTTAAAATATTTTGCTTTATTGCAGTTAATGAAAAGAATCGTTTAATTTTGAATTTTTATTTATAGATAATAATTTTATCTCGCTTCTTTCTTAAAATTTGTTTATACTTTCATATTTAATTTAAATTAAGAAAAATTTTTTTAAGTTTAATTGCTTGTAAATAGAATTCATTTTTATATTTAAAAATAAAAATAGTATTATATTATTTTAATACTCGAGATAAAAATTATACACATATTAACTTGAGAATAATTTTAAGATTTTTTCAGATGAGTTTCTCTATGCACAAAAATAACAATAAAGGCTCTTTATTTGCTACACAAAAAGACTGAAAAATCTGAATGGTATAAATTTCAATAATACTGTGGAAGCGTGTTCAAGTATAATGCAATAAATATTTTTGACCTACTATATATATTTGTGTAACAAAATATTTTTAAGCAAATCATATTAAAAATGATCAACTATATCATGGAAGAAATAATAGTTATAAAAACCATATTGATAGTTGTTAACTCGTTTATCCAAAAGTATATTTATATATGCTAAAATGATTGTTAAGATTATTTTAAATTCTTTTTATAACTGTAATTTAATATAAATTGCTTCTTATATCACATTTAACTAGTCTTTGAACGTATATTATGATGTTTTCATTTTTTATTTACTTCTTTAAAGTCGGCAGTGATCAACTTTTTGAGGTGTTTATGTAGGAACGTTATGTCTGGCAAAACGAAAGTGTATATACATAAAAATTAGAATGCCAAGTGCATTGATATTTTGTACCAATCATAATGGATCAAATGATTGAAAATTTGCTATTGACACAATAGTACGATGATTTTATTATTATCAGTAAATAAAAAATCTTTTTATAATAATATTTTGGATGTGCTGTGACATCAGTCATTTTTAAGATTAATATATTTTTTCTTTTCTTTTTCTCTCGCTCTTTGGAAATTGAACGAAAAGCTGTACCATAAAAATAATAAGCCTTCCTCGTGTATTTTTCCCTGTGATCTCATGTAAATAAACATGATTTATTTTTAATATAATCCGAAATTAAACTTGTAAAACTTTTAATATTTAACGAATGAATAATATTATAAAACGTGAATTCCTTCTTACGTTTCTTCAAACTTCAAAAGAACTAGTAGAAAATAAAACTACGCGAACAAATAAATAAAACGAGGTAAAATAATCTAATTTTAAAATCATTCTTTATTCTATTCTTAATTTTTAAATAAAATGAATTAAATAAAATATTAACTATAAAAATTATTAAAAGGTTTCTTGTAATTATTAAATAAATCTTATTATATACTTTTGGTTATTTTACATTATAAAGAATACAATAATATTTGATACAAAAATAATTAACTGCTCGTTAATAATTAAATGTAAAGGTTTATATATATTATAGATATACACATAATGAAATATTGATTGATGTAATATAATATTAAATAAATATATATATACCATAATAAATAAAATAATATTAGGTATAACAATTATTAAAAATTTATTAAATTATTTAATGTAAAAACATATATATGTATATACAGTTAATTCAATTATATTATACTATAAAAGAACATTAAATTGAACGATTGTCGATTATTCATACGTTCATAACTATTTTAAATTGTAAAAAATGTAACATCTTTTACTAAGAAATAAGGTGTAATAAAATTCTCTATAAAAATTTAAATTTAATTATTTACTTTTATGTAATAAAATTAAACTGAATATACTCACAAAACAAAATCGTTATAAAAAATTAAAAGCTAAAAAACCTCCCCGCTCAAATGACTTTAAAAGAAATGTTATTGTGTCACAATCTTTGATATCTGCTGCATATTATTTTATATCTTTTATTATAATTAGCCAGGAAATAAGTAAAACATATTGCGTTTAGTGTGAAAAAAGTTACAACGTAAAAATCTGATAAAAGGCCTTCTGGTAGACGTCATAACGAAAAACATATACTTTATTACAAACAAAATTTTTTCAATAACTTTTTATCACTCGAAATTATTAAGAAGTCTCAAAAATTATCGAATCAATTTCAAATCTCAACCGTCTTAAATCAAAATCTAATTCTCAATCTTAAGTTAATTACAATTTTAGTTAAAACTCAGTTAAAACTCAAAATTAAAACCTACAAAACTCAAACTAAACAAGTATCATCGAAAAGAAATCAAAATCGTTAATCAAAAAGAAAAATATAAAATTCTTGATAAAAAAAAGAAGCGGTTAAAAACGTTAGTCTAAAAAAAGCCTAAAAAAGTTAATTCAATAAAAAAAATGCAGGAAAAAGAGGAAGGATAAATTCAAAAATGCAGTAAAAATAAAGAAAAAGAAAGACTACAAAAAAGAATTCAAGAGAAAGACTTAACAAAATGACACAGTGCAGTCAATTGAGGAAGTAAATCATCTGGTCAGGAAAAGCAGACAGAAGAAAAATCGGCCCCTAGAAATCAAATAGGTCAAGAGACCCCTCACAGCATTTAGAGAGAGAGTAAAAGAAAACTTAAGCAAATGATTAAGCGAGAAAAGCATAAAATTATAAAATTGAAAAAAAACTAATAAGTCGTCCAAAATCTTGTTCATAAATTATAAATATACATGAAAAGTTATTTTTATTATAAATTAAAATTACTAAAACAAAAGAACAAACTCATGTGTTATATCTCATACGTTGCGACAGGTGTTGCAGGCCAAAAATGTAGTAAATAATCGAGTTATGCGTGGATGTAACATCTTTTTATAATAAATATAATGTCTTGTGAATCTTTATTATACAGAAAAAAATACTATTTAAAAAATTAAACTAGTATCAATAGGAAGAATAAATTCTATATTTTAAAAAAACTCAACTAAATTTCAATACTAATGATCAAAATTAATTTAAAAAGATGTGGAATACCAAAATACTAATCTTGTTAGTAGATAGTTCAAGAAATATTTACATTTTTCTTCGTTTTCATCCGTTTAATTAATGAATCATACATGTCTCAGCTAATTTCTTCCTTCTTGTTACTGATCTCTAGACATTATAATAATTTATAATTTAATTATTTTAATACAAAGTAGAGACTGTATTGCAAATTAAATTTCGGGCACTGTATGTATTTCTTTCTTGAATGTGTCTATTTTCTTAAAAGTTTTGAGTTCATTACTCCATTGCTTTCACAATCATCCGAATCACGATATTAATTGTCAAAATCGATTATAAATATCGTCTTTATAGTATAACCAATAAATTTTAGGGTTTAAAATAACTATAAAGAAATAAGTAAAATATAAAAACTAGAAAAAGACTTTTTTCATATGAAAATTTGTTATTGCAATTATTATATTAAACAAATAAGAAATAACAATATTTCTCAAAAATTTCTTATTTTTATTTATTATCTATTCATTTTTTAAATTATATATATTTATTTATTCATTTTTAAAAGCAAATAAATTAATGACTAAAAGTATAAATAATAGAAAATATATAATAAATGTAATAAGATTTTTAAAAAATGATACTAGATAATTGGACATGTCAAGACAAATTTGATGAGTTAAAGAACTTCTATTTCTTAGACAATAAAAAGAATAAAAGAGAAATTTAAAAATACTAATTTAAACCTATTAGTTTATAATCTATTAAATATTTTAAATATATATTTATCATATATAAACAATTTTAATAAGAAACAATTCGTTAGTTTTTTAAATTATTTATTTAGTCACATATTTCTTTCTCTTTCTTTCTTATAGTTTTAATTTTTGTTTAAATTTTTATACGAAGAATTTTTAACTATAAATTCCCAATATTATTAAGTATATAAATACTCAGTAAAAAACAAATAATGAAAAATATTTTCGAAGTTAATATAAAACTGAATTAGAAATTTGGTGTAACACAATGAAAATGATTTTTTTATTTAAGCGATTATATATATTCAAATAAGAATTTAGTAAATATCTATTGGTGAAAAACTAATGTTACTAAATCCATTTTTTTCATACAGTACATCGTTTATAAGATAATTCAAAGATATTGTATTGATCATTATTTAATCTATTATTTATTCTACTACATTATTACTGAATCTATTATTTGTAAATTTACTTTATGCTGCATAGAGAATCACTGTATTCAACAACTATCCAACTAATTCAACTGTATCTATTCAACTGTATTCAACTAATTTTATATCTAATTTTATATCAAACATACTGTATTTAATACCACTTTATAAAACACCATTGCATGTCGTTATTGCACTACATCAGTGTTTGAAGTACTAAACGCAATTATAATTATCTCATTTCATATATTTTGATATCAAATTATTAGGCAATTATTTTTATGTATCAATTTTAATTTTATCTGTTATATAATTTTATAATTTTATTTCAGGTACCAAATTTTAATATTATAATTTTTATAAACACATTAAAATAAAGAAAATAAAATTTAAATAAAATATCTGTTTCAATGGATATTATTACATTCAAATAACTTAATTTAGAATTTAAGATCACTATTTTTATTCATATACATAAAAATCATCGATTGAGTACAAACCTTCGTCACGGTTTAAAAATTATATTTAATAGTTGTTTATTCCGATAAGGGAAAACATGGATAATATTAATTAGAATTAGAATTTAACAGAAATATCTGTCAAAGAACTTTATCTATTATAATAATTAAAAAATTGAAATTAGATTTCATTCTTGAAAATACAAAATAAAAATTTATAGAAGACATTATATGTTATAGATTCATATGATATTTTTTCAATATTTAATTCACAATTATGTAAATATAATAACGATTAATTATAAATTTAATAAATACAATTGAATAATATAACTATAAAATTATAGATATTGAAAAATTTAAGATAATTTTTATAGATAAATCAGTTTCTATTTTAATATAAATCATATTATTATATTATTATTTTTCCAAAGTTTGAGGAAAAAAATATACAATGTATTCTTGAAAAAGTTTGGGTATATAAATTAAACACTAATGTAGATAAATATCGAATAATATTACAAATCAATACAAAATATTAAATTAAACTATGAATCCAAAGATTATTACATATATAATGCAATTAATAAACTTAATTTTAAAAAATGTTAATAATGTTTTAATCTATATTTTTCTATTTATATTTTCAAATCAATAATTAAATAATTAAAATGATGTTTTATTATACTTGAAATTATATTAATATCTTAAAAAAGTTGCTAAAATTAGAATATAAATGACTAACACTGATGTAATATTAGAAAATATTATACAGTTTAGTCAATTATTTTGTTCAAAAGAAATATTTCATTTATAAAAATAAAAAATGTATAAATATTATAAATTATATAAAAAATTAATTAAAAACCAAATTAAAAAAAGTAAAAATTAAAAAAAAGTAAAAGTTAAAAGTAATATTATAAAATAATTAAATTGTGTATAATTTGTTCTTATTATAAATATTATACAATAACGTAAAATATTGAAAAACTTTAACAGGAGATTATATTGTAATCGATTTTTCAATCTATCGAATAAATATTAAAATAACTTCACTGATTAACATCAATTAATATTATAATATTAAAAATGTGACAAAATTAAAACTTAGTTTATTCACAGCATTTCATTTAATTTATAAACAGATGATACATAAACAAAAATTTATCTTATTTAAAATAGCTTATTCATCATAATATATAAATAGAATAATTAGATTAGAAATAATTCTAAATTCAAAATATTTTCTTTCTATCATAATGAGACTGAAAATTCTTTGCCTTTATAAACAAAATATTTAAATTTTAATATGTATCATAGTTACGTAATTAACTTAACATTAATATAAATAAAAATTTTAGTTGTTTAAATATGTTTTATTTCTTAAAACATGAATATCACATAATTTGAAAATAAAAGTATTAATTACATTAAAAAAATTTATGAAAATATTATATGTAATAATTATAAAGCAACATTATGTGATTTCCTAATAAAAAATATATATTATCTTATTAAAATTTGTAATATTTATTATATGACCAGATAATAAGAATTTCACTTGACGTCACATTTCTATTTATAGATAGATTTTTTTAGAATATGTTAAAAATCTGTTAAGAAATTTGCATAGGATACGCATACATTCTGTTTTAGTGAATATTATTTTTTATTACAGATATTCATTTGATATTATAATACAAAAAATTTTTGTATAAAAATCAAATTGTATTTCATTCAGTGAATTTTTTCAAGATAATTAAAATGTTTGTTATATAATTATTTTACTTTATGGACTATTTAATTATTTTTAACTATTTTTTTGTATTATATATTTTGATTCATAGTCTGGAAAAAAGGGAAATAAAAATAAGAATGAGGTAAGAATGAGAGGGAGAGTTTATATTTTTATCTCAGTATCATAAATATAAATTTGAGTAAACTGGAAAGCCAATTATAAATAACAAATTATGATATTGACAATATAGTATCATAATATTTGTCTATAAGTTTATATTTATAAAATTCATACTAATAATTTCTAAAATTAAAGCCATATTGATTTTAAATAGACCATATTTTTATATATACTGAAGATATTAGTGTAAGTTTGATACATGATCACTTCTGTGGGCGGCAGTGTGTACCAATCACATATTCGTTGTTGTTGCGTTGAATATGGGCTGGAACTGGATGTTAGGAATATTGAACGACGGAATGACGATCTTATTATCATTTAATAGCGTTTGATGTGATTCTATTGTAATAGATAGGTATCAGATTTGGTTACTGCGTATAGTTAAAACCATCTTTAAGTAAGTAAATTGTTTTAAATTATTAACTATTTAATATAAAGGACATATTTTTTATTAAAACAACGTGCTTACCTATTGCAAACATTTAATTATCATTTAAAGAATTAAAAAATATTTATTATCAATAATAATATAATTTTCAAAATCATTAAAAAACTTATATATTTTTTAAAGATTAAATTTAGTTTTAAAAGTAAAAAGTTAACCTCAAAATAAATGAAAGTTCTGTGAATTATACACATTAAACACTCCTAAAATAGACATGATTCATAGTCATAATAAAGTAATTATTATAAAATCATAAATGCTTTTAAGTTTACCAATAAATAATTGCTGGTATTCCAAAAATAATGTATATCAATAAAAATTTTTTGTATAGATTAATTAGATTGTATTAATTTTTAATTAATGATATATTATTAATATTATTAATGTTAATTAATCAGTGTTTATATACTACATTAATATTATTATGAATTTTATTAACATATAATAAAAGAATTAATGAGAAATTCATATACAATTTATAATAAATTAATTTTTTCAAATTATATAACAAAAATATTTTCTTTATTTCAAAACAATTATTTGATTAATTTAAATGCTGTTAGATTAAATACTTAATTTCAAAATTTAAAGACATTAACTGATTTAATTTTAAATAATTTTTAACCTTTTAATCATCTATATATTTTTTATGCAGTACAATATTGTATTTTATTTCTTTTTAATTATTATTATAATTACTTATAACATAAATCAACAAATTTATAATACTTTACTAAAAAATATTTTTAATTATAAAAAACATAATTATTTAAGACTGTTCATTACTAAAGTTATAGATTATGTATTTATAATTATATACATGTATATATAGTTTTACAGCAGTGGTCTAATTTATAGTTAATTTATCTTTTGCTTTTTATGTATTGTACCTTTATTTGTAATTATCTATTAATTTTGTCGAACTAGTTCTTTAATATTTAAGTGTTTTAAATAATAAATATTTTTTAATATTATATACATATATTGATTTTTTCCTTTAAAATATGATTCTTCTTAACTAAAGTAATTCTGTATTTATAACGAGACTAAAAATTTTACATCTAATTTTCTATTGATTTCTGTTTTATGCAGCTGTTTTCTTAGAATTAAATATTATATGTTATAATCTTAATTTTATTTGCTATAAAATATTTAGTTAATTGAATATTTTTTAATAATTAGTAACATAAGTTATTAGTACATTTATAATTAGTATTAGGTCACAAAGGTAAACAGATAACTCATATTCCAATTGTTGTTTTATCACTATAGCAATTGAAGATACTTGTTACAAATTAACAATGCTTTTAAAATTTTCGATTCATTATTTTTGTCAAAAGCCATTGAATTCTACTACTAGTGATATGTATAAAAATCTTTAATATTAATATCATTAAAACTTATTTAATGATATTTTAATTTTTAATTAAAGTAAATACACGATAATTGAAAAAAATTGCTATAATATGTATCTAGATATCAGTGAACTTAAGAAATTGAACACACCTAAATAGGAAATATATAACTAAGCATAAATTGTAAAACTGCAAAAAAAAACTGCTAAATAAATTAAATACAATATCTATAATCTATCCTATGAAAAAATAATGATAAATAAAAGCAAAATATAGAAGAAATTATGTTGAATAAATATGTAGTAGTAAAATAATAGATAAAAAGAAGAAGAAAGGGATTTGAATAATAATAAAAAATATAATATATAAACTATAAACTTTTAATATATCATTTATGCTAAAATACTTTATTTTCAAAAAGTTTTTCACACATCTTCATTATTAATATTTATTATTAACGTTTTGAAAAATATAAAAATGTTTTTTTAATTTATTTTTTAAATGGTGATTATCCAAACCAAAAAAAAACTGATCTGAAATATTTTTGATGCATTTAACCCATAATATACTGAATTTTGTAGTTTTATAGTAAGAAAGCTAAATCTATAACTATAAAAACAAGCAAAAATTACATACTTTTTCAAAGCAAACTTTGAGGTATTTAAATAGTTTAAATATTACAATTATAAGTAGAACATTTTTTTAAATATAGTTATCAAAATTTGTTTTTAATATGAAGGTATATATTATACAAATAAAGCTATGGTTCCCGTTAATTCTAAATTGGTTTTTAAGCATCTTAAAAAAAGCCTAGTATATTGTACATAAAACTATAAATAATGGAATCTATTAATATTAAATTTTAATCAATTACTTCATATATTAATAGATTTCTTATACTTGAGTTTAATCCTAATTTTGTTTTATTTTTGTTATAATGTATTATTTGTTTCATATAAATTATGTAACTCAAATAAAATAAATGGTTATTATTTTCATGATATTTCGATGACACTCGAACATTAAAAAAAAGTTTATAAGTATTCATTTTGTTGTTATATGTTGCATCAATTATTTAAATATTACAATAAAATTCTAAATCAAAAGTGTTATTACTTTTTTTATAATTTTAATGATTTGTTTGAAATTGATTTATTTTCTAATTAACCTATTTAGTACATTTCAATTGAACATTTTGTTTTTTAATAATTTGGTGATGCAAAATATTTCTCAAAAATATAGAACCATAACACAATTTTTGAAATCAAAATTGCTAAAAGCACATATTTCTTTTTACTGAGATAATATTGATATTTTTGACACCTGTTACATTTAAAACGTATTTTAATTAATTTTTTGTATTTTTTATTTCATATTTAAAAGAGAAAACATTGTTTACATATTAGGTATGAATATAATAAGTATGGAGATAAATAAATTTTTAGGTTATATAACAAAATATATGAAAAGTTTATTTGCTTTTTTAAAACTAGTTAAAACTAGAAATTCAATTCTAGACAAAGGTAAAGAAAACTTTTTTTAATAATTATATAGTTTTATGTTTTCATGATCAAATTTCTAGATCAAAGTATCAAAAACCACAGATAATTAAATATAAACTTTACGAGTAAGTATATCTGAAGAGTCATTAAAATTAATTTTTTATATTTTTCAAAAAATTGACTACCAAAATAAATGTGTTAAGTTTCTGGATCTATGATAAGTTGTTCAGTATTTTTAAAATGATTTATTTATTAGCTGACAATATGAAATAATGTGTAGACTATTTGCTCCTTTTAATAGGATATTTAATGCAATTTATAATTCATATAAATTAATATATTAGTTTTCATTTTGCATTTAAAAGATTGTTTTTTTTTCTAAAAAAAAATAGAATAAGTATTATTTAAGCCTTGAAAGTAAATTCACATTGTAACATGTTTTGATTTTCACTATTAACTTGAAAGTAAATTTATAATTTAATATAAAATAACTTGAAATATTTATTAAAAAAAAACATGAAAAATAGAATAATGATTGATTTATTATTGTATTTATGTACATTTATTACAAATATTCAACTTATGATAACCTTGAATTTTTTATCCTAAGAATTCAATAGTTGGTATACAACATTGATCACAAATCGCAACAGTAGATAATAAATTAAATAACTAAAAATACAAAATTTTATTTGTAAATAAGATAAAAAGTAATATTTTACTAGTTTGTGAAAAACTGTTAACTATAGATTCCCTTAAGTATATATATGGTTATGGACAGATATACATAAAATGCAAAGAAAAGTTTGAAACAATAAAAAAAAAAATTAGGAAAATTACAAAAATCTTTGCTCTAATCACAGAAAATTATTTAGAACATTAAGCTATTTATATATTTATATAAATAGTAAACTCATTAACAAAATTATATTTAAATAATTTAATTTTCAAATGTAAAAAAAAAGTTTAGTATATTTTTTTACATTTTTTTAATTAATTTAGGTAATAACCTTTTAAAATAATTAATAAATATGTAGTAAATATGTATTTTCATCGTAAATTCTGTAAAAATTCGCGTTTTATAATAATGATATTAAACGACAGATGTTTGTAATATTTTATTTGCAATTTCTTTATTTGTGTAGCCCCAATATAAGTGTATATTTAAAGAATATTACATGTTAGTATATTCTTTTATTCCATTTCTAGCTTAAATAGCTACAATATTTTGAAATACAGTTATAGTTCTTTTTACTTAAAATTAGAATTTAATAAAAGTTATATATTATTAAATAATATTATTAATAATAAAAAGAATTATATATTCAGCCATAAATGTTTTTCGCTTATATTAAGTTTATTTTGTATTAAGTAAGAAAGTGTAATATACAACTGGAACTTGCACTTAAACATTGTTCGTCTAAACGTTTTTACATGTATACGATATTTATTATGACAGTGTTATAATATTAAAACTAAAATATGTTTGTGTATGTATTTATTTCAATTATTTATTATGTGTAATAAAATTTAAAATGAAATTTATATAAAGCTTTTTATTTATTTCATTTGATGATTTTTATTGGTTAATAGTTAATAAATTAATTTAAAGAAAATTTAGACATGCTTTAATAACTTAAAGCATTTTTTTTAATTTATTAAATTATAGTTAAGGTTCTCTTAGAAAAATTTTACATGATGGATGTCTTCTTATCCCTCTTTTTTCTGCATATCTTATAAAATAAATTATAATGATTTATATATGTTTAAAATTTCTGTCGTAAATAATATTTAGAATGTTAATATAGTGTGTTAAAAATATAAATAATTATCAACAATATATTTTTTTAACTGAAGTTATAGAGAAATTAAGTGCAGTGTTTAGAATTACAATATAATTTAACAATGTTTTGTGATTTCTAAATATTAATATTTATATTATTCTATTAACTACTTAGTTCTTGTTTAATTTACCTAGTTGTATAAAATATTGATTTAAATATTTTGTTTAACGAATAATAATACATGGTTTAAAAAGTATAGTATTCGAATTGTAGAGTTAAACTATGAAGTTTATATTATTGTAATATTTTAATGTTGTAACAGTAATATTATTGCATGTAATTAATTTATTCTGCTTTTGATAAAAAATACAAAAATATACAATATAAATATTTAAAAAGTATTTGTTTAGTTATTAATATAAAAATTTTAGTATTATAAAAATAAGAGTTTTATATAAATTTTAAATATTAATTAGAATATTATATATATAAACCTAAAAAACATTATAATATAATTTATATATAAGTTTATTTTTACAATTTTATAATCACTTTAACATATAATGATTGTTGATAGTATAATTGTATATTTAATTTAATCATTTTATTTATTTTGTTAAGAATTAAGAGACAACCTTAGAAAAATGGAAGAACGTGCACTTCTTTTGTATATATCTTACATATTTATAAAGAAATATTTATGATCAGATATTTAAAAGCATTTCATATGTAATATACTAAAAAATTAATCTTAACTTTGTAAAATTTATCCTGATTTCTAAATTTGGTGTTATTCATAAATTTCAAAAATAGACCGTTGTTTAATAATAAATAATTTGGTAAATGTAAACATAAATATATATATTGTTTATGTTTTTACAATATAGTGTTTTAAAAATCAAAAAAACTATATTTGTATTTTTCGTAAATTGGTTTGCGACTATCTAAGAATGACATAAAATAGTATTTTAATTTAGAATTATAATAATATGCTAGATTTGCATGTAATAATATTTATATCTATAATGTTTACAAGACCTGGATTTTTACTTGTGATTTAAGAGACATTATTTATGAGTCATGTTGATATTGAAGAATTCTTAAGATGATTTCCAAGATTTTAATTTTTAGATTAATCATCAGTAAAGAAAGTTTTGAATTTTATAAAAATTTGATGACTAAAAAATAAATCTGTTTCAAATTCTTTCAGCGTGATTTGAATGTACTATTGTAACAAAAAAACAAGTTTAAGGTATATTAATTTTAATTTTAAATTTTTATATAAACTTCAAATCAGTATAATTTATGAAAAGTTATGATAGATAACAATGATTTTTCAATTAGTTAAACTTTACTAATATAATCAAATTTAAATAAAATATTAGGAACTCAAATAAATATATAACTTTTAAAAAAAGAATGTATAAAATTATAAAGAGACATAACAATAATAATTATATTTTTTACCAAAGATTTTATTTATATATTAACATAAAAAATTTGTTATATGCGGAAATTCTTAAGCAAAATAAAGTTAAAAAAAATTGAATAAAAAATCAGAAATATAAAAACGAATGAGTAAAGAAATATAGTAAATATTAGTGCAATAAAATGAAAGAATCAAGAACAATATATTAAAACACCATTTGATGGAATTCATTGAAAATCAATATGTACGAAAATGTTATGTACATTTACGTCATATAGCATAAGTGAGTATGTCTCGTTAAAACTAGTTTATTTCCTGTAGTCAACATGTGTAGTTATAAGATTGCCTCACAAGCGGCGCGTATTTAAGACCGCTAGTTAACAAAGCAGCGACCGCTTATAAACAGAAAAGTGATCTTAAATACTTATATAGAAAAATATCAATCAAGAACTCGAAAAATATTCAAGTTATTGATTTAGTTTTACAAACTTTAATTCTTTATTTTTTTATTATATGATATACAACAATTTATAATCACTTGGAATATCTGTGAATTCAGTATTCAGTAAAGGTCTTGATACGAAAACATTGAAATTACTATTAAATATAAAGCATTTTAAAAAATGTTCTTTAATCTAAACTTGTATGGAATTTCATTAATTTAGACAAAATAGTTTAAAATTAAAATAATATAACAAATAGTGATAAAAATATAAAAGTAAATTTATCATAAGAACATATATTATTTTAATAAAGTTTGCAACAGATAATTTAAAAAAAACGGAAGAAAAAAAAATAAACCCTCGTACAAAGCAAATTTAAATCCAGAATAGAATGTAGCTGAGATGTAAAGATATACGCTATATATTCTAAACTATAAATAACTAAAGATAATGATATAAAGGAAAATTTAAATATTGTTTTAGATAAAAAAATGTTATTTTCAAAACACAATTATATTTACCCGAATAGAAAATATTGAAGATTATAAAATTGGTTTCCAACAGAATTTTATATCTACATTCGAGGTTATGCAAGCCTTCAAAATAAATCATAAATACTTCTAAATTTCAAAAATGGAATCATGGATTATTTTTATTTAAGAAATATAGCAATAAAGCGTGTTTTTGTGTTTTTTGCAGTACTCTGTGTGATGTTTTGACTTGAAAATGATAGTTATAAATTTAAATGTTTTTTTGATATTTGAAAATATAAGCTTATTAAATCATGAAAATAAGCTGTCATTATAATTCTGAGAGATCATTGACCATTGACAGAAGTAAAACTCATAGCAAGCAAATTACCGAATAAATACATTATAATATACTCGAAACAAAAAATAGAAACTTATACTTCTGCTTTGTTAAAATTAAATTGTTGTTATGTACTTATTTATCATTTGAATATTTTCAAATTAATGTAACAAATTTATAATTAAACTAAACCTAAAAAAACAGTTGATTACCGGAATCTAATATAACAGTAGCAAAAGCGATTATTCTATAATAAGATTATGGAAAATAAACAGTTATAAATAATTGATATTTTAATGACTTTAACAGACTAGTTAATGTTTAATATTATTCTTTGAGAAGATATATTTTTATGAATAAATCAAAAAATTAATTATAGAAACTAAAGAAATACTTTTATAAGCAATAATATTCCAGGAGGGTTAATGTTTTATTTTTAAAAAGTTGAAATTTATTAATTTTTTTATGATGTAGACATCTTAAAATGAAATTGGGATGATTTGTTATGCTGGTATACATAAAAACGTGCACGGTGATCTTGACAGGTCATTAAAAAAATCGATAATATAATATTGGTAAAAATAGGATAAGACATGGTGACATGTTTGATTTTTTTACACTATCATTCGATGGCACAAAGGAAAGAAATTATACTTTGAGAGTGTGATCTAGTGAATAAATTCACAGAAGTAGAGAACTACAATTTTCTAAATAATTAATATATAATGTTTACAGATAAAATAATGTGGAGAATTTAAGAATCAGTTTTGTCAAAGTGAATGATTAATAGAAACATCTATTTTTTTCTAAGATAATCAGAAAATTATATTAATCGTATTTGTGAAAGAAAAAAAAGATATTAATCGGTATAAATAAATTAAAGTTTATCTAAAAAGAACAGTATTCAAATTATCAAATTTAAATAGATTACTTGTATATTAAAATAAATATTTTATAACACAATAAAAAAAATTAGATTTAATTTACGTTAATTTACTTTAATTATAGTTACAACACAGAGTCCACTATTGCACCTTTGACTAACAATCATTTATCTTGAACTTAAGAAAATTGTACTTTATTGCTTACCATAAAATTCATTTATTTTTTTAATTTTATTGTCTCATTTATTTTGTGTCTATTAAGTATCAATAATTCGATTTGAATTTGATAACAAGGTCGTTAATAAATTATTTTTGTTTGTTTTTGTCAGTTACGTGATCAATCGCTAATTATATTAAATTTTTATCTTGAAAGAAATATATATATATATTTAGTTATTTTAATAAAGGAATAGTTAAATGTTTGTTCAAACAAAAATTGGATGCTTTTATACCGGTGTACAAGCTTTTAAACCAGTATTTGTTTAATAAATTATAACCATCCTTTAATGATTCTTTTGTTATTGATTATTATGTATATATTATTATTTATGAAATTTAATTTGATGATAAACTATATATTTTTGTAAATAAAAAATCCATCAAATAGAATAAAATACATATTTTTGATAATTGTACAAATAAATTAAGTAATACTACTAATTTATTATTTATTTGAAACAATTATAATTCAAAGAAAAACAAAAAATAAAAATTTCCTCATAAATTATTTAAAAAAAATTGATTATAAATAATAATTTAAACATATTCTTTTTGTTTTAATCAGAAACTTGTGCATAAAGTATTTTTTCTATATTTTTTCTTTTGGTATTAAATTAATTTTATTTGTTTTATTGCTTAAATCATTAGATTACCAAATATTTTATTTGAAAAGCGTTTAAATAGTACAAATAATTTATTCAATTTTTTGTATTATTATATATATTTCTTTACAGGTACTTCTAGTTTCTATAGAATTAATCTTAGTATTACGTTTTGGTATCAAAGGCGCCAAAGCGTCGCGGCGCCACACTTGGCGCCCGTCATAGTGTCGCCAATCTCATCCCCTTGTTTTATCTCCCCTTTTTCAGACAACTACTATTCTACTTCACTAAATTGTTTAATAGTCCAATATTTGATAAAAATTATTATATGTTTTAAAATTTATTAAATAATTCTCGAAAATTTAACATTTTTAAATTTTTATGAGTAAACACTATGCATATAATTTAAAATATTATTTATACGTGTATTTGAACTATAAGAAAATTTAAACAAATTTTTAGTTTTTAAGATCAAAATTTTAATTTATTGAAATAGTAACTAACTTAAATTGATTAAATAAATTTATTATGAAATAACAATGATTTATGTCATAAACATGTTTTTTTTCATGTTTTTTTAATGTTTTTTTAAAATGTTTTCGTACAACTTTATATATTTTTTATGTATATTTATATAATATATAGGGAAAACAATAATTTATTTATAATTATTCTATTATGCATATAATATTTTTATTATATACAGCAATAGAAAAAATATTAGATATTTGCATGAAATAATATTCATTAAAATCTTTGTTTACAGTAATTGTTTTATAACATTTTTCTTAGTATTTGGAATGTGATTAAAGCATTCTTGAAGCAATGATTTATATTTAATAATAAAAAGTTATTTTATTTTAAATATTAAATAAAACTTTTATTTATGTAACATATAATTTAAAATTATTTTATTAATTCTTGAAATTATTAAAATCGATAATTTGTAAAAAATTATCAATAAAAACATTGTAAATTATAATTTAAAAACGAATATAAAAAATAATATAATCGTATTAAAAATATTAAAATACTATTTTAAAGGTTTTATAAGATTTGATTATTAACTAAATAATTAATATTTCAACAAACACAGGTACAGTTTTCCAGTAAAATAAATGATTTATTCAATATTTAAATTTTTATTTTAATTTTTCTTTAGAAATAAAAATTTGAAAAATAATTTATATAGTTCGTTTATATATCTTATTCATTTTCTATTATTTTAATGCTTAATATCACAAAAGTAACGAAACCCCAAAGAACCTCATAAAAATCGAATGGAATTTGAATCATATTCTACGACCAATTTAGTCTCAAATGCTGTATTTATTATATTTTTACTTTTGCATATTAGTATTTTTTTAATATTACATAACTACTTGGATAAAAATTTAATTTTAGTGCAGTTCTTTAGTGGAAGTGTTTTGATACTCATGATTAACATATTCTGTGGCATATATTTTAATAACAAAACTCATATATATTATTTTAAAAAATTTAATTTCTTTTGCCTTTACTTTAATTGTTAAAAATTATTGACTTATATTTTAAAGTAATAAAGTTAAAACCCTACATGTAATACACGCGATAATAATTTTACATTGAAATTTGATGTTCTTTTTTTATATAATTTATGAAATATGAACATATATTGAATGATTGATGATGGTTGTTTAAATTTTAAAAAATTACAAGGATATGATTATCATTGATTAATCTTTAGTAATAAATCTTTTAGATACATTAATAGTTTACAATATTATCACAATGAATTTATTGCATTAATGAAGTAAATTATCACAGCATTTTTCGATGCTATGATAATTATACATATTAAAGAGAAATTTATATATTTTTTATTCTTATTGAAAGTAATTCTTAAACAAATTTTTCATTTGTGATATCACATTTTTACTATTATTAAATTAATTTATATTAAAATAACCAAAATCTGCGACTTTCATTAAGGGAAAATCGCAAGGCTTTCAAAGTTAAGAATTGTCAAACAATATTTTTTACTACTTGAATTATGTTGAATCAATAAATTAAAATATTTTTCTGATAACTTTATTTTTCTTAAATGTAAAACTATATTGTGAAAAAAATTTAGAAGCTTTTGGCCCTGTAATATTTATTTACATAAGCATTAGATATAATTGTTGCACTCTAATATTTTATTTCATTTAATATATTTTATTTTATTCATATTTTCAATGCTTATTTTTCTTGCTTTTTAAATGTCTGAAATAATTTATAAATTATAAAAAATATTTTATTAAATAAATTTAAAAATTCTATTCATTTACAAAGATTTGATGTACAATTTCGTACGAAATTATCTACACCTTCAATTAAACATTCTAGTAAAAATAAAAATATAAAAATCTTTTAAGAAAAATTTTTAAAACGTTTTATAGATATTTTAAATTTTAATTTTTTCAAACATTCTTTTAATTTTAAAAATATTTTATGTAAGAAGTGTATTTTTTTAAATTAGATGCATATTTATCTATTCTTTAAATTTATAAAAAAAACTGGCAATACTATATATTGATATTATATTTTAACACTTTTTAAATCGTAAGTTTTTTTTCTAAATATAGTATTAATGTTCACATTGTAAGTACATAAAACGTTTTATAAAAAATATAAAATGATTACTTATATACTTTGTAGACATAATTTTTATATTAATAAGAATTTTTCATGAAAGCAATTTTATTCTCATAAAAATGCAATATATTTGATAAATTTGATCTATACTTGCAAACATTAAAAAGAATTACAGTCTATATTTTTCTTGGTGAAATTTTTTAATTATTCAAAATTGATTGATGATTAGAACAGTTATTCGAGAAATACTATTTTTAAATTTTGTACCTAATATTTATAATATTAATATTTTTTTAAACAATAATTGTTAAATACGAAATTTAAAAAATATTTTCAATATTTTATAAATAAAAATTTAAGATTTTCATTATGTATATAACATCATAAAGAAAATCATTTTATATGAAATGTACTTGTTCAAAAAAAGTTATTCAAAAATGTATTTTTTTTTAATTTAATATCATAAGAATTTGATAATATAATAAATATGCCCTTGTATTCAAAATTTTCAAATGTGAACATTCAAATTTGTGAATTACAAAAAGCTTATTACAATTGATTTCAAAAGATTTTTCAATATTCTTTTACTCACATTTTGTTTTATAAACATATCAAAAAGCGTACAAATGAATTATCATTTTTTAAATAAAAAAAAATAATTTTATGTATTAACATTTTTGAAGATACTTTATAAATAGTAGTTAAAATATGCTATATTAAAATAAAACAATTTAATACTGAAACAAATAATATTACTATGTCTTCTATATATTTAACAAATGTATTTGTAAACATTTTGTTAGGAAGGTACTCTTCATACTAAATGTCCCAATAAAATATTGTTATTAGACTTTGTACTATTTGATTATATTCTACGAAATATAAAGAAAATTTATATTTCTATATTATATTTGATATTATGGAAATATTTCACTATTGGCAATGATTATATCTATGTTATTATTTATATTAAAGTTTTAAACAAATATGATTTCTCTAAAATTTATTAACTTTTATTTAATAATATTACTTTTAAAATAATTTAAAAAGTAAACTCTTGTTTCAAAACTATTACAATATAAAAAAATAACATTTATAAAGCTCGATTGTAATAAACTATAATACGGTTGTGTTAACGCAACCACAGGTTGAGCTTTAAATGATTGCTAAAGCGACACTCAATTAATGCATTTTTCACAGATAATTTAATTGTCATAGTTTTACAGGTATATAATTGAGGAAGATGATTAGCTAGTTAGATTAAAGATTGATTAAATTTATTTAGATATTAAGAGCTTTGACTTAACTTGTTCTATTTAGTTACTATTAACATTGTATACATTATTTAATCATTCAATTTCTTGTATTTAATTCTTTTAAATATAATTTTTGTGCAAATTTTTATTTTAATTCTTTATTTCATATCATATATCATTGGCATAAAAATTAAATGATTGTTTGAAATATTCCATGACATAAGGTTGATACAATATCTACATATATCATTATACTCAAAGAGATTTTAAATATGGTAGTACTAGTTTTAATACATCTATTACATTATATGTATATCACTAATTATGTAAATATAAATATTGAAAATTTAATTATAGTGCTTGATTATTTTTTAATAATTAATATTTATTTAAAGTTTATCAAATACAGTATTATATTAAACAATGAAAGTAAAAAATACATTTTTGAAAAAATTTTAAGGCAGGAATATTTTTTATAAAATAAATCATAAATTGCTTTAATATCATAGACAAAATTATACTAGAAATCGAAGAAGAAAAAAGGTTTTTAATAAAATGTAAAGATAAATATTAAATATAAGATTTTATCAATTATAATACTATACTTTATATAAAGTTATACTTGTTTCATGTATATACTATTGTTAATACATAATAAAAAGTTGCAAAAGAATAAATCATAAATTAAAATATAGTAATATTTTCAAGATTTTCTTTATTAATTTACAATTTAATATTTATATAAATAAATCTTATTGAGAACTTACTTATTAATGGTTAAATATAAAACATCATTTCAAATGAAAACCGTAAGATGTAGGATATTTCAACGAAAGAAGAGGGGATTTTAGGTCGAATTGTAATTGTTATTATTCAACAGAACAGCCAATCGAGCTTCGCGTTGCAAAGGGGTGGTTAGCGCATGATCTCATACAATACTGTCGGGGATGCTGCGTATAAGAATACACACGCGTTTAGCGTCACTTCTTTGGTAACTGTCGACGAGGTTGGATTGATATAATATACTATTTTAGCAGTCTATCGCATTAATAAAGAAACTTGATCTAATAAAAATTAACTTTATTAATTAATAAGTTAATAGTACAAAAAATTTCTTATTTCATAAAATTATTATTGTAAAAGTGTTAATTGTAATTTAAAAATTGTATAAAATTTAAAAAAAAAAATTTTAAGTATTATGAACTCTGTTTGGTAAGTCTTTTATTTGTAAGATTATGCTACATAATAAAAACGTAATTCTGAATAAAATGTTACATTATTTTATACAATGTAGACAATACTATCTATATATACTATATTTTTAATACATATTTAATTAAAAGCAAATTATATTTCAATCTACTCGATACTAATTATATATGTATTAAACTACTTATATATATATATATATATATATATATAAATGAATATATTTAGACTAATTAATAGAATTTAAAAATAATTTTAAGACCAAATCATATTTTATGATATCAAATTGACTATATATTGTTATACCTATTTAATTTTAGACATTTTTCGACTATTTACTTATTTAAGAAATAAAAATAAATATTCAACGATCTTTCAAAAAAATATAAATATTTATTTTTATACAATGTATAAAAATTGCCGTCACTCAAATAATCAAAATAATTCATTATACGAATTTAAAAAATATTTGAATGCTTGTAATAGTTTGTTTAGAACTTGAACGAAATTAAAAACCCTAAAAACTATTCTTTTAATTTCATTGTTTAATAAAAATACATTTCTGAGAAATATACAATAAGGTTTATATAGACATTAGATTTAAAAATTTTTATGTATTAGTGAAGATGGTTAAGTAAAGACGATTATTAGGAATTTTTCTCATTTTTTAGTTTATAATCTATGTTAATTGGATACACGGATTAAATGTATTATGTTTAAAAATATGATAAACATGTTTTGCTACGATAACATTAGAAATATAATAAAGTTTACATTTTTTTATAAAATGATCATTCATTGTTCCAGATATATATATTTACCAAGGAATTATTAAAATAAAAAAAAATTAATGTTTATTATTATTCTGTAAATGTACGAAATTTATAATTTTTACATGTCAATAATTTGAATGTATAATAGAATAAAATTACTAATGTACATTGAAGAAGTTTTTAAACATATCTATATTAGTTATTTTTTATAATATAGTTTATTAACAAGATTTTTTCGAAAAAAATGACCGATAAATCTTCTAAGTAAACCATATTTTTAACTACATTCACATACCCGTAAAAATATATAAACATGGAAATACAATTTTTAATAGGATATAAAATATATGTACGTGATCTGTTATTTATAAAAGAAATAAAAATACAAATTAAATTAAATTATTGTTTTTAATATTTTCGAAAAAATTAAATATGTACAGAAATAAGCTATACCCAACTTTATAAGAAATAAATAACCTAATTAAATGTTATTTTACACATCGATAAAGACTAAATGAAGTTAATCGTTAAAGTAACAGACAATGAAATATATATTTTTCTAAGCAGTCATTCATATGTATAAAAAGACTATTTTTATTATTTATATCAAAAATAGAGTGTACAATTATTTTATTTATATCAAGATTAAAAGAAAATTTTAATTACACAATGTTTATTTCTATTCTGAATGATTATTGAGAGAATTATTGTTATTTTGTTATTTCCATTAAGATAACAAGTTGTTTATGATAAATTTTGTCAAGATAGTAGACTTTATTTTAAGGATCTGTAATAAGTTTTATATGTGGATTATAATACAAAACATCATATAATTTTATGGCATTATCTACATGATCCAACAGTCAGGTTTATAAGTTTATAATTTAAAAATGCTTTTATATCCTTTTATTATTTTACAATATAACATTTTTTAATTAAAATTTATATATTTAAAATATAAATAAAAGTAGTAGTTTATATTAATTTTAAATTTATTTCATAGTTTTTATTTATATTATTTACTTTCTACAATTTAATAATAATAATATAATAAATTAGTAACTATAGTGTAATATAAAACAAAATATAAAAGTGATATAACCATAAAACGACAACTTGAATTCTAATAATATTTCTGGTAAAGAATTATATAAAAGTTGAGGTAAATATCGAATTACATCTTCTAGAATTATATATTTATTGTTAAAATTAAAAATTGTATATATTATTTTAATCAACCATATTTTTGAGATATTATTTTACTTTTTTAAAATATTTATTTTATATTAGATATAACTGATTTTTATTAACTTTATAATTAGTAGTTTAAAACATATAAAAGTATTCAGTAATAGGTGTTTAGAATACATGAATATTTAATATATTTTTTTAACTTTTGTATTTATATTATGTGTAGAGGATATTAAGCATTACAGAAATTTGTTTTTGTCAAAAAGTAAAACTATTGTTTTATAATTTAATTTAGCAACCAGATATAGTAGTTATTTAAAATTGGTCTATAATTTCTGATTTAAATACATTATCTTTCGAAAAAAATTACTTTTTAATATATTGTTTTAAGAACATGTCAAATAGTAATGTCAAATATTTCTTATATATTTAATGCATCCAACAACAGATTCACCTTTTAAAATATATATCATATACACATTAATTTCCCTGTATCCTGTAAGTTGAAAACAATACGATCATCTATCGAAGTACCGATTACATTCAAAGTTTCGTAACTTTATTAATCAGATAATTAAGAAACGCCTATTCCTTATTTTATTCTTTATTTTTTTTCCATTAAGACATTGAATGTTTACCCGGAATAGGTCGAATTCTTATTTTTATATTTTTAAATTAGTAATTATAATTATTTATAATGTATATACAATAATTTAATCAAATTTTTATATGAAATTTTGGAATCAATACATACAGAAAATATATAAAATGTTTTTTGATTAATTTTTAAATATGCTGAATAACTTTCTATATTTAAAAATATAGTATATTAAATATAACAGAAAAATAGTTCTAAATGTATATATATTTTTATAATTTAAAAAAAAATTTTAATTATAAAATTTATATTGTACCCAAATATAATAAACAAAAGTTTGACAAATTATTAAGTAAATAGTTAGAAATTGATATTGTATTAAAAACTATACATTATTAAACTTTATTTTAAACTTTTTCTAAGACAAAAAAATAAAAAATCTTGAGAAAAATATGTTTAAATATATTTTATTTTTTAAAAGTTCTTTTGCATTTGAAAATTATTTTATCAACATTGTTATTTTTTTTATACTTTTCTAAATTTGGCAATTTTTTAATTTTTTCATTACTTTAATGTTGACTGAGTGCTTTTTATTAATTTCCCGAAAATTATTTCTAATTTGTGAATAGTAAATCTGTTGGACAATTTTTCCATTAATTTAGAATAAAATATAATTTTATAGTAATTTGTGGTATATATTATTGTATAAATAATATATAAGATTTGTATAATAATATAATAATATAAAAAACTTATTATTTAAAATTAACCAGGGTTGACACTGTTTTACTTAATTTACAACGATTACATATGAGTTCTATATAACATTAAAAATATTTTATTGGTTATCAATATTTTTTGTGATATAGTATATGCTCGATGGTATTAAAGATATGTTTATCGAAATATTTTCTACGGAAGTAAAACAGCACACATGCAAAAAAACTGATAAAGTGTCACGATTATAGTAATGTTAGATAATGGGTGTTTAGATTTGCATAGATATGGCATATATACCATACATTCAAGGATACTCATATATTGGTTATTTTACTATACAAGCGTCAAATTTCTCGGTGCAAAACTCATGTTATGAATTATTATTACTTCGTTTATAAACATTTATTTTGATTATACTAATATTTATTTATAATTATATGTTGTAACACTATAATGTTTGTCTAATTCATAATTTAATTTATCAATGAATTTCTCTTTTCAGCAAGATTTTTATGTAATTTATGGAGTTACAAAATTGAATCTTTAATATTTATTTTAAATATTTTTAATTTATACAAAATTTATTTAAATTAAAAAACTTATATTTGTTATTTATTTTGCTTTAACTTTTATGAAAAAAATAATTTAGAAAATTTTAATATAAGGACAAAAGCATTGTATTTTAAAACTTTTTTCAGAAAAAAAATTCAATTAATTTTTATAATTACTAAGTCTAATTATAAAATGCAATTTTAACTCAATTCATAAAGCAAGATTTGAAATTCAAAGTTTTTAATAAATTTTTTTTACATTGAGGTTAATAACATATCATTTTAAAACTTTTTTATGTGTTTGAACAAGATAGTAAAAGCTATGTTGATATATTCAATATACTAAAACTATGTATTTAACTTTTTCTCTAATTATAATGAAAAAAGATATATAATATATGGAATGAAGAAATCCGTAAAATGATTTCCATAAAAATTTCTTTCATAAATCTTTAGAAAATTTTAACAGTTTCGTGTAGAAAAAAATTTTTTTTAATATTTTAATATTTCTAACCGTAAAATTGTCGATTAATCACCCTTAAAATAACCCTTAATAAATTTTTAATCGGAACATTGATTCTATATTTAACACCTGGAGAATATAAAGACCGTTGAAAATGCAATAGAAAAAAGTTAAAAAACTCCATGATTTGTTTACATCTATTATAGATCGAGAAAAAGAGAAACAGAATATTAATTTTAAAGTATTCAATAATATAAATATTAATCATATTAAATTATTTGTAACTTTTAAAAATCTTGACAATTTTCTTGTTTTGAATATTCGATAACGAAGAAAACTATAATAAGAAAACTATATTGAATATAGGTATAATTGTATTATATATAATATAAGCATTATGTTCCTCTAAAATTAACTATTTGTATCATTTTAATAGTTATAAATAGATTGTTGAAAAACAGTAACACTATTTGTATATTATTTAGAATATACGACTTACTTTTTTTTAAATTAAAACTATTGTACACGGGCAGTTTATTGGTCTTATCGTTTAATACAAATTTTTAAAGTCCGAAAACTATATGCCATTACAAACCTATATTTCACTTTAGGACTATGTGTATTAATTATATGATATAAAATAAAAGCTAAACAATACATATTGATATTTTACTAGTATTACGTAGTCATTCTTCGAATTAATTTCAGTACGGCGTGTATTTCAGCTTACATAGAGATTTATTAAATTTAAAAAAAAATGTTTATAATGTAATTTTTTTAACATTGAAATTTTTTTATAATTAAATCGAAGACAGTTTTTTTGCTACATGGTTTCACTTAAATACATAAAAATGGTTAGTCAAAAAAAACATGCTAATAATACAGAAGTATTTATAATTTAAATTCAAATATTATTTAATCGCGAAGTATATTTATAATTTACCGTGAGAGACAATACATTCTTGTAAACTCATATAAGATATAAGTAATGGTATTATTTATTATATTTTCAAGATAAACGGACTAGATACACCGAATAGTTTGTCTTCAGTTTTAAATGAGATACGTAAACAGCGTGTTTCATAGTAGCGATAAGATGTATTCAAAAGTAAATTCTTCAGGATAAGATGAGCTCAATCAATGATGTAGTAAGACAACTAATTGTAAAAATCTAACCTCGAGTAGTATTCTATCCTGCTTTCAATAATCTTCAGTAAATATTTTTTACTTTATAGTAAGGTATTCCAACTGAATTTCTTATAATATCACCTTAATGCATTTTAAAGAATTTCCACATGGCTGCTTGTTTAGTGATAGTACAGTGGTTTTGACTGAATATTGTACTGTCAGACTTATATTATTTTGCGGTATATACGTATTTACATGTATTAATGACTGATTCACTTTTCGTTACATATCAATTGACGACTTTATTTTATTTATTTCAAAACATTGTTATCTATTTTATATTATTACATTGACCAAATTAAGTATTTAAAAATATTGATCAATATTATATCAATAAACATATTTGAATAATATATTGTATGTTATAAGATATGTTTAATATTTAATAACTTATTATATATTTAAAGCAATATATTCTAATAAAAATTGAATATGATAGAAATAATTTGTAATAGTATAGTATCTAACTTATGATTAAATTTTTAATCCTGTATTTATTATAAATCAATCATTTTTCCTGAAATAAAGATAAAATTACCTAATTTTCTGTATAAAAATATAATTTGTTTTAACAATTCAATAAAATCTAGATTAATTCAGGTTTTAATATAAAATAATATTTAATAATTAATTCAAATTTGTTAACATGAAGCAAGAAATAGTAAAAAAAGTACTAATTTCAAGTATAAGAATGATTCTTGACTAATTATAGATAGGATATGGTATATACGTAATGTTAGAATTTATTTATATCTTTTCTTTCATCACAGATTCATATATCATGAAACTTATATAATTATACACTATGTTATACATTATTTTGTAAAAAAATGATTATATGATGAAACAATATTGAACAATGTACATAATATACCATAAACAAAGGAGACACACTTTATTTCTTTATTATATATGAATGATTAAATGTATCAGTATAATTTTAATACATTATCAATAAAATAATAATTTTAGTTTCATTTTTAGTTACAGTATATTTATTATAAAAAATAGAAGTTTTCGCTTGTATTTAAAATGTCATCTCTTTCATTACGAATTTCAATTCCGGAGAAAAATGCTACTAAAATGATGCAATTTGATCCGAATACATCAGTTTATGATGGATGCCGTATGATTAGAGAGAAACTTGCAGATGTGAGTAATCTAGAACAATGTAAGTAATTATATTTTTTTCTATAATTATACTACGCATACACGTTGATGACAATTTTAACCCAAGAACGTCTACCTTAAAAATAGATTTCTAAACTGTTATTAGAAATTAACATGTAAATTCAAATACGTAATATATTAATAAACAATTTTATTAACAATACATTTTATCAGTGTAATTTTTATTTAAAAAATATTTATTTGCCGTGTGAAAAGATTACAAAAAGTCCAATTTATTATTATTATATTTTGAATCTTTTTATTCTCATACGATAATTTTTAATTATATAAAAAAAATGTAGAAATCTTTAAAATATTTTTAATTCATATGTAGTATACAGTTAAAATAACAAATGAGAATGTAAAAAATTATACATTTTACAATATGAGCATTTAACTTATAGTTAAATAATTTGTTACTTTAATACTCTAATCAAAACTATATTACTTACGTCTTTGGATTTTACAATATTAACTATGTGTATCAATCTTGAAGGATCTTGTACACTTTACCCAATACACAATCTTTAAAAAAAGAGTATTTTTTAGCAATAAGATTAAAAAAATGTAACATGAAATTAAAAATAAAGGTTAAATATCACAATAAAAATCATAAATAGAAATTAATAATCGCTTAATTACAGTAGACATTAAAAATTTTAGAAAATGTTGTAAATTTGTTCGCAAATGACACTAATAAAAAAAGAATTCTCATCTTTTCTTTTTATCATATTTCATACCATTAATTTATTATTGTATTAATTATTTTTCTTTTTAAAATTTTCTGTGTTTTTTAAACTCTTGTTAATGAAATAGAAATGCATATACAATTTAGGAAAGTAGAAACATTTCACTTAAAGTACTGAGGTAGGAAATCTACAATACAGTACTGTATCCAGTACTGATTAAAGATGATTGTTACTTTAACATGGTACTAACTTATCAATTATTATTTTAAAAAATATTATATATATTATTATAATTTGTATAAACACTTTAGGTTACTAAACTTAATATTTTCTATAACAGCGGAACATTTTTTATCCAACTATATATTTTATCTACTATATATATATATTCCAGTAAACATGAGATAAAAAATAAATAAACTTGTTTTGTACAATGTATTTTATAAAATATTGACTTAAGTATTAAAAAATATATAAGAGTAGCAAATCTTAAGAAATATCAACAAAGATACTTATTTGAACTTCTAAAGTGTATTAAAACCTGAAGTGTCCCCTTTTAAGTTTTCTAATTGTGTAAAAGTTTTTGAAGTGGAGGAGAATCTGTCAAATTTTATTTCTATTAATAAATTTGTCTATTAGATTTTAAATTATATACATTGTTTCAAATTTAGAGTTCATATATCTTGGTGAAGGTTATAATCAATCCTTTCTATAATAAAAAGAAGGAACTATTATAGTACGTCTTATTTATTATAATTGTAATCTTTCTATTAAATGAAGGGTTCATTGTTTTAAATCTAAATTTTATATCTGAATATAGAGGGAAAATTTATGTACGGGATCTATGATATAAAGAAAACTTATACAAAAAGATACAGTTATGTATTTATAAATGTACAATTTTGTGATATTTCAAGTTTGTTATATTTACTTAAAAGAAAATAATATAAAATCAATTATCCTCAATTTATGTTTACAACTTTTTTTTATGTATATTAAATTTATCTGTTTATCTTGTTAAGAACTTTTGATTGATTAAAATTATCATATTAAAAATACTTTTATTTAATTATATGATCTTATGGAAAAGTGATTTTATTATTTTTAACTTGTTTACTACATTTATTTCTCATTTGTTTTTATTAAATTTTTTAATTCTAATAGTTTTCTTATAGTTAAATAATTTTAGATCGTGCTATATGAGTAAACTATTGTTTATGATAACCTATTTAAATGGAAAGAAGTAATGGATAGTTTGATAATAAATCAGATTCAAGAATTAATTCATAAGTAAATTAAATATTCTTTCACTGCATATTTTCTATTATTATTTTTCAAATAATAACAATAATTTTATTTTTAAATTATGGTTCATTTGGGATAAAGATATAAATCTACATTTATTCACGAATAAAGTGAATTGTTCACTAATTCTCAAATATTTATCTGGTTTGTATAAATTTTGATCTCAATCTATATTCATAAAAATATTGAATGTATGTATTTATCATCAATATTTACTGTTTCAATATAAATCTTTATTACTTGTTAAATTATTCTACCAGTTTAGTACTCATATCGATGCATTGTGCTTTTATGTTGTCTATATTTTTTTATTTACTTTAAATCTCCTATCTTTGTTTCCTATATTTTTTATATACTTATTATCTGTTTAAATAAATTTTAATTTATCATTTGGTTAATATTTTCTCATTTATTTTTAATTTTATGAAGCTTATACCATTATTATCCAAAAGTCTTCGTATTATTTATTTTTTCTAATTAACTTATATTATTAATCGTTTGAAATTTAATTAAAAAATATAATTTATAATATCGTTAATTAAAGATTAAATAAAAAATTATATCAGCATACTACACATGTTTTTTTAAGTACTTCAATATTTATAATTACAACCTACATCTCCCAATTTAGTCTCTGCATGATAGAATTTCTTTAAAAGACTCATTTTGTAAAATAATAAATAAAATAACCTATTATTAATGATAGATAAAAATTTATAAATTAAAAAAAATAAATAAATTCTAAAAAAAATCATTTATATTTAATATAGGAAATTTTATAAAAGTTATTAAAGATGTAATAATTTAGTATCTATTTTATACAAATTCTTTAAAATTATTTTAGTTGATAAATGCTATTTAAATCCACTTTATTCAGGTTTAAGTATAAAATCGAGTTTTTTATACTTTTATATAAATTATTATTATATATAAAATTTATTGACTATGTGATCAAATAAATGTATTTAGAAAATGTATATATGATAAAGTAATATATATAATTAAATTAAATTCTTTTTAATATTGAAGAAATCGGATAAAGAAATTTTATAAGTCATAAAATATATGGTATGATATCCTTAACTTATTAAAAATTAAAATAATAGCAGAAATGATAGAAACCTGTTAAAATATACCTTAAAAAATAAGTTATTAAATTTAAATTATTGGAAAATTTTCAATTATATTATAAATGTTTTAGTCTAGTATTACTCGTTCATATTTGTATCCTAGCTATATATTAAATATACATATGTATTAACTAAATTATAAGATTATATTTTAAATATTGTATATTGTATATTATTTCTAAATATTTGAATATTTTTTAATGTGAAATATTTTATTAGTTAAGGACTACGGCTTGTTTTTGGCAGATGAAGATGCAAAGAAAGGAGTTTGGCTTGAATCAGCTAGAAATTTAGACTACTACATACTTAGAAATGGTGATCTATTGGAGTATAGAAAAAAATTAAGAACACTGAGAGTCAGATTATTAGATGGAACACTAAAAACCATATTAGTTGACGATAGTCAACCAGTTACAAATTTAATGGTAGTTGTTTGCACTAAAATTGGTATTACAAATCATGATGAATATTCTTTAGTACGTGAAAATGTAGAAGAAGAACTTGAAAATCATAAGTTAGGAAATTTTGGAACTTTAACTTTAAAGAAAAAAAAAGAAGAAAAATCAGAAAAAGATGCCAAAATGAATCAATTAAGAAAAAAATTAAAAACTGATGATGAAGGTAAAAATTAAATTTCAAATATTAAGTTAAAAGGTACAAAATGGGTCACTTTTGATAAATTTAAGTATTATATTTTTATTTAATAATTATATAATTATACAGTTATACAAATATAAATATATTGAATCGTAAAAACAGTGCAAGTAGTGGATTCTATTGTATTTTATATTTCTATGCATTTTATATTTAATATTAAATATTAAATGATTTTTCTAAAATTTAATTTCTTACAAAAATATTTTATTACCGCTTTCCATTTTAAAAAGCAAGACAGCCTTCCTTTACTTATTTCTTCCGATATGTGTTATACGATAATAATGTTTGACACTGTGAGGTGGTAATAATAAGAAGCTCGGTTTTGATATAAAAAAAATGAGTAAATTAAAAAAAATTTATCTATATTAATAAACTTACTTATATTCTTTAGTAAAAAAAATGTCTTTAAATTATAGATTTAAAAAGTATATAATTATAAAAACTATTTAGGATATCTATCATAAATTTTTTAACTATATTCAATCTAAAATATGACAGCGTCATTTATACCATGTTCTATAAATTATTTATAAATAATAAAATAATAGAAAATTTGAATGCCACCTATGAGGAAGCAAAAAATACTAATAGATCGATTCGTTGTGATTATTACATGTTTAAATATGAAATGTAATTCATTATTAAATATTATTAAATATTAAACCGCTATATATCAATATATATATATATATATATATATATATATATATATATTTAATGTTGTAAGCCATTAATTACTTTTTCTATATATTTTTTATATTTTTAGAAAAAAAATTTTTGCTAAACTATTGACATCATAAAACGCACAATGTATATGATAGTAATTTTTTAAAATGTACTTTCAGAATTTTTTAAAGAAGTGTAGAAATAAATATTCAAATATTAAAAATAATTTAAAAATAAAAACGAAAAAATTCGGATACAATGGAAAATTACTATATTATAATATATTACATATTAGTTTATTGTATTACAAAAGATTTGTTATTAATCTAAGTATAGCATTACGTTTAAAAAAAGAACAATCTTCCTGATTTAGGTATTTTCGTTATTAAATCAAGTCATCATATTTATCCCCTTTTTCTTTTTATTTTTGATCGATCTACTGTCACACTTCACTCACCCGCATCAAGCTAATCTTTGTTTTCGAAACTTCAAACCGAATAAATATATTTCGCGAGATAAACTTTTGCTTTATTGAAATTTATCCTTTTTTCTAGTTTAAATTAAATATATAGGCAAGACATACGATACAAGCGATATCACGACAAGAAAACTATCATTAATGCTTATCATGTCACAAAAATACCATAATTTAGTGACTTTCATTGTTATTCATTGTCAAGTATTATTTTTTATTTGTTTAGTTGATTTTATTTTATAATTATTATTACACAAGCACTTGGTTTTTTCTTCATCTTTTTTGTTTTCATTCATTTATCAATTCATGTATTTATATTTAGTTTTCAAATGTTGCTGTATTCCTTTGATTAGTTGTGTTTCACTTAGATTTTTCTCTATTTTTCTGATTATATATCGGCAACAGTATTCCTGCTTTATTATACATGAACGTAATATATTAAAATTTTGTTTAAAGTAAGATTTAGACATATTTTATTTTACGCCAAAAAATTATCTTGAGTTTCTATTTTTATTGTTAATACTGTGTATGAAAATTAACAAAACATTAAAATCAATATAAATTGTATATATTGTATATAGGAATTACAAGTCTTAAAAATTGTGAATTTCAATGATACATGCATTCTTTTAGCTCGAGTTCGGTACTGGATGAACTGCTATACATTTAATAAATGTAACGAAAGAGCGTATCCCTATGCAAGATTTGAATAGATATTTATTAAAGTAAATGCATGTTGATTCATTGCTTTATATTCCTGATAGCTTCTGATGATATTAACTTTGCTGATTCCATTATGCCACCGAAAGTAAAGATACCGGGGATTATGCTATCATTGTTACGAAGAATAAATGTATTCCATTATACTTTTATATTTCTGAAACAAATATAGTATATTTTATAGTGTATTTTAGTAGTATATTAGTAATGTTATAATTGAATAAAGAACAATTTCTACGGATTATAAGTTATGGAAAAAAAATTAGAATGTACAAATTTCTCATAATTAAAATTTTAAAAGTTCTATTGAGAGGTCTGAAATATATTTGTTAAAAGATTATATAACTTTATTTCAATGTATACATATAAATGATTTATTATATTTTCAAATAAAAACATTAAAAATTTTTATTAATCAATATAAGAAGTATGTAATATTTATTGTAAAGTTTTTTTGTTGAATATATATAACAATTTATTAATTTTAGTAAATTGGATTGATCCTAGTAAAACATTAAGAGAACAAGGTATAGATGAAAATGAAACGGTGTTACTGCGAAGGAAATTTTTCTTCTCAGATCAAAATATTGATAGTCGTGATCCAGTACAGTTATCTCTTCTCTACGTTCAAGCGCGGGACGCTATTCTAGATGGAACACATCCAATTATTCAAGAACAAGCTTGTATTTTTGCAGGTATACAATGTCAAATACAATTTGGTGATTATAAAGAAGATAAACATAAAACTGGTTTTTTAGAGTAAGTATATAATCTGTGTGAGGTAAAAAATCCATTTTTACACTAGTTTCGAAATGGTTTAAAAATTTTTCTATATTTTCTGGATATGATAAATAATAAATAAAATTTTTATTTTTATTATAACACAATAAAATTTTTAATAAAATGATAATTTATGACATTTTTAATTTGAAGGATAAAAAAGTTACGTTAATAATATACAATATCGCGATAATTTTTATATTACATTTATTACTGATTCATTGATACTTTGACGTCATACAATAATATAAATTAAAAATATTCTCTAAAATATAGATGTTAATATAATTTTATCATTTGAACTTTCTATATTAACAATACATGTATAAAAATTTTCAATTATTAAAATTTACAAATTACTTTAATTTTAAAATTAATTTTTTAAATATAATGTAATTATATTGACGTACCATAGCTATACTTAAAAAATGTTTAATATTACGTAATAAGTAATCAGATAAAAATAAATTGAAATATTTCATTTAAAATTGTATTGTAATAAATGATTTCAGTTACTTTTTCAGAAAATTCAAATGAAAAATATAATTAAACTATTACTTCATAAAAAAGTATAATTATTGTAGTGTTTTTTACATTGGAAAAACTGTCACGAATAAAAGCTTTAAGATTCTGTAATTTTCATATGCATAGTCTATTGCACATTGATTCCTAGTACACATGATTATAAAAAAGTTTATATATTCTAATCTTGGATGTTAGTATTGATAGAAAGTTTCTATTTCAACTTTCTTGTTCTCATTTTTCTCCCTCCCTTTAAATTTTAATTTTTTTCTGTTTTATTTAATTTCTATTTCAAACATATTGCATTTCTCAACACTGTTTTCCGTCAATAGCTGTCACGTTTTTCTTCTACTTTCTTTACTTTCTTTTTTTTATGTAAAGAATGTATAATGCATATCAACGATTTATATACACAATCTTAACTTTCCTAGTCTTCTTAACTTCCTAATTCCTTTAATTTTCACCTTTTTGCGACCATTAATTACCAACTGAGATTACCATTTGACACTGTCTCAGTTTGACATATTTGAGGAATACTTCTGAGACACTCCTATCATCTTTTGTTTATAAGATTTCACACTATTTTTAGACCAATGTTAGAGCGCTATGAAATTTCCTTTTCTGATAATATTCTTTAATATTCAAACATTTGACGAATGAAAATACTCAGTTCTTCTGGCTGATTGACTTTTAAGTTTCATCCTCTTATAACATCAGGATTTAACCGGATAAACTATACTTGAGAACGTTCTTCAATCTTAGTATTTTCAAAGAAGTCGAGTCTTATCACAAATCCAGTATACTATTTAACGTGGCAATTTTGTCAATTTGGGATCATCTTAGTAAATATCTATTTAAAAACTTCTTTCAGCTGAACTTAAGGATATGCCTTCCGGAATCTTACTGAATCATGATTTGAATATCTTTTATAGTGTCGTTTATAATCCATACTTGCAATTCTTGAGATTCTATTTTGAATGAGTTTCCCATTTTTTACATTGCTTTTCTCTTATGGGTCATTATCTTCTTCGTAACTGAAAGATTCATTCATATTGGAGTTTTTAGTGATTGTTCAAAGGGTCTGGTTGCTATTTACGATAATCGACTTTTCCCGTAAGCATCCTTTGCATAAAAACTTAATGAGTTGCGATTCACTTTCGTACTTTTAGCATCATAATTCTTATTCTTACATAATCATAATTCTTACATAATGAATCTCACATGTATTAAAGCTAAAATGTCTTATAACAAAAAAAATATCTAATACCTTGATGTCAGTTTGGCTGTAAACCCTATGACGACGAAACAATAAGACTTGTTTTCTTGGATCATGGAATAAATTTCTATAATTATTCAGCCTGTCAAAAAACTATAAGATTTTTATAATTGTGAATATTAGGAAAATACTAATAGTATTATAAACTGCCATATTATACGCATACACCGACGCGACCAGTGATTCTTCGAGTCGAGCTGTATGTAGATTGTCATTATCGTCTTTATTTCCCTGTGAATAGTATTACGGCGTGGTTTTATACTGCATTTTCTATTACACGTATTCATCTATAGTTTCATTATTTAAACATTTAAACGAATCATATTTTTGAAGATAAAATACCCAAGAGAGTTATAATATTCGATATCGTACATTTATTTCACTCAATTATTGCCTTTTTTGTAACAGCTTTGTCAATTACAATGTACTATTCAAAAATTTTACAGATTTTAATATCAGTATAAATTGAATAATTATTCATGGAAGCTAACTTATCATTATCTCCGCGATTTCTTGTAATATGAAACGATATGTTGGTCTATGAACCCTGCGCATGACTTTTACTTTACTTTAATTGTACACTGTATATTTTATAGCATAAATGTAAAATCCTGAAAAATGTAATATTAGGAAAAGAATCTATCACTTGAACCTGACTTGCTGCAAATATTGGTATGATAATACTTGTTTACAATCCTTTTTACTTGAAGATGGTTACCTTCTTTGATATATTAATTACGTTATAAATTAGCTTCATATACCGTTTGTTTCTAGTATTAGTTGATAAAACATTAAATATTGTTTTATTATTTTGTCACCCAAATATTTGATTGTGTATTCAAAACAGTATAGACAAGAGTTTTCTCTACCAAAATATGATTTTAAGAAATTACTCAGTTGACTAGAATTGAATCTATCCTGGATCCTCTTTCAAGCCTTGATTAATTATGATGTCTGACAGGCTTCTTTAGAATTTTCTGCTTAGGAAAAAAAATAAAAATTCATTGTGGGCTTGTATAAATAATGTATGATTTATGTATATTCATTAATTCATAAAAATTTTTATTCGAAAAAACTAAAGGATATAAATTTGATTATAGGAGTTATTAAGATTTATAATGTTTTTTAAAATATTATATATAGTTCAGAATAATAAATTTAGTTAAATTAAAATAATTATCATAATGAATATTGTCATATCAAAATTATTATTATTTTTTCTAAAGACATCCATTATAAATGATTAAACTTTATTACGTATTTATTTACAGTTTGAAGGAGTTTTTGCCACAATCATACTTAAAAGTAAAGGGTATAGAGAAAAAAATTTTTTTAGAACATAAGAAGTACAACGGATTATCAGAACTAGATTCTAAAGTTATATATACAAAAACTGCGAGGTCATTAAATACATATGGAGTAACATTTTTTCTTGTAAAAGAAAAAATGAAAGGAAAAAATAAATTGGTACCCCGTCTTTTAGGAGTTACAAAAGATTCGGTTTTACGATTGGATGAAAAAACAAAAGAAATTTTAAAAACTTGGCCTTTAACAACAGTTAGAAGATGGGGTGCTTCTCCTAATACCTTTACATTAGATTTTGGAGACTATTCTGATCAATACTACAGTGTTCAAACAACTGAAGCTGAACAAATTTTGCAGTTGATTTCTGGTTACATCGATATAATACTTAAAAAGCAGAAAGCAAAGGATCATTTTGGTATTGAAGGGGATGAAGGATCTACAATGGTTGAAGATAGTGTTTCTCCGTTAAAGTAAGTTACCAAAGATAATATTAATTTTTAATGATCTGCAAAGTCATATTATTTAATCTTTCGAGAAATGCTTTATTATTTCATGAATTATTTTTTACACGATTGATTTATAATAAGTATACTATATTTTATAATTTTATATTACTATCGTATTTCTTAAAGTAATACAATGTTACGCATTACTTAACATAATTTTAGTTAAAATTATCCAGTATGTTAAGTATTGAAGTGTACTTCGCTGCAATCACAATTTTCCTATAGTTTCTATTAAAATCAGTGCTAAGTTCTAAAATGCGGAAAGTTGAGTAGATTTATTCTTTAGTAATCCTATCGATATACTATTAATATTGAGAATCTCTATATAGTAGCATAATTTGTATAATCAATTAGATTATTATCTATCATCAAGTTTTCATAGTATTACAAATCGCATTTCAGTTTCTATTTTTATATCGTATAGAACTATTACAATGAAAAATATATGTAATTAAATATAGAAAGAATATAAATTATATCTATAAAAAAGATAAATAATAATAATAAACAATTATTCAAATATGAAAAACCTTATATTTTCGTTATAGTTCGAATTATTCTTGAACAGAATATCTGCACAGATTTTCGAAAGATTCTATATAATTAATTTAAATTTAGGAAACATAAAGTGATCTTAAACAAGAAGAAACAGATACATAGTTTGAATTCAATAAACGTAATGTATTCCCATGAAAGAAAAATAATAATAATTAGGGAGCGGAAAGCTATCTAATAATTCAAAGATAAATTCAAATAAAATTAAAAAATACGTCAAAGCTACTCTCTTTTTTTCTAATTCGAAACCATAAAGTAATATTTTACGTATAATTGATTAAAATAGATTAATATTTAAGAAATTAGATTTTATTTTTGTTAGCTCTCTTAAGTACTAAATATGAGACAGGGCTTAACAAAGAGTTTAGTATATTGTAGTCATAAAACGTGAATATGGAAAAAATAGATAAATAAATATAAATGTTATAAAAAATCAAAGGATAAATAATGTGCGACCATTTATACGAAAAGAAAAATGATCTATTGTAAACTAATTTACAATTTGCTTTACACAAAGAATGAAAATTATAATCGATAACTATATGAAAAATAATAATATATCTAATATATAAATATCTAACTATATAAAAATATATTTAGAATCTGTATCTATTACAAGTTTGCTTTGTTAAAAATTTTATAGTTCCTTTAACAATAATTTTCTTACTTTTTTATATATCATAATATATATATATTTCATATATATTTAATATTTTTATATTTCACTCTCCTTCATTACTTAATATTCTCATTACATTGATATGTGTAAATTCGTTACGAATGTAGATTGGTATCTGAAAATTTTACTCCATATTTTCATCGTGATATTTCAATGACATTAGTTTTCTTTTGTTTATTTCAGAAAAAAAATTTTAAATTTCATTATCAAAAGTTTTTTAATAAATTTTAAACTCAACAAAAGTAAATTTTAGTGCAAAGTCAACGTCTTGATGTCATTATTATAATGGCAAAATGATTTTCAGTTTACATTACCATACATTCAGTTTTAAAAAGAATAACAATTATTTATTTTAAATGTATTCATAAAAATCGAAATGTTTATTGTATTTCATTAGTATATCTTCCAATTAATTAATTAAAGTCTTGATTGTGTAAAATATTTGTGTTGAATTATATAATAATTTAGATGTTATAGATTATTTTTTACATAACCTCTTAATAAAGGACATATCGTATATAAACAGGATTTTATACATTAATAAATTTATAAAAAAAATATATCTTAGTTTAATTAGTTTTTTAAAATTATCTTATGCTACTATTTTTATTACAAATGTTTAACTAGATAAAACTTCCAACTTTGATAAAAAAATTTTTATAATCAATTTAAATATTAAAAATTTTTGTTTAACAAGTTAAACTTAATAATATGAATTATACATTCTGATGCTAATTTTTACAGAGCAACAATCATGCAACACGAAACTGGAAATATTGGAAAAGGGAATATGGAATCTGTATCCGTAGCAATACCAGCTGTAATAAGAGCTGGTGTAGATGGTAAGGTTATGAATTACAGAATAAAATTTTATTTTCTTAGATAGTATTATTAATAAATATATTTATCATTTAATATGTACAGAATATCATATACCATCACTACTAATTTTGACATTTCAATGCGAAACAAAAAAAATCGTATGTTGAATTTTAAGTACATAATTTAAAAAATAAAAGGAAATACATAAGTATTTTAAAAATTATTTTGAAAATTGCATAAAGAATTTTATCATAAGATTAAAAATTATTAGCGTTTATAAAAATATAGTATTTAATATATTCAGTATTGAGTACATATCAATTGAAAGTAATATTTTTAGAATTAACCTTAATAATATGTTAATAAAATTGTACATTCGTACAATTTTATTACTGCAAACATAAAATAGTTATTCTAAATTCAAGGATTTGAGTATAAAAAATTATCTTACGGTAGAATTACATTAAATTTTACTATATATGATACATGGAAGAAAATAAAATCTATATTTACATAAAAGTAATCTTAAAACTATTCGTGCATTCGTACATATTAAGACTTATACTTAATTCAATGGTTTTTCTACTACAAAATTTTACTTACATGAAGATATAAAGACAGACATCATACAAATTTTTATTGTTAATGGTAATATTTTAACTTCTTATTTATGATTAAAGATGATTAATTTTATTATTCATTAGTTTCACAGATTCTTTCTCAATAAAAAGTACTCGACTTGGTTAGGAATTCATCATTCTTAGGGGTCAATACTTAATTTACAATTATCATTAATAAACAAATTATTTAATTTATAAAAAGTTTTTTTACGAATAATATGCTGTGAAACAGCAAAAACTGTCTTGTAATCTATATATTATAACGTGTATATTTCATTAAAAATTCTTATTTTACAATACATAAAATTTGTTATGTTAATAAAAATATTTATATAATTTTTATCGGTTATATTTTTTTGTTACAAAAATTGGGTATTGTAAAAACAACTACATTCGATTTGCTTATTAAAATAAAGTATTATGCATTTTATAGATAATTTGTATTTATTAGACAATATTTTCTATGTTATTTATTAAATAAGAAATGTAATAGTTTAAGTTATTTAAAAATAAAAGTAAAGTGTATTTTTCCAAGTTATTATGATGTCTAGATGATTCATATTTTAGGGATAATAAACGTCTTGATGAATATGTACAGGGTTTTTTATTCAGCTATATATTCAAAAATTTCGAATTTTTGACATTTTTAATATACAACAATTTATGTATTAATTAATAATTTTGATTATAATTTAGTATTTGTTACATATTTATGAAATTTGTAGGGGCAAGACTGTATGGAACAGGTTATATCGCTGGAGCTCAATATACAACCGTTAGTGGTCAAGTAAATATTGCTCATGCTCCCACAATGGTAAGTAATTAAAAGATATTAATTACAAATAAAAAATTCGTAAAGAAATTTGATAAATTCTAGTTTATTTGAAAAAAAGAAATCTTTGTGTGCATATAAAATATTGAATTATAGTTTTATTTACTTTAATTATTACTGAATTTTAATTTTATTAGTATTAATTTAATTGCTGACTTTTATTTATAATATTTTGATGGAATCATATTACAAATATAACTAGCTAAGACTAAGCAAAATTATAATATACTCAATTTTTTCTAATTGTCTAATTATTAACAAAGATTCAATTTAAAGTATTTTTAGTAATGATAGAATTCTTACATTATTTTAAAAATTACCTAAAAAATAAAAAATCATCGAAAATACTGTCAAGTAATAATATTGAACAATTTTATAAAAGAATTTGTAAAAAGAACTTTGTAATGAAGAAAAACTTTATAAATAATATTTATTGATTGTACAAATATTTTAATTATTTAGACTATTAAATAAAAATAAATACTTATGTAGGTATTTCTGGTATGTTTTTTGTCATCTTACTATTACGTAAAATTCAAGATATATTAAATATTTTTAAATTTATGAAAATCAGATAAATACTTGTAATGCCTAATTGATTTTGATCCGAATAATTAATATTCACACCCACAGTACTTTTACAATTATTCGATTCTTTAAAAAAAACTGAAAAACTATTTATAATATAATTAAAAAATTTGTGTGTTCAAATTATTAATAGTATAAAACTTTAATTTCAAAATATAAATAAAAATAAGTAATTTATGAATTTAAACATAAAAATAATTTTCTTTATTAATGAAAAAGAAAATAAGTTGGATAATAAACAAAAATATATATTATATAAACATACAAAATTGTAAACAATATAAATTTAATATATTAGAATAATAACGGCTAACTATTTTATTAGTAAGATCTCACACCAATGTACATGTTGAAACTCAATAATGAAACCAGTATTGATACTTTATTTACTAATATCAATAGGAAATGAAAAAAATGTACCGAGTACTCCAACACAATATCTATGTCGCGATCTTAACAAGTCCAGCAAAACGTCATTCAAGGTCTAAATACAGTCTTGTGGATACACCTAATGAAAGACACTTGGATTATTCATCTTATACCTATCTAAAAATGTATATTATTACACTCAACATAGATACATTTATAATTTTACAATAAAATATCATAAAATTTTACAGATATGCTGAGAATCAATGAACTGACGTAGTCTAAAAATTATACGATCGCCTATCTAAGTACTGCGTCCGAAGCTGCTTAAATTCGGTAATCGAACGACTGTCAATCACCATATTGCTATACGATCATAGACTATTAAAAAAAACACCTAATTATTTTACTTTTATTTTGTGTTATTGAATACAAATAAACCGCTTAATTTTTAACGTAATGCTTGGGACACACGTAAAAACACATGCCTTATTTTTGTTAACTGTAAGTCAAATAGAAAAAAAAAATTTCATAAACTAAAAATTTATATACATTTTTTAATAAATTTTACAATCGATTTGATACTAATGAACATATAAAATATTTTTCTAAATATACTTTTTAGGTTTGCGTTGCTTTATTTTATATATATATATTTTTTTTTTTAATAATAAAATGAATTCCGTGTTATTATATAATTTATTATAATGAAATATAATATTTTTTAATTCATTAAGTATTTTATATTTGTTTCTAAAAAATCATAATTGTACCTATTTAGGTTCAACAACCCAAAGTAACATCCGTCTTAACAGAACCGAAACGTGCCTTATTCTCGACTATTATGACTGGTCAGGAAGTAATTAAAATTGCAGAGACAGAATTATCGTGTAAAGCTCGAGTTCCAGAACTTGGAAACGACACTGCTTCATTACGTTGGATAGAACAAACTATTGATACGCATAAACAAAATATTGGTTCCCAAATAGCAGCAATGAATGCAGCCACAGCTCAAGTAGTTACTTTGACTTCAGGATCTATTGATAACATCGATCATACAGCTATAGGTGCTGCAATAACAACAATAACAACAAATTTACCAGAAATGACAAAAGGTGTAAGAATGATAGCTGCTTTGTTAGATGATGAATCATCTGGTGATAGACTTCTAGATGCTGCTCGAAAATTATGCTTAGCATTTTCGGATTTGTTGAAAGCAACTGAACCGGAAATAAGAGAGGTAAGTTATATAAAATATGAAGTAATTATATATGTATATATATTTATATCAATTTTATACATAATTGTTATTAATAATAAATATTGAATTTTTAATAAATGACATTTGAAGCTTCGTAAAAAAAAATAAAAAATGTAATATCTTAGATTTGTAACTATATAAGGCTAGTTTACTGTATATACATTCTATATTATTATGAAATAGTTATAAACAATTTTTCGGTGTAATCTGAATAATGTATATTTTCTTATTTATATTAAGAGTACAAGTTTAAACCCATAGGTAATTTAAGGATTGGAATATAAAATGTTTTTAAATATTTAGAAAGTAAACTAATGTATATATATATATATAATTTCATTAAATATTAATACGTTTAAATACAAATGTTGATAACAACATGGTAACTATAAATTAAATAAAAGTGAACATATAGACCAAAAAAATTTATAAATATTTATATTAATTAAATATATATAATAAAACTAATGAGTAAATGTTAATTATCATCGATTTATTAGAAACGACTTTAATGAAACTGTATAAAATCATATACAAAATAATTCAATGCCATATAAGTATACTTTATGAAATAAAAATTATCTTTTCATATTTTATTGTATAACTTTTTATATTAATGTTTAACTAAAGACGTACAACTTGAATATATGTATCTGATATTATTTATATATTACTTAAACAGAAATAAATATTAATAAAATGAAAAAAATTGGCCATGTTAAGTAATTACTTATAAAATTTAATAACGATAAGTTTTAGTATTGCATTTCTATAAGTATAATTTTTTTAATGCTATTCTTATTTTATGATTGAAATTCCATATAAGATACAGAAAAGTAACTTCGATGTTCTGTAGAAAAAAGTTTATCAAAAAAATTATTAAAAAATTTTGATGTTTCTCATGTAGTGATTATTATTTACAATATAAATTAAAATGAAATCTCCAAAAGATAAATAAAAAAATTATTTATTTGTTATAGAAGTTTTATTTAATTATTGTAAAAAAAGGTTTGTACTTAATATAAAGCATTGAATAAGCTTGAAATTTATGTAATTAATTATAATATAATTAATAACCGAAAATAATATAGTACAAATAAAATTATAGTTCTTATACTATTATGTATTTTTGTAAAAAATAAATAAATAAATAAATTAGCTTCAAGTAGTATGATTTCTTTAAAAATAATAAATCATAGCATTAATTATTTGCACAACTCTGCTCTTAAAAAATTCCGCTCCAAATTTTAAAAGCAGATACTATCGCACTGATATATATTTAACGTTAGACTACGAAGCATTTACGCGTCAGCTTACAATATATCTTTTTATAGAATATTTATTAACATTGTATAATAATAATCATTTTTCTTGGTACATATTTTTACATATGTTATTTGTGTACATGTACATTATAAACATTTATTTGTTTTAAAATAATCTTTTTAGAAATAAGAAATTCAGGTTTACATTATTTATTATAAGATATCTTATTTTTATTTTCTATACTTGGTTTAAGAGTTTCAAAAAAAATTTTAAATTGATTCTTATAAAATTTATAATAAAATTAACGTTGATTTTTTTAATTTATAATTAAATTTTAATTATACTGATATTAAAATACAGCATATAAATATTTATAATAAATAATTATACCATTTTTCGTAATTTATTACCAAAAAAGAAATTTTTGATATATTCGCATATTATTTTTAGTTAATTAGAACTTTTATTAAAAATTTTTTTAGAAAATCTTAAAAAATATTTAAAATTTGTTTTAAGTTAAGTAATTGGCTGAATGAAATTTATAGAATAATAGAATATTTTTATTAGTTTAGATATATCGACTAATCATTTCGATTTTTCTCTGAATTTGGCTATTTTTTGTGCATTCCTGTTTTTATTTTGATTAATTTCATAATATATAAAACTATTTTAAAAATGAATATTAAGAATATATTTTAAGAAATTATCATACAAATTATTTTTCTATTATAAATTCTTTTATGTTATTAAAAAGATCTACCCGTGAATTGATGCTGTATTTTTTTTGCAAACAAAGGAGTTTCTTATATTTCTTATTTTCTTCTATAAAATAATGAATTTTCAGAATTTTAGCACAAAATAATTATATTTGTAAAGAAATACTCTTTCTAAAACAAAAAAATAAAGTTTTTCCAATCAATATGATGTCAGTATCATTAAGGCTTATTGAATTCATATACATTGTGAATTAATACGTAATTAATAAATTATTTTCAAATAAAATTAAATCATTTTTTAAATTTAACCTTTTTAAAATAAATATAATTGAATATGTTGTCTTAGAATTATTACATGTAGTTTTAGATTTTTCTAATAGATAAATTAAAAATTAAATTTATAATCCGTTTTATTTCCAGTCACGACAAAATTTACTGAATGCAGCATCCCGAGTAGGTGAAGCTTCTCATCAAGTTCTTACGAGAATTGGAGAAGAAGATGGAGAAAGCAGAGAACTGCAAGATATTCTTCTAACATTAGCAAAATCTGTTGCAAATACAACTGCAGCTTTAGTTTTAAAAGCGAAAGGTATTGCTGCTACTTGTGAAGAGATAATTACCCAAAATCAAGTTATATCCGCTGCAACGCAATGTGCCCTTGCTACCTCTCAACTAGTAGCTTGTGCTAAAGTTATAGCTCCGACAATAAACTCTCCTGCGTGTCAAACTCAATTAATGAATGCTGTTCGAGAAGTTACAAAAGCTGTTGAAAATCTTGTCAAGGTACAATAATATAACTTATTTTGTATATTTATAATTTTATGTATTATATAAGTCATATGTATATGATTGGAAATATTTTCTATATAATATTATTTTCATTTCATTTATATACACTTTTAATTTTTTTATACATTTTGTTCTTGTTTAACGTATTTATTTTTCTATAAATTATTAGTATGTTTAAAACTTTACTCTCTGAGATAATCTTAAAAATTTTCAATTATATGATAATGTAATGGTTTTTATCTTGATTTTATATTTTCATAAATTGTATAAGGTAGAAAAAAAACCTGTGCTAAAGATATAAATTTTTGTTGCAAGTCAAGCATTCATATGAAATTATTTGAAAATATACTCTATAAATAATATTTAATATATTAATATACTTCATTTTTTTCATTTTTTCTAAATTCTGTTTTTATTTTAAAAAATAATTCTATATTTATTTATTTATTTATATCTTACTATTTACAAAAATGATTTTTTAGATGAATTCAATTTTTTTTAATTTTATCATTACCAGCTGCCAAAACATAAATAAAAATATGTATCACTCTTGTGACCAGTTCTATTTTTCGCAAAAAAAATAAAATTTAAAAACTTAATCTAAACAGAAAACTTTTTGCTACAAAAATGAAAATAATTACACTTGTAGAAAATTTTACTTATATAACAAACAAAAACAAATAGAATAATAAAAAATAGAGAAAACAATACTAAATGAAAAATGAAAGCTTAATATAATTAACAATATAATTATAATCATAAAAAAATAGAAAATAAATAAACGGAGTTATATAAAATTCATTCTGGAAAATTAGCAGTTCGTGACAGGATCATGATATTTGCGAAGGCAGCGGTAAGTAGTGGATAGAAAGAAGAGGAAAACGGTACTATGTTATAAATAGTTATTATCAAAGGGAAAAAAGGAAGGAAACAACAAAAAAGCCACACATGGTAATCTATGTGGAAAGAATAACTCACGCTGTACAGAGACAACATGTGCTAAACTTTAGAGGAACTTAATATTACTCTAAAGATGTGGACAAGAACGATCAATTTTTCATCTATAAATTTTATTTTTTTCCTTGCATTAGTGTTTTCTATCTTTGTGGTATTTATAATATCTCAACAGTGGCTAACAATTATATTTTGTACAACCTAAATTTCAGAGTTATTGTGAACTTTCGTGTACAATTCTATATTTATAGAAAAAATATTCGAATTCTAGAAGAAGAACGCACTAGTGAAAAGCGGTATGAAAGTACAATGGTGGAAACAACTTCAAAAACGAAATTCAACGCGTCAGCGAAAGAAGAATACTTAACTAGAGACGGATTTATTTGTCGTAAATAATACGTCATTTTTTGTTTTATGTTGGTGATATAGAGTTCATTTTTCAAATTTAATTTAAAAAGTTTTTTACTTAATTTATTTCGTTATATGTAACTTATTTGTAATACATCTAGTGCGTTTTGAATTTATAAATTTTTAATCTTTGTGTATATATCTTATTTGTTCAATCTATGAATAATATTTTTATATCTTCATAATATTTACATCTAGTATTACCTAATTAATTAGTACAATATTGCTCTTACTATTCATAAATTGGAAATAAGTAGATTAATCCTAGAATTGATTTAAAATTATTATGTATAATATTTTATTGATTTTATTAATGATTTATCTAGTAATTATATTATATTTAATTTGTACTGTTACATATTCTCAGCCTTTTTTATTACTTATTCGTAAATAATTGAAACTTTAAATAATATGTTTTAATATGATAATTTTATTTATTTAATTAATTCTACCTATTTATTATGAATATATATTTAATTCCATATAAATATATATATTTTATTGATTACTTTCTAATACAATTATTTTCTTAAAATTTCAATTCTTTATATTTATTTTTTTTACAATTATTTTCTTATATGTTTTTATATATTCTCTATATATCTTTTAACCGTATTTAAAAATATTGATTATATAATATTCGATATATTATTTATAATAAGAATCGGTAACGTATATTAATAATCCACATTTCTTTACATAATTCTAAATTTAATTTTTAAATTATTGTTTTTTTAATTATATTGTGAATTTTGATGTCGATTATATTGTTTTATATATAGTGGTAAATATAGTATTTTATTGTTTATGGTGTTATGTCTTTAAAAATTCTTCTTGCAAATTTAGTTCAATAAATTAATTTAATGTTAAATCATTTTTCAAGTATTTATTGTATAAGTATATTCAATTTTATTTTTAGATCTGATGAAATATGTCATTAATAGTTTATAATCACTATTAAAATTTCGAATAACGTAGCTAAGGTGATGGATTTTAAGTAATCTTGTTGCTTTCTTCTTTTATTATTTTATATATTGATTTTCTTTATATCTATAATGGGTACTTTATACTGTAATCTATTGCTTTTAAAGTATACAATTTTTTAGTCTTTTTTAAAATTTTACAAGTACTTTTCTACTGAATATTGATTTGAATATATTTTTACTCCTATCATTTCTCGCTAACATATTTATTCTAAATTTATAGTGATTTTAACAACTACATTTTATTTGATATGTTATATAATAATCGTAGTGATTAAATATATAATTTAAAAAATGAAAAATAATATTGTGTATTATTTTTTTAGTAGAATCATTCATATATATATATGTGTGTTAATTATATCCTATTATGTTTAAATTTTTATATTCAAAAATTATTTTAAAACTTATCGATTTACAACATTAAAAGACTTACTGCTAATACATGCGTATGTCATATGTAATATATATATATATATATAATTGTTCATAATAAATTAAAAATATTTTAACTTGTACTGGATTACATCAATAAATAATTGAATAATTACGGACTTGTGATAATTCAAGAGATAATCTGCTTGTTTGTTGGTTGAATTAAAAATGGAAAACGTTAATTAGTATGGATTTCTGGAGAGTAAATAACAAGAATACAAGAATACAGATTTATTTTAGAATAAATTATTATAATTGTTATTTTTATGAGTTTTGATATTTAAAATTAACTTCTGATTCAAATAAGTTATATATAAAAATTTATTTATAATAGAAATATTTAACTAGATAAAATTTTTATTTTATAGGTTTGTAATGATACTTGTATGGACGAAAATCTTTTAAAAGAATTAAGCATAGCTGGTGCAGATGTTTCTAAAACTCTTAATAATCTTTTGAATCATATTAAGTTAGCTACACACGATGAAAAAGTTAAAGAATGTATTCAAGAAGGAGCTGTAGAAACAATATTAATAGCAACTGATAAACTGTTTGCTAGTTCTGGTGATACTGGTGAAATGGTTCGTCAAGCAAGAATTGTAGGTCAAGCAACAGCACAGTTGATACAAAGTATTAAAGGCAATGCAGAAAAACATACAGACTCTGATTATCAAAGAAAACTTTTAGCTGCTGCCAAAATACTTGCAGATGCTACTGCAAAAATGGTATGTTAATATTTATTTAATGCGTGAATACTTATTTATAATATATTGTAATATAAAGATATAATTTAGGATCCAATAAATAATTATTCGGTTATAATCTTGAATTAAGTCGAGTTTTCGTAAAAAAAAATAAGAATAAATAGATACTTCTGTAAGTCTACATTCAGAAATATATATTAATTAACAAATTAAATAAAATAAATCTTGCATGCATAAAAATTTTATTATCCATTATTGGTTATATTATTTTTTCAATTTAATTTATCATTGAATAAACATTTTGCAATCATGAGCAAATACGTTGACCCTAAAATTTTTTAAATTTTTATTATCAATTCTTTCATAGTATAGAAATGTTTTAAAATTAGTTTACAAAAGACCTTAACAAAAAAGTATTAATTTGTACTACTTTTCAGTTTCACGTTTTTATAGAAATTTGTTTTCAAATAATGTTGTTTCATTTACATCCTCGTTCTATACGTATCTATTAATACATATTTTAAAATTTCCATTGAAAAACTGTTTATAGATTAATAAATGAATTATTACTGTCACTATTTATAAGTACAATTTTGTGCTTATATAATACTAATTTATTTTTTTACTTTTGTAAGAAATCTTGTTCCAGGTAATGTATTGACGAATATTTATTATTTCATTGCTATATTTCAATCTTATTTTTTTTTATCGTTGTTATTATTAATTGTGATACTATAATATTTACTAAAATAAAAATTTAATTATTGTTCATTTTCTGTGCTCAAGTACTGTATATATAAGTTTATGTAAAAAAGTCACACATCTGCCATATTTTTTTTAATCTATGGGAAAGTAGATTCATGCACATGCTTCTCTAAAACATTTAAAACATTTAATTTTTTACCTGTTATATTTTTATAAATACAACAATTAATGAATAATTTTTAAAATTTATTGTCATCCAATAGACTTATTAAAAATCTATTAAATGATAATTAATGTATAATTCATTCAAGTATACTATAATGATTTATATTTTATAAATACCTCTCAAAAACGTTGGAACCTTCTAATTATATGAGTTAATTTAGTCATATTTGTAATATTATATATTTGAAATATTATCTTATACTTTTGCAGATTTTCTTATGAAATATATTCTTTTAAGAATAATAATTATTAAAAAGACTTCATTATATTAAATATTTAGCCTTAATAGAAAATTTTACAAAATTTATTATTGTAATAATTATAATATTTAGTTTCATATATTTATAATATTTTTATAGGTTGAAGCAGCTAGACAGTGTGCTGGAAGTCCTCAAGATATTAAAATGCAGGATAAACTTCGTCAAGCGGTTGAAGAACTACGAGAAGCAACTACAGCAGCTACGATACCAAATCTTCGTCAAAATTTAATATGCAAACTGGAAAAATGTGCTAAGTATGCAGCATCTTCAGCAACACAATGTATAGCTGCGTGCTCTGGAGTGAGTCTACATAATACTAATCTTGCTTTTCAAACAGAATTACGCATTGAATGTCAGTCAATTGTTCAACATATTCCTAATTTGGTATCTGGAATAAAAGGAACAACATCAAAACCAGGTAATTCTACTATGCAATTAAATCTTATAAATGCATCGGAACAATTTTTACATCCTGCGTCAGCTGTAGTTAAAGCTGCTAAAGCAGTTTTACCAACCATAACCGATCAAGCTTCTGCATTACAGCTAAGCAATACTTCTCAACAACTTAGTTTAGCGTTATCTGATTTACGATCTTCAGTAAATCGTGCAAGAGAATGTTGCAGTGGATTGGAACTTTCAGCAGCTGAAGAATTAATATGTAATTTAAAAATTGAATTAAATGATTTATATAAAGCAGCTGAAACATTGTCACTCAAACCTTTACCAGAAGAAACTGCAGAATCTACATCGCTAAAACTTGGTTGTGTTTCAAAAAATGTTGGCTTTGCTATGGCTCAACTCATTTCTGCTGCTAAACAAGGTAATGAAAATTATACCGGTAGTGCTGCAAGAGAAATTTCAGCATCTCTTAAGGATTTAATATCAGCTGTTAGAGGAGTTGCCGCTACAATAAAACAAGAAGACATACAACAAAAAGTTTTAATGACTGCAGATGATGTTATTAATAAATCTATCAAGCTTATTAAAGAAGCTCGATGGACTCTTAAAAATCATAATAATACAAAAAATGATATTAATTTAGCATCTATAGCAAAAGAAGTTTCGTATTCATTAAATAATTGTGTCTCATGTCTACCTGGTCAAAAAGATGTTGATCAAGCAATACACAATATCGAAAGTATTAGTCAAGTTCTAATATCTAATAACTATCCAGTCACTAAAAAAAACTACAAGTAAGTTTTATAAACTATTTATTTCTTATGTATTTTTTAACGTTTTTTCAATATTAATTTTGATTTTACAAAAAATACTAAAATAATAAACAATATTATTATTGGTTAATTTACAATTATTGAATTATTACTATTTTAATTATGTTAATTTTCGGACCATTTAATGTTTTGAAAAATTAATATATTTTTGATTCTTAGTTTCTGACTATACACACGTATATATTTCACTGTTGATGTCCTACTCATTGAGGTCTTTTTTTTTTATTTTTTTAAATGTCTACAGACTTTTCAGTCATAGTATTCTTAATGTGCACCCCGCTAATTATATATTATTTATTTTTTTAATTATATAACTATTTTATAAATAATATTATAAATATATACTAATAAAATCAAATTTTGTAAGTTTTATAAAGTAAAATGAAAATATGAAAATCATATAATGAGAATTTTTAAAAAATGTGTCAAATATATTTAAATATAAGGTAACATCATCATTCCAACAAGTAGTATTCAGTATTTGTAAAGATCACATAAAATTTTTTACTTAAAAATTACATTGATATAATGTATTACAATTTCCTAATCCTATATTATCTATATATAAAATAAATACATGAATCATATTTTTATTGATTCTATATAATTTAAGACTTATAGTTAGTATGATTTTGTATATTTTGTAAGTTTATGAATTTATATCGATTAATTTATTTTTAACTTAATCATGAATCATATAAATGTATAAACTTTTCATTTGATAAATTAAAGATAACTTAAAAATAAGACGAAAAACATTTTTTGTCCAATGGCGAAACAATCCAATTAGAGTACTTTCATTGTGTAATCAATATATCAGATTTTGAAACTACGCGATTCTTCCAAGCAATATTTACATTGTACACTATAATTTTTTTTTCCTCTAAAGATGGATTTTATACCTTAATGTAAATAAATATTTAAATTTATTACATATATATGTGTATGTATATTAATTATTGTTATTATTAAAAACGGTTTGATTCTTATTTTCTATTGAACTTATATGTAATTATTAGTTATAATGTTTTTATAACAAACATTTAGATTTATTATTATACTATTATACTGTTTTAATGTAATGAAAATAGATGTAAAGTTTTTAAAATAATTTATTGCATTGATATACTAAAATTATTTATTCTTATATTTTTTAAATATGATACATTTTTTGCAGCCAACTACAAAATGATTTAGGATATGCTGCTACTAACTTAAATGATGCATCTTCTCAAATTCTATCATCTATTCGATCACCAGTTGATTTGGCAATTTCTTCTAAAAGATTCACAAATTTTTTCAATGATTTAATTGAAATTGGAATGGAAATGGCTGGGCAGACTATGACAGAAACACAATCACAAGTAATTTTTTCGCTTAAAAATGTTAGTATGAGTTCTATTAAATTTCTATCTTCAGCAAAATCTGTAGCGATAGATCCCAATGCTCCAAATACTAAAAATCAACTTTCTGCTGCTGGTCGTACAGTAACTGATTCTATTAATTACCTTATTAATTTATGTATATCTGCTGCTCCTGGTCAAATAGAATGTGATAATTCTATAAGAAATATTCAGTCAATGCTTCCATTACTAGATAATCCAAATGAACCAATATCAGATGCTTCTTACTTTGAATGTCTTGAGAATGTAATGGAAAAAAGCAAAAGTTTAGGTGATGGAATGACTGGTATTGCTAATCATGCTAAAAAATCTGAACACGAACACTTTTCAATAGCAATTAAAGGAGCTGCGTCATCAATATGTGGTTTAATTGAAGCAGCTTCCCAAGCTGCATATTTAGCTGGTGTAAGTGATCCAACATCGGTTGCTGGAAAACCAGGATTGGTAGATCAGGCACATTTCTTTAGAGCTGCACAATCTATTCATTCAAGTTGTCAGAGTCTTGGAAATCCAACAACATCTCAACAACAAGTTCTTTCTGCTGCTACTATAATTGCAAAACATACAAGTACTTTATGTAATGCTTGTCGTCTAGCATCGAGTAAAACTAGTAATCCTGTAGCTAAAAGACATTTTGTTCAATCAGCTAAAGATGTTGCAAATTCAACAGCTATTTTAGTTAAACAAATCAAAGCACTTGATATAAATTTTTCAGAAATTAATAAAGAAAGTTGTATTGATGCTACAAAACCCTTATTAGATGCTGTTGATAATTTATGCACTTTTGCGAGTTCACCTGAGTTTGTTAGTCAACCAGCTAAAATTTCAATCGCCGCTAGAAGTACACAAGAACCAATAATAATTGCAGGTAAATCTATTATTAACAGTTCCTGTGCTATGATACTTGCTGCAAAAAGCCTTGCAGTAATACCCAAAGATCCTCCTACATGGCAATTATTGGCAAATCATAGTAAAAATGTTAGTGATTCAATTAAAGCATTAGTAGCTTCGATACGAGATAAAGCACCTGGTCAAAAAGAATGTGATTCTGCAATACAAAAAATTACTATGAAAATACGAGACATAGATACAGCTTCATTAAATGCAGTTTCACAAATATTTGCCATTCGGAAAGAAAATACAAGTCAAGGTTTTATGGATCAAATGGAAAGTACGGCTTGTGAATTACGTGATAAATTAGAATTTCTACGTAATGCTGCTAAATATGAAGCTCAAAATATTGGCCATGCAGTGACACAAGTTGCGTTATATTGTGAGCCATTGGTATGTAGTGGAATAGGATCAGCATCGTATATGGTACAATCAAAACAGCAAATGATGTTGCTAGATCAAACTAAAACTATTATCGAATCAATTTTACAATTAATTTTTGTAACAAAGGAATCTGGTGGTAATCCAAAAGCAATAAACCTTCATAATGATGTAGATGAAAGCATAGAATCAACTAAAGAATCTCTTCAAGAATTACAAAATACACTTGAAACAATATCAACATCTAATGGTATAGTAACTGGATTAATTGAAACTATAACTCGAGCAATGGTAAGATTAGAAGATGACAGAATTACAACATTAGAAAATATTTGTTCGTTTGTTGATTATCAAACCAGAATGGTGAATGCTGCTAAGGAAATAGCACGTCTATCACAAGAAATTGTGAGTATAGTAATTTTTATATAATTTAATGAATTTTAAATTAACTATTATAAATAATTTTACTTAATTGTATTATATATCATCAGATTTAGTCATCAGTATTTTTTTTATCTGTTTGTATAAGAAAATAATTGCGTCTATACTTATACTTTACTTGAATTTTCTTTGACATTACAAAAAGTATACAAAAATATATTTATTTATAAATAAAAGAATCGTATTATTTATAATATTACTTGAAAATAATGAAATAATGATAGAAAAGGAAGTTAAATTGTTGTAATATATCTTTGCACTGACTCCCTTTTTATTTTTTTTTCTTAACTGGGTATTCTGGTGTCATTTGTGTTAATCTATGATTCACTTTTTGATTTTAAAAGGAAGTAGTTTACGTAGGGATAGTGAATGTATGAAAATATAAAGTTTAATAAGCAATTTATTAGTTTTAAAATTGTTAATTAATTTATTTAATCATACTTGAGGCAAGATTTTATTATTCACTAACTTAATATAAAATTTTAAATATATATAAATAAATCACAATACCAAATATTAATAAAAAGGTTTTAATAGTTATATAAAGTTATGTTTATACTCTTTAAATTTATATATGTATATCTTGAACTTTACTTTAACAAAGATACTATAAATAACGAATAAATAGAATAATTTTATATTAGTGATTTGAGCAGTGGAGGGAAGAAGGAAAAAATAATTTTGCACGATCAAGGAATGATGAGCTTATTGCAAGTATGGGTTAGTTGAGAACAATCTCCCTGTCATTATTGTTCTTGCTTAATTCTGAGTTTTACTATTTCCAAGATTTTTGATACCTCAAATGTGTGGGTTACTGTGCATTTTCTATACTTTGTTATTGGAATAAAAAAAGTGCGTAGCACAAGGTGAGAAATAATACATCTTGCCGTACTACATCGATACTATTATCATATTTTATAAAATTTCTATTTTTAAATTTTGAATCTACCAATTATAAATTTATGTGTATAAATATATATTATAACATAATAAAAATAAAAAAATAAAAATATGGTTTTAATATTTTCTAATTTCATATACTTTATTATTGTATTTAAGTAGTATTTATATACTAAAAAGTTATATATATAAAAAAGTATAATTTTATTACCAACGATTGTGTTTATCTGATATTTATCAATATATAGTTAGAAAAGTAAATTTTCACATTTTTTATAAAGTACGAATTATCTAAATTTTATTTAAGATCAGATCAATATTAGATCAGTATTAGATCTTGTTTATATTTTATAGGCACATGTAAGTTTTGTATTTAATAACTAAGGTTAAATATTAAAAGTAATTTAAATAAAGAAATTAAAATTATATTGAAATTTATTCGATATTCTATATTAAAATTATATTGAAATTTATTCGATATTCTATATTAAAATTATATTGAAATTTATTCGATATTCTATATTAAAATTATATTGAAATTTATTCGATATTCTATATTAAAATTATATTGAAATTTATTCGATATTCTATATTAAAATTATATTGAAATTTATTCGATATTCTATATTAAAATTATATTGAAATTTATTCGATATTCTATATTAAAATTATATTGAAATTTATTCGATATTCTATATTAAAATTATATTGAAATTTATTCGATATTCTATATTAAAATTATATTGAAATTTATTCGATATTCTATATTAAAATTATTTTGTTATATATGGTAGTATTAATATTACTTATTATTTCCAGTGTAATAAATCAAACACAGATGTTACAAGATTAGGACCTCTTGCAGTAGATATTTCTCATAAGTATACTCAACTTGCGAGAGATACATCTGGTGCATCAGCTACTACATCAAATGCAGATGTATCTTCAAAACTTCGCTTTGGAGTTCAAGAATTGGGGAAGACTTGTATAGATATTGTCCAAGCTGCTGGAAATCGACAAATGATATCTCAAGATGTTTATATACAACGAGAAATGTCTGATTATAGCAAGTTTGTTAGCGAAAAAGTATCCCAAGTACTTGCTACTCTTCAAGCTGGATCTCGTGGAACGCAAGCATGTATAAATGCTGCCACTACTGTTTCAGGAATTATTGGAGATCTTGATACAACAATAATGTTTGCTACAGCTGGTACTTTACACGCAGAAAATGAAAGTGAAACATTTGCTGATCATAGAGAAAATATTCTCAAAACAGCTAAGGCACTAGTGGAAGACACAAAGACTCTAGTTGCTGGAGCTGCATCTTCACAAGAACAACTAGCAGTAGCTGCTCAAAATGCTGTATCGACCATTGTTCAACTTGCTGAAGTGGTTAAATATGGAGCAGCAAGTCTTGGAAGCAATAATCCAGAAGCACAAGTAATGTTAATAAATGCTGTAAGAGATGTTGCTTCAGCCCTTGGAGATCTTATACATGCAACCAAAGCAGCAAGTGGAAAACTTATAAATGATCCTAGTATGGCACATCTTAAAGATTCGGCTAAGGTAAACTCAAATATTATTTTTTATTATTGCAATACTATTAATACTGATTCAACTAAATCCTAATTTTTCCTAAAAGGAATAAAAAACATTTTTAACAATTTATAACAATAAATTAACTTTAGTTCATATATATATTTCATACAATTAAATTTGAAACAAAATACTTTAGCGTACAAAATAAATTATTATACCTTTGTTATAATAATATAAATAATTTGATTATGTACTAATTTTTTAATGGAAATTATATTTAATAATTGCAGTAAAAATGTTGCCCTCTTCATTTAAAAAAAATAATATGCTGAATTTTTAGATAAGTAAATAAAAAAAAAATTACATCTATAACAAAAACGTTTTTGTGTTCATCTTGTTAAGTATCAAAAAATACAGAACTTTATAAAATACAATGAATAATTGAAAAATTTAATACAATCATATAATTTAATCAATTATATACTTGATAGTTATTAAGTGTATAGACATAGTTCTTTTCATATACATAAACTTTATTAAATTTTACAAATGTGAAGCAGATATAATAATATTTAAAATAATAAATTTCACATTTGTACTGAGTAATAAATTATAATAGATAGATTCATAAAGCTATTCGATTAATAATATATGATACTACTTGTGACATATATAATTTCTCTTATAGTAATTATTCATCACAAAAGTGCCTAATTAATATAAATATAACATATTGATTTTAACTACTCAACTAAAATAATACTCTAGAAACTGTCAAATAGGATTGAAAGTATTTATTTTAATATTTAGTAGGTATGAAATTTAGAACAGAAGTTGATTAAAAACTGTGCACTACCGTATATTACTACATTAAAAACTTATCTTATTAATTAATAAAGAACGAAATATTAAATTATTATTCAATAATGCTGACTACTTCAGAGTCTAATTATAAATTTTTAAAATGTTATTTAATTATTCTAATATAGATTTTTTTCGTCGTAGTTCAAAAAGATAAGCCAATCAGAACAAGTAGATCGAGTATTATTACTTTAACAGATACATTTTGTATATTTTTTAAAATAGACAGGATAGATTCTGTTGAATTAATATAGACTGTAAAAGTAATTACTTATTATTATGTTTCCTTTTAATATTATATTTAGAGGAAAATGCTGACTATCGAAAAATTATTAAAATTGCAAGCATTTGATAGTAATTTTAGAAAAATGGTCAATCGGAATATCCATTACGAAAACAACTAAATAATTTACTTATGATATAGGCTATTCGAAGTATTTTTTTCTTAAGATTACTAGATAACCACATAATTAATGCTCTTTTACAATATTGAATAATATATAAGCGTAGATACCACAGAGAATTATAAATAAAAAATAAATATTTATCAATATAAATTTTATTAATATTTATCAACAATGCAATTTTACTTTATGAATGCTCGTATTAAACAAAAATAATTGAAGTAGCTCTTTCTTCATAGAAAGGTCATACTTTAAGACAAGCTCTGGAGAGCTGTAAACAATTATGTTTATTCTTTACCCGAAGCTGATTTGTCGAAGTCATCCTTAATGGAGTGTATTATGTTCCTAGCATGATATATAGTAAGGGTACAAAGGTGACAACGACGAATTATCATGGATTGAAATAGCAGTAGGTGATAAAGTTTGACTCAGGGGAGCATGTTCGTGGGCTTATATAAAAATTGTTAGTGCAGTTAACTCAACAATAAATAAGAAATATAACACGCTTTGAGACAAGGATAGTGAATAAATCGCTGCAATTAAAGAACAATTAATTTAAATATACATGTGAATAAAACTTTTAAAATAAATGTTATTAAAAATAACCTCTGTAAAAGTAAAGTTTATAAAAGATTATTACTTATAGTATACTTCAAACAAGTGGAAAAATGTACTCAATTTTTCATCTTTAAACATAAGTTAACTATTTTAATTATTGCAATATCTAAGAAGTTAACTAAATTGTTTTTAAATACTTTACTAAATTAGATTAAATTATTAATATTTTATATTAAAATTGATAAAATAAAAAATTCGGTAAGAAATTAAACTGTATATATTGATCAATAAGTATCTCGAAAAAAATTTTTTTTATAAATATTCTTATATATTATCAGCAAATTATATAATATTTAATCCTTATTTTATTATTTCAATTTCAATTTCAAATTGAATAATATAATAATGCATTACAAAAATGAGCTATCTACTAGACTATACAATTCTACATCTATGTTGCATAGTTATTATGATAATAAAACAAAATTAAAAACGTTAATAATCATTGCTTCGAATAAACTTAGAGAGAAATTATAGATATGTTACTTTAAAAAATAAAAATTGAAGAAAATTATTTCTTTATTTCAGAGCAACACTCAGGAGTTCACTCAGTTCTTCTGGGACTCTTAACTTATTTTGATTAACTTTTTAATAGGAGGTTATACAAAAAAATTTTTTACTTAATTGCTAGGATATTTAAGTGGACATAACTATAATAAGAGATTTTGCAGAATTTGGTGACGTATAAGAATTTCAATTAGCGGTGTGCTATTATTGTGTGCATAAATTATATTTCATATACATATATGAATGAGATTCTAATATAAAATTTTTAAACCTGTGTAATAGTCTCTTTTCATATTCTGCAATTAAGCTTTTTTATAAAATCATAATTATTGTCTATTACATTTATATATATTTTATAAGAAAATCTTACATTTTATTATAATAGTATATAAATAGATATTAAATCAGTACTTGATATTAAATGAATACTTATACTTTTATATAAAATAAGAATTTAACATATATTAAATAAAACATAATTATAATTTATTAAAATTTAATTTAACCAACTAACATTATTTAAAATACGATATAAAAGAAGTCAACAGATTGAAGTAATTTTTTTCAAATATTATAAAAAAAATGACTTTCGATACTTTTTTATCTAATATATGAAATTCGTTTTATATTTTTCTTTTTTAAAAAATAAGTAAATTTTTATACAATATCAATTTTTATATTTATTAAGAATTCATGCGTTAAGATTTAATTTTTAGAAATGTATAAGAATGGTATTTTGTTTATAATATATTTAAACGAATTATAAAAAGTTCTTAAACTACTTTAATTATGATATGTTTACTATTTTGTTAAAATTGTATAAGAATATAAAACTCATTTTGCATAGTTTTTCTTAATTTTTTCTTATCTTTTTTTTGTAAAAAGTAAATTAAAAACTATTATAGTCATTGAGGAAAGAAAAACTTGCCTATTTATATTAATATGTAATTGATATTTGTTTACATAATAATTAGATATATATTTTTCTAATTTCGCATAAAAATTAAAATTAGAAATAAATAATCATTAGATACTACATTTTGTATTATTTCTTTTCCGCATGTAAATACATGGATATAATTCCTTGAATTTTTCCATAAACATTATCAATTATTTTCAGCAAACATCGAATCTACAACAGAAAAATTGTATTTTGACTAAACTTTGATAATTTGAACGTTTACAGTTTTATTTAACGCTTACAATAATTAAATTTAAATTAGAACAATCAAATCAAATTATTTACACATTTCAGAATATTCTTCTTTACACTATATAAAAAATTACTCAGTTTCGTTATAACATTTTCATTATATTCAACAGATAAAATGTTTAAAAAGTGTATTTCACTATTTTTACTAAAAAAAGAATGAAATAATTATTATGATAAAATGAATTTTTTATTTTTGAAAGTATATATTTTATTGTTTTAAATAAACATTTATTTATTTTTCATTATCTTATTAAATTGTATTGCTAATTAAAGTACATATAAAAGAGATCAATATCTAAAGTTTAATCTTTTATAATTTAAAAGAATTTTTTCATATAATTAACATATTCAAAAGATTAAGTTATCTTTCCAATAAATACAAAATTTATAATAATCTAATAATAATGAAATCATTTAATATCATTATTGTAACATTTAAAAAAATAATTATGTATCTTTCATAATTTGATATTAATAGTTTTATATAGTATTTTTTATGTTAAACATTTAATAATTTTGCCAATTTGTATTTTTTAAAATTTAATTTCCATCATTCATTTGTTTTTAAACTTCGATATCTTCTCACGTACGCTGTTTCTACTTCTCTATCTCGACCTTTTATTGTATAATTAACTAAAATAAATATATTTAACTAAGGAATAATATTTTGTAAAGCTTTAAGTGTTCTTATTTTCATTAGTTTTACGTGAAATATTTTTAAAAATACTTTATATTTTGGTATACATTTATGAATTACAGAAATAATAAAATGAATAAAGTTTTAATATTATCTTTTCTCTTATAGCGTTTGCTTATCTTTAAGAATAATAAATAAAAAGTAACTATCTAGTTTTTAAATCAGATATACCAAATTGATAATTTAATCTTAAATATCACATTAACAATAATTATTTAATTTTAATTAAGTTACGTAATCGTATGAAAAAGTGCTAAGAGACATAACATATATTTTCTGATACTTAATTTTAGTAACATTTATTAAAAACGTATTAACTTCTTCATTTATTTCTAAAATTTTTTTCATATATCATTAATATATATCACATTCATTTCAATTAAGAGTCAATAAAAAGTTAATAAATTTAAACATTAATATATTTTAATATATATTTATTTATGAAGTTATTTATATAATTTAATTGTGCAAAAGAGTTCAGAAAACTTGTTTAATCTTTAATAAATTGATATTTATTTTTATTTAAAAATTTTGAAATCATAAGGAGCATTTTATTATTTAAAAAATCATAATTTTTAATAAAAGAAAAATATTTTTACATATATATATATATAAATATAATTCTTTAATCATTTTTTAGGTTATGGTTACTAATGTGACATCCTTATTAAAAACAGTAAAGGCAGTAGAAGATGAACACACACGGGGTACTCGGGCTTTAGAATCTACTATTGAAGCTATAGCTCAAGAAATTAGAATTTTAAATTCATTAGAAAACGTAAAAAGTAATGTTACATTAGATGATCTTGTAAGATGTACTAAAATTATAACTACATGCACAGCAAAAGCAGTAGCTGCTGGAAACAGTTGTAATCAAGATGATATAATCGCTGCTGCGAATATGGGTCGTAGATCAATTAGTGATATGCTTATAATTTGTAAAGCAGTTATGCAGAATTATACAGAAACTGTAGATATGAAAGACCGTGTGCTTCAAGCAGGTCATGATGTAGCTATGAATTATAGAGAATTATTTCAAGCGATTCTTCAAATATCTACAAAATCAAATGAATGTAAACATTTACTTTTACCAGTTTCTAGAAAAATAGCTCAAAGTGTTACAGAACTTGTCGCAATTGCAGAAATTTTAAAAGGAAATGACTGGATTGATCCTGATGATCCAACAATTATTGCTGAAAATGAGTTATTAGGTGCCGCAGCTAGTATTGATGCAGCTTCTAAAAAATTAGCTAATCTTCGACCTCGTAAAAATATTCAGGTAAAAATTTATTGTGAATATATGTATATGTATATTTAAATTGTTTAATCTGAGATATTTATTTGAATAATATAATATATAATATAATTAGATAATAGTAATATTAGAAAAAAATCCTACCAAATTACTGTAAGATATGTTTGATATTCTTGGTTGTTTATTCTTGATCGACCAGGAGTCAAACATATTATTATAGTGGCTTGGACTTACTTCAAATATTTTTTTAAATTAATTTCTGGCAAATTTTATGATTAATATTTATTTAACATAATTATAAAACACGAAAAACTATTATTCCATTTTTTACAAGATTCAAATTAGAAATTAGCTGAACAATAAAAACTAAAATTTGATTTCCCTTTTTTTGTCTTGTTGTATTTGTCACAAAATTCAGCATAATAATTATAGCATAGTTTTTATTTAAAAAATAATATAAACTAAAAATTAAATATGAATTTTAATATTAAAATAGTACATTTTGTTTACATTCACTGTTATAATTGTATGAATTAAATTTTATATAATTTAAAAATATTATAAGAATACGCATGTTTGTTAGCTTCAATGTTGTTGGATGTTTTAATTCATTTATAGTTCAGAACTCTCTTTTATTTCTTGTAATGTAAGTTTTATTTATTTCTGTTATAATATTAACATTTATGAAGAATATATTCAGATGTTTATATTTATCAGTTTTAAAATTACTTACTTTTATTAAAGACTCACGAATGACATTTAAAAAAAGTAGAAACAAAGCTATTTAAAATACGAGATGAAGATATCAAGTGTTCAGTTTTGACTATAAATGATCCTTCTAACAAAGATCTGTTCTTTGCCAATAGTTATTGAAAACAAAAACTGAGAAGGAATAAAAGAAATAGATAAACAGCCGATATCAACCAGATCGTGACCTCACAGAGCCATCGTTTATTCTGTATTCCATGGTTACAATTCAAGAATAAAACGAATAATAATGAAAACAAAATAAGATTAATGAATTGGAGACTTCATCGATCCAATAGAGTTTTGTAATGTCAAATAATTGAACATGAAAATATTTCTAATTTACAAATTTGGAAGTAAGAAGCTAAAAAAGTAACCATCGAATCACTGAGTACTAAGTATTAAGAAACGAAAATGTTTATTACGCAAAATATAACTTCATATAGTATTAAAGAAAGCTTTATTTTCTGATTTGTAGTATAAATAAATGTAGGTTATATCATAAACCATTTTTTTTATTAGATTTTTAATCTATATATAAAACAAGATTACTATTTCTCCAGTCGTTATTAGTAGAATCCATCTGTTACGTAACAGAAATTTCATATCATGAATGTTAAGTATAAGCTGTTTTTCTTCTTTTCATCTTTTCAAATTTGAAAGATTCGTTAGTTTCATATTTTATTTTTTATTACAAGCTGTCATGTAATTCAGTCGTAGTTTTTCGTTACTTCGCTTCGATCATCATACAGTCTCGCTAATTATAAAAAAACTTTTCTTGGTCCCAAACGAAAAATTTTAAATATAAATATTTCATAATATACTGAATCATCCTAAAGCAAAGTTCTTCAAGATTTTTACTTCTTCAAATTCTCTAGTTCACAATATAAAATTCATTAATGAAAAAAATCTAATAGTAAATTTTCACAGACCCGTTTATATTAACTCTGAACTCAATAGATAATTAAATATATAGATAACAATTTATCGTTGACTATATTGTTTATGAAGCTTATATCATTAAGTATACTTCTTTATTTATGAATGAAATGAACATTAACTTTATATCATTGAGATTTTAATTTTTTAAGTACTACAGTATATATAAATTTATTTCTGATTTTAAAGATTTCGTGGACATATATAGAAAATAGTAACTTCAACTATCCCTACTTGATTCAAAAACCTTTAAAATAAGAATCGTTTCTTAACGGTTTTATTGATTGAAAAATTTTATTTATAATATCATTTGAAATGTTCATTGAAAATTTGTTATTGTGTTTCTTGCTTACAAAATATAAGTTATCGTTTCTCAAACATATTTATCTTTCTCGACTGAAGTTTTTTAATGTGTTCTTTGCAGTAAGATTTGTGAAACGAATCTTCATGCACTCTCCCTAGAAATTATTTTTAGGCAATCAAAACCCAACTTCACTGTACACGAGCTCTCTTGTTTCATTTCTAACGTACTCAAATAAACCGCGAAAAGTCGGTATTTTAAAAAAATGATTTGTATAGAGCTAAAGTGAGTTGTTTGTTTCTTTGAATTTGTAAGTAAGAAATTCTGCTTAAACATGGATTATTTCATAACGACTTAGAGAAAATTGCATTTCTAGAAAATAAGTTCCATGCTTATGTATCTTATTCCTTTAAATTAGATTATCAACTTTTTCCTTTTTTTTAAAAAAATTAACTTGTCTAGTTAATTTCCCTTTTTTCTATATTAAGAAATGATTTTATTAGATTAATTTAAGGAGGGTATTTTCTAGGTTACATTTTCCCGGGTTCAGAAATGAAAAATTTTACATACTATTTATAAAAAGATTTGCAGAAAACAACTTTTTCAGAAAAATCATTTATATCTTATTCGAGATTTTAAATTAAAATTTGTATATATCCATATATTTTATTTTTCTCTTTAATCATAAAACGTAAATTTTTTTATTCGATTTAGAATTTAAAAAAATAGTTTATCAAGATGTTGATGAATAAGGTATATTAAATTAAATAAACTGTAAATTAATTAATAAATATATATTAATTCTATATTTGCAGGAAACAAAAGAAGAGATGAACTTTGATGAAATGATATTAGAAGCAGCTAAATCAATAGCTGCAGCTACTTCAGCTTTAATCAAATCAGCAAGTGCTGCTCAAAGAGAATTGATAGCTTCTGGAATAGTCTCTGGAACTCCGTTAACAAGTTCTGATGATGGACAGTGGTCTGAAGGATTAATATCAGCAGCTAGGATGGTCGCTGCTGCAACACATAGTTTAGTAGAATCGGCAAATGCTTTAGTTCAAGGTCTTAGCAGTGAAGAAAAATTAATTTCCAGTGCGAAACAAGTCGCCAGTAGTACTGCTCAACTTTTAGTGGCATGTAAAGTAAAAGCAGATCCAGATAGTGAAAGTACGAAACGTCTTCAAGCTGCTGGCAACGCTGTTAAACGAGCCACGGATAATTTAGTTCGAGCAGCTCAACAAGCAATACAACACGAAGAAGAGCGTTCGCTTATTTTAAATCGTCGAATAGTAGGCGGTATCGCACAAGAGATTAATGCACGATCGGAAGTGTTACGCATAGAAAAAGAACTTGAAGAAGCTAGAGGTAGGCTTACAGCGATAAGACAAGCAAAATATCGAAATCGTATTGAAACATCTGATATTGAAATTGATGTTGATCAAACTAATTATGATACAATTTCTCATGGTGAGCAGAAATTTGAAATATTACAATCAAGTACTTCAAATTTGCAGTGCTATAATTCTCGATTACCAGATCAATTACAGAGTACTTTACAAAATTTTAGTCATATTAAAAATTATAAAGAAAACTTAATTAGTCCTGAAAAAGTTAATCTAACACAAAATACATTAGACAGAAAAAAAAAAGATAAAATAAGTATGTCTACATTTCTAAGTCATCCATGTGAATCTATAATGTATTATCCATATTGTTCAGATGATTCAAATCTTGAAACGGTTAATGTTGATTTATCATGTCAATCAAGTTTAGTTGAAGAAAACACATCAAATATTTGATTTTAAAATTCTTAAAAATAAAGATGCTAATCATAAGTTATTTGTAGTAATAATAATTAATTGCTATTGAAATGTGAAAATTTAGTTGTAATGAATATAAAAATTTAACAAAATTACAATAAACAAGCTTCAGGATTTTAAGTTATATTATTACTTAAGTCATTGATCAATTAATTAACAAAATATATTTAAAAAATTTACTGCTACTATTATGTATATTGTAATTAAGCATTTTATAAATTTAGTACAAATTTTAATGTAAATAAATTAAAATTCTTCATAATTTGTAATTGCAATATTTTTTTTAATACTTAAAATTCTGAATCTAAAAAATATATGTTAATAAAAAGATTGTAATCTATTTTAAATATAAATTAACAAAAAATTTGTTATACGTTTATATTTATTCATATAAATAAACATTTACGCTTAGAAATTTTTCATTTTAATTATTAGAAATAAGAAATTACATGTATTTCAAAAAATATATATAATCAAAATAATAAAATACTATTATCAAACAAAAATCCATTAGTTGTATTATCATTTATTTTATTTCCTAAAATATCACTAAGCGAATCATGCTTTACGGAGTTATCTTATTTTTATTAATACTTATTTTAAATCAATATTAAACAACTTTTAAAAATTATTGTAACATTTGGAATAGAATTTGATTTACTTGAATTCTATATAAAATGTTTAATCATATAATGGTACTTTATAACTATCCATTATATTCAAAACTGTTTCAATTTTTCAATGTATAAGCTTTAAAAATATATTAAATACTCTTGATAATAAAACAATAATTAGAATAAAAAATGATAGCAATATTTAAAATTATTTTATTACTTAATAATATTTTATGTTAAATTATACCAAGTTAAAATAATGAAATAGCTCAATCAAATTGCTTATATGAAGGATTGACCCATATAATCTATATTGTAATAGTTTTATTTCTTATAACTTAAGTCTGAATTATATGAACTTAGTTATAGTTCTTATAATCTATCAGCAATATAATGATTTTTCAAAAGATAATTATTTGACATATTTATTAAAATATAATTATAAATTAAGTAAATATTTAATTTTTGAAGAGTTCCAAATCGCAACCAAGATAACATGTAATGGTATAAAATTAATAATTTATTTAAGGTGGTTTGATGTGCCACCTCTTAGTTCCATTATTCTTTTCTCACATAAATCGGACATATATTTTATACATTCGCTATACATATGATGGATCATTATTCGTCGCTCCTGAATTTTATTTTAAACCTATGAAAGATCCAACATTTACTAACAATCACTCATTTTATATATATGTTAAAAAATAATTTTTTAATATTTAAAAACAAACTTTAAAAAAATAATTGAAAATGTAACAGTATAAATACTTTTGTTTTGAAAAAAAATTAAAAAAGATTAATAAATTAATGTATCAAATATAATAAAATTATCGATATTGTTATATATCATTTCAATTTTGATTATAAAGAAGTAGAAAGATAGACAAATAACTAATAATTATTATAGATTTTAAATACTCTAAAAAAATAATTGTTAAACACTAAAATAATTATTAATAATTCATTGCAAATGATAAAAAATATAATATTTTCAATTTATAAAATAAAAATAGATCTGAAATAGAGTTTTAAACAAAATATAATGAATGGGGAAAAACCTACCATAATTTTGCGGCCAATAAACAAAAATAAAATTTTTCAGTATTATAAATCCTAAGGGAAGTAAAATAATTACTTATAATATTTTTTTAAATATTTTGCTTTTAAAAGGAAAATTATGCATTAAGATAGTATTATTGGTTGAAAATTTATTATAAAATTTTATAATTATATATATCTATCTTATATTCAACAATTATTATAAGTTAACAAATATAAAAAGAGTGTATTAGAAATAGAAAAGCTTATATCTAGCACTTGGCGCAAGTAACGTAAAAGATAGCATACATAAGTAGTGTCTACAGTGGATAAAGCGATATTGAACACTAAATTCAACTTAAAAAGTATTTATAAAGCTCGCTAAATAATTTAAAATCTTTGTGGAATTTCAGAAGATGGTTTGCAAGTTTTTGATGTTCCTTAAATTACAATGTTTATAAATGTATATAAGATGATTTGAAAGCATTTTTTAAATCATATATTTTTTCAATTTAGATTAATAATAAAGTTTTACAAGCTTTGAATATCTTCAGTAGCTGATTTATGAACTTTTTCAAGTTTTAAAAATTGCTTTATAATTTAGATAAAAACAAAAAATATTTTAAATTCTATAAATATCAGCTAAAAATTAATTTCAATTATTTTGAAGCTTTTCAAGTTACATTACATACATTTTAATGAGTAACTTATTAACGGGCAGTAACTTCCCCGTACTTTACCAATAAACATTAACCTCGGAGAATATCACGTGCGGATCAACTTACCACACGTGTCACTACCAAGCTATCGTTAACGAGAATACGAGTTTGTTATTTTTAACTTTCTAGTTTCATGCAAATGATATTAATGATACACCTGCGTTAAACTGATATACAAGCTAAGTAAAATTTGCAAAGCTTTACAAGGTTTATAAAGATACAAGTCAATTCACAATTATTAGCATTAATAAATTATTCATTTTATAAAGCTTTTGTCAATAAATGCTTTGTAAAATTTTAGAACAATTTTAAAATTTTAAAATCTACAAAATTTTATTTAAAAGCTATGTAAAACTTACTAAGGCTTTAAAGGTTTTGTAGACTTATAGAAGGCATGTTACACGATTTTCAAAAATATAAAATCTTATTTAAACTTCGTATAAAGTATTAAATGGTTATTTAGAAGTAAATTAAAGCAGAAAAAGTTTATTAAAGCAGAAAAACTATAGATGCTCACTATTGATTTAGAAAAAGCTTTACAATCGTTAAACGGTTTCTTTATATAATTTGAAATATTCTTAAATTATGTGACTAACTTTGTGAATCTTCGACAGATAATTTACAAGTTATTCCAAGTTGTTGTTATGTCAGTTACTTAAAGCTCCAGAACTATGCAATACATTTACAAGATTTTTAAAGTATTAAAAATTTCTTTTTTGGCTATTTAATGATTAAAATAACAATTTAACAGATTTTAATAAATTCAAATGATGATTTAGAAGTTATTTAAGTACAAAATGTTGCTGTAAAAGATTTAATATTTAATCGACATATTTTGTAACGTTTCAAAATAAATTGCAAACTTTATAAAGCATTATAACTTAATATATAAGCATTTAAAATATTCAGTAGTTAGTTTAAAGAATTTGGTAAATTGAACAATTTAAAGTATACATAATCAATATAATTTATGATCCAAATTTCGGAACTTTTTAAAAAAAAGAATTATAGTCATTTAAAGACTTCAGAAGTTGATTAAAAACTAGTCATAGTCACAGAAAATACTTTAAAAGTATTAAATTTAATTTAAGTTTATCATTATAAAAATATCATTTAATTTCCAGAATTTTAAAGTGATTGAATATTATTGTGTCTTAAATATATTTTTTTTGAAAAAATTTAAAAATCTTCATAAGCTTGTAAATCTTTTCTGATAACTATATCAATATTTTGAAGATTTTTAAAGCTTTTTTTATAATTTTCTAAAGTATAAGAAACTTTATAAGATATTACAGTTTCAATCAGCTTAAAAATCATCTTCTGTTGCTTTATTAATCTTGGAAAGCTAGTTCTAAAGGTAAAAATAGCTTATTGTTTATTTTCTAGAAGTAGAAAAAAAATTGTAAGTTAAAAATGAAATATGAAAAGATTGCATATCGTATTTTAATGATTATGTATTTTATAAAACGTCTTATGTAAATTAAAAAAACTTCAAGCCTTATTTCAAGCTTGGAAATTATTTTTTATATTTATTAATAGTTGAATATATATAAAGCTTTACAAAGCTTTTCAGTCATCTTCAAATAACATTTTCTATAGGTTTATAAAGCTTTAAAAGAATTTTATTAAACTTCACCAGATTTATTAATAAATATCCAAAGCTTTGAAAAGCTTTTAATAGAACTTTTAAAACAATATAATGATTATAAAATATAACTTAAAAATTATAATTCATCTTTGTTGATATACAAATTTTTTTAAATGATTAAATACTTTTGTTAAGTTTCTAATGATTATTCTGAAGTTTCGTAAATTTCACCTGTCGATATATACAATATTTAAATCCTGAAAAGAAAATTTAAAAGCTTTTTAAAGCTGTAAAACATGATTTATAAGCTAATTTTGTACTTCAAGATATTTTAAAAGTTTTATGAATGTATAAAAGGCATTCTGTAAACATAAAGCTTTGAAAGAATATTCCAAAGTTTTATAAAGCTTTAGAAATATAATATTTGGGATTTTTGAACCTACATAAATTAATTTATAAAGTAGTAAAAGCTTAAATCCAGAAGTTAAAATTAAATATAGTAAATTGGAATTTTGATATACTAAGTTTTCGAAATATTGATTTATTGGAGTATTAATATTGATGAAACCTGATATCATTAAATTGTAGGTAAAATGAGTTGTCGTATTACTGGATTTTTATGTTCTTGGATTATTTAAATTATTCAGTTTTAGGGTTTTCAAGATATTGTTTATTGCTTTATCGATAATTGTTTATCGAGTTATTGAGATTTGTCATTACGAAATATTGTAATATTGAAATATTGAAATTCTTGAAAGTACGGCTAAAAAGATTTGTAAAATAAAGATATTTTTCAATTAATCTAAAGCTTTAGAGACGATGTTAAAGATTTTTAATGATTTAATGTCATTATAATCTTTGTAATATAACTTGAGAAGATTCGTAATTCACTTCCTAAAGCTTTATAAAGTTTGCAAAATAAATAAGGTAAAATTTACATCTTTTTTGCTTGTAAAATTAATTTCAATAGTACGTAATATAGCTATAGTTTTACCTAAATTAATAAATAAATTAAAAATATATTCATGTAATTATTTTTGATTTTATATACACACACTATTGACATATTGGAGAAAAAATGTAGATTAATTTCATATTGAATACTGAAAAAAGGAGAAATAGGATTTAAGAATAAATATTTTTTCCTATTAATACAAATTATATTTAATATATTTATTTGTTTAGTTTTAAAAATATATATATAATAAGCAATTATAATACTGTTAATATCAATTATTATGTATAATTATGAATATTTATAAAAAGAAAAAGGAAAAAAATTAAGTTAATAGTTAAATAAAAAAGTAGTATAATTTAAACTCATTATTTATTATTGATTTTAAAAGTAATTAAATAGAATATAGAATTTTTAATATAGTCTAATTTTTTTTGATAATTTCAAATAAAGGTTTTTATTAAGATTTAAAGTTACCGCAAACGAATGCTACTGTTAAAACTATGAAAAAATAACGTACCTCATAACACTATTTTCTATACGCGTCTTATATCTTGCATTTGAAGTTGTATTTCGACTTTTATAATTGCATCTGAGAACATTGATTTTGATTGGTTACTATTATATCTAATATTTTATATGAAGTTCGCTGTCTAGTCTTTTATTGTTGTATTGTAATGTAAAAAAGAATAAACAGTTTTGCTTAAAGTTTGGTATGGAAATTTGTTTAAGAATAAAATGTAGCTATTTCAATACATAAGTATAAAAGTATTAAAGTTTATTATTTAATGTGAGTGATAATCATTCTTAACATATTGAAAACTAATATTAGTACTCGGGAATCGATTATAAAAATTAAAGTTTAAAAAAATCTGTATCGTACAATGCTATCGTACAGTGTTATTATTATAAAGACCTACAATCATATAGTCCATAGACAGCAAATAATATAAAATTATTGAACACATTAAAATTATTAATTTTGCGTTGAAAATTAACTACAGAAGTTGCATAATATTTTTTCCTACCTTTTTAATTTAAAAAAATTAGACACTAATGCACAGTATATGACTATTTTTGTGTTAAAAATGAATGAAAATACTGTTCAATCTTGGAATATAAATACTATAATTAAATATGTAAATAGAATTTCTTGAACAAGAAGTAAGTAAAATATAAAATGTCAATACTAGTGAAGATAATGTGAACATAATAATACATTTAAGGCATTTGCAGAAGTGTTCAATATTTAATTTAATATAAATTTATATTGAATACATTTAAGATGTTAATTTATAAAAAAATTCAAAATAGAAAAAAATAAACAAGCTATTTGACTATAGTTGGTTTTATAATTATCAAATAATTATAGTAGTTAATAAATCAACTAGTATTATATTTTTGAAATTTAAATATTTATTCATTTAACTTTTAAAATAAAATTTATGACCATATTTTAAAATTAGTTAATCATAACCTCAAAATATTACTAAAAGAACTTTGCAATTAAACATGCATATACATCTGCATATGTATATATACACACACTACTTTCATATTTTTCTATGCATAATTATTTTATAGTTTCATTTCTATACTTTAAAATCAAATTTTATTATAAATATAATGTTTTTATAAACTCTATTCCAATTAATTTATCCAATTTAATATTGTGTATTTAATATTATAAATAATGTAGTACTAAAATATAAATAAAAAACATTGTATTCAAAGGCAAATATAATACATTTATTAAAAGCAAAGTATATTTGGTTTCAATTATTGAAATCATTAATTATTTAAAGCAGTAGATAATGGTAAATATATAAATTAAATTTGTTATATGTAATAAATTGTTTTTTTATTATTATAATAATATTTAAAAATAAATGTAACTAACCTAACATTTTATTTTTGTATTATATTCAAAATAAAGTAAAATTATAAACTACTAGTAAATAATAATAAATTATGATATGAAGATTGTATATAATATATAAGTACTATTGTTAAATCTAATTTTAATATTTACACCTAATATCTAGATCACTTTGATTGGAAATCTGTAAAACTTAATACATTTATAAATAATGTAAAAAATCAAAGTACTTGAAATTTGATTCTCTAAAATTAAATATCTTTTTAATGTACTGATGTATATAGGTATGTATGTATCAATTTTATTTTTCAAAGATAATTCTACTTTATGTTGTACTTTATATATTGTATTACTAAACTTTTAAATATGTTAATCAATTTTTAATTTCTATAACTTAAAAAAGTAATTTTAATTATAGAATAATTATATATATTTAATTATATACTTTGTTTTAAAGGGATAATTTTAATATTAAGATTTTACTTACAATCATGTCTTTAAAATACATTAACTTTATTTTAGTCATTTTGATTTTTTATACCAATACTTATTTTTAGAAGTTATTAGTGATTTTATTATATATATCAATGATTTTACAAATAGCTATCTATCTATGATTTTCGGAATCATTTTGCTAATTATATATTTTTGTTAAAATTATTTTAATAATAATTTATTTACTTTGTATAATTAATAAGAATAATTTTTTATATTTTATTAAATACAATTTAATCTACTATTAAAATAGAATCAAAATTAAGTATTATAATATTTATAGTATATTTTAAAATATTTATATAATGAAAATAACATTTTTATTTAATTATTTTTTTTATTTTAGATTTTATCAATAATAAGACTATTTGTAATTCTTTAGACTGATAATTTTATTTCTTAATTTTTAATTAGCAAAATATTAAGTTTTTATTAATTAATATATAATGATTATCATATAAAATCATTTATTATAATATAAATAATAAGATGAAATAACAATGTGATAACAATTAGATTAAAGAAAATATCGTTTTTGAAAATATCAAAATTTAATTCTTGGCATTAAAATTTATAAAAATTTTATTAATGATATCAATTTGTTAAATTATTTTAACAAAAATGTAGCTATTATAAACTGAAACGTTTAAAAATAATAAACTAATTTTTATATTCAATTGAAATTTAATCTTGGAATATAAGATGATGATTAGTAATTGTAAAAAGTATATTTTATTTATTTTATATGTTTATAATAAATAGATTATTCATTATTTAATAAATATGTATTATGTATTTTTTATACTTTAGATTTTTTAAAAGTAATAATTGTAATCTATTCAGAAGTTATTAAATAATACAACTTTTATTCATAAAAAATAATTTTTCATAATTTTTATTAAATAGTTTTTTTAATACAGTAATAAGTAAATCCAAAATTTATATTTACGTACTTCAATAAGTAATATCACAATAGATTATAGTATAATTTATATTATTTTATATTATCATTTATATATAATAAGACTACAGATAAAGTTTATTTTATTTTTCTTTAAGTATATGATACTCACAAGAAGAAAATTTACTCCTTATTGGTTAATATATTTTTTCTCATGTTAAAAGGATTTTTGTTAAATTTATCTCAAGATATTATGCTGATTTTACTCTCTTAGGTAATCATAGTTAAACAAAAACACTGATTTTATGTAATACGATTTTATCAAGTTTCCTGATACCAACAATTTATATTATTTTAATATTTATAACTAGGTTATTAATATGCATTTATTTATTATATTAAAAGTGCATTGGCTATAAATTATGAATATTTTTATTAAGAGTATAAAATTAATTTAAAAATTAATTTTTAAATATTTTTTATTTAAAGTAGTATCTTTACATTTTATTAATATGTGTAAATTTCACTTTAAATTTTTTTCAAGACGAGTTATTAATTAATTAGTTTATTTATTTTATCAAGCAAGGTATTATAAACAAAATAAAGTTTATGAATTTTTTTCGATATTGAAATCAACAATTATTAATATGTACATGTTTGAATTGAAAAAACCAATTAATGACAATAATTCTAATTAAATGAAATATAAAAAAAGTTATTTTTTTCAGATCATTTTAGATAAAAAAAAATGTTAGCAGTGCATACAGAGTGTCATGATAATAAAAATTTAACGTGTAATAATACTGAGTCGGTAATAAATATAGATTGTCATTGCACGGCAACTGAGAATAAACATTATTTGGAAATGGAAGAACTCATATTACCACCAACTATTCAAAAAAATCTATCGGATCCAGTTATAAGTGCTAAGAAATTACCAAAAAAAAGAAAATTTGATCCATCTGAACTGGATGAATTAGGAAAAGTAAACGATACTTGTGGGAATTTAGTTTCAACAAATATAAATAATGGACCATTAATTCAACCAGTATCTTTATCTATATTAGAGCAGCTACAAACTTCTGAATCAAAAACTAATGAACCATATCAGGTAACACTTAATTCTTACAATGAATCATAAAACATTATCAATAAAATAATTTAAAATTATTTTTTGAAGAACCATTAATAACCAGAATTGGAAATTTTAATCATATATGGGCATATAGTAAGAAAGATAAAATAAAAAGTAAAACTAATATAAACAGAGAATAATTATCAAGAGCATGGTTGGAAATTAAATAGTTTACATGCATGCGTTAAATATAAAACAAAATTAATTTTCTTTAAAAAATATGGTAAATAAAAGTCTAGATTTTTCTTTTAATTATAAAGGGGAACAATAGTATTCATTAAAAATGTTAAAATCATTGTAACAAATTTTAATATTTGTACTTTATACAATTTTGTATTTGAAATAAAAATATAATTTTTTAAATACAGGAAACAATGAAAATTGTACTTTAAAGAAATTAGAATACTGTCGCTTTGTATTGAAAAGAAAAGAAGTTATCTAAATTCATAGGTAAAATGTGAGTCATGGTATTTAATGCTCTCAAATATAAAGAATTTAAACATTTCTGAAAGTACGTATTTTGTAAATTCATCTGTGGAAAAACAGAGAAAAATCAATAAAAAGTATAAATGCTTTTATCTTTAGTGTTGATGAAAATTATAAGAGTGTAATGATTTGGTGAATTGTTGAAAAATTATATTTATTTTTTGTTTTAAATATAATTTAATTTAATTATCAATATGACAACCATTCTCTATCACGTTCTATCAGCCATGCACACATATTCCAACAATATTAGCCATGGTTTAAACCATTTTATTCATCGATGATTTTGGAATAGTCTTAATGTTTATAATTTTTATTCTATAAATTTCTTTAATCTTTTTAAATTTTATAATTTTTCTAGATGTAATAAACCAAAGGAGTTAATAGATTGCATCATTTATATTTTTAATTAACAATGACTCGTATTTATTTACTGATTTCTTTCCTACTGACACCTTACCTTACACCAGCTTGTACTGTCTAAGAAGATATAAAAAAACATTCAAGTATTCAGTGATATTCTGAACATGTAACTTAATATTGTATCTACCATACCATTACAAGAGATGTTGAATATATGTACCTAAATTAATAAACGCATAATTTTTAACTAAAATAATTAAATTTAAAACAATTACAATAAATTAAATTTAAGTATTTGTCAATAGAAATCAAAAGTAAATTATTAAAAATTTAAAAATGAAAGTATAAGACAAAAACTTTTAAATAAAATTGTTAATCAGTATTGGAGCCTATGATAACTGAGTACTTGTGAATTTGAATGTAATAATGCATAAGAGTTGAATTTTTTCATTTTTTCATTTTTTTATGAAATTTCAAAAATATACAAATTAAAATTATTGAAAAGTTTATATAAATCAAGTTTTTTTATTTAAATAAGTTTAGTTATTGTTTTGCACGATTCTTTGATTTATAAGTATTTTGATAAATTAATAAACATTTTTAAATTATTTATACAAAAGATGTAATCCATTTTCATGCTATAGAATTTAATAAACAAATATATGGAAATTTATATAAATTTAATTTAAAAAAGACGAATTGTGTATTTACTTACAGAAATCTTAATATAGAAACTCCTTTGCAAAACGAGGGGAAATTATCAATTGACCTACGTTTGTTCTTAGAAGGACGGTTTTTGTTTAATCGTCGAGAATAAAAAAAATGGACACAAAATAATAGAATAAAAAACTAAATATTTTCTCCAAAAGAGTTGCGGCGGTAACCTTGTTAACGTCTAAGATAGTACGAAGCAGAGGCGTTTTGAATATTCGTTGGCTAATCTTTCTCGTCGCTATGGCTATTCATATGTTATAAGGTTGCTGTAGCTGCTATTACTGGAGTTTCAGTAACCCTTCCATTCAAGAACACCTTATCTATGAGCAGTGTCGCGCCAACTCTTCTGCAGGGCTTGGTCTCTAAGAATTCATTTCCCTAATCTGTGTCCTGAATAGTAGCACTGGAATTCTCACCCAACGCGCTATTGGTTGATGTAGCCGATTTGAAACTATTAGTACCTTTATATTTTTATAAATAATGAATAGGCCCAATATTACTTTAGCCTTTAATATTGCGCTATAGCTTCAAAAAACAAAAAATTCAAGTTCATTGGATTCTTGTAAATAGATTATAAACATATTTTGTATTACAATCTGATCGTTTTACTATAAAAATAATGTTTTTAGATACAGTTCAGACTGTATGCGATAAAGAAAAATGTATAGCTAGTGTAGGATACAAGTATCTGAATGCAAATATTATATAACAATATAAATGGAAAAAGTGCATTGCATTTAATGTAGAGGCCGATTATATAAACACTGATTTAGCAATAAAAGAAATAATATGATTACAGAATTAATTTTTTAATATATACAAATAATATTAATTATATTTTTAATATATAGACAGATAAAGAGAGCGCACTAAAATTGATTAAAAATGTTTAATATCAATTATATAATAAGCATATGAATCTGAAATATCATTTTATGCGACACTTATAATAAAGAAGAAATTGATCTGAAACATTTAGTAAGTCAAAAAAAATGGTTTATGTATTTACTTAAGCGACATTATTATATTAATAATATAGCTTGCATAAAATATATATTTTTGTAAAATTTGAATTGTAATAATCTTTAAATAAAACGAAACTATACTAAATATAACCTAGGCATGCTTGTATACTTTTACGGATTTGAATTTTACTATGCAAGTGTACTTAAAGTTTTTTTTAATTAAGTTTAAATTTTTTCAAATCAATAAAAATGTTCTTATTAAGGAAAGAAGTATATATTTATTATGTTTGAAGTACTTAGATGCGATTTTAATATAGAGTTGCGATATAGTAAAAAATTGTAAATTCATCAATGTGAATTTTTGCTCTTTAATGAAATTTTACACTACAGTATGTTATTACTATTGTACATGCATGTAATAAATTCTAATTATTCTTCAAACATTTGTATTTAATAAAATTATATTTTACTCACTGCCTTATTTACTTTAACTCGAAACAAAGTTAAAAAAGCACGATTAATATAAATATTTTTAATATTTTTTACTGTATATGAAAAATAGTATTGCTGTATAGAAATATATAGTTAAAAAAAATATCTTAGTAATCTATTAAATAATAATAAAACTGATATAAACTGATAATTATTATAATTTTATAAATATTAGTACAGTATTCTTTAAATAATTTAATATGTTACAGTTGTCTACACAAAATATTGTACCACCACAAAAAACTGCAGTAAATTATTCTTTAAGAGATGAATCTGTTCGTCACGAAAGCTATAATCAACAATTAGTCATGTCTTCAGTGCCGACAGTTACATTTAATATTGATTTAAATGAATGGAGGGATCATCGAGTTTTGGCTCTTCGCAATAATTATTATTATCCAGGAGTTATAAAACGTGCTTCGCAAGAACATTTATTTATTGAATTGGATACAGAAAAAGAATTAATAAAATTTAGTAATATTCTTACTAGTAGAAAATATGATGTGATAAGCGATGCATGCCCGTCATCAAGACAAATATCTCTGGATACGAAAGTATGTTTTCGTCATCCAAAGTCTATGAATCTTAGTCATTCTGAAAGTCTTACTAATGTATTTTCAATCGGAATAATATGTAAAATATTAGTAAAACCTACACGGTTTATTGTTGAAATGTTGTCAAAAAATGAAAATTATATTGTTAGAAGAGCTGACCTTAGACTTATTCGACCTCCTTGGTGGGATGAACTCGAAGAAGGTTATGAAGATAATAGAAGTACATGTTTAGAAGTGAATGGTAATATATAATTTTTATTTTTAAATTATTTTTTATATTTTGGTCTGAAATATTGATTGTCTTATACATATATTTTACAAATATTTGTGATAATCATTTTTTAACAATGAAATTATTTTTATATTTCTTTTATAATTATTTAATTATTATAATATATGAATTCTATAAAATACAATCCACGCATTCACATACACATACAAGAAGGTTAAGCTTATTAATTATTTATTATTATCAATAAAGTTAAAAGGTCTGTCTAGTTATTTGAGAAATGAAAATCATACCAACTGTATATTATTGACAAGTCTTTATTTTTGCAATAATAAAAATAAACTAATTAGCCTTATGTTTTATATTTTTTATTGTTATTTTATACTATATTGTAGTTTTTAATACAAAATCATTTCATCTCTAATGTCTTAAAAAATTATTTTTTTATTTGACAAATTCAATATAATGTGATTTCTTATCACTCTGAATCTAAACGATGACAGTTTTTTCATTTAATTGTTATATAACCCGAGTTTTGAAATATTTTCGATCTTTTATTCAACCACAGATATTGGGGTTTAATAAATGTTCGTACTCTTGCTTTTGATCACAATTTATTTAATTGACAATGTTTTGTATTGCAAAAGGTTAACTTTCGAAAGTGTATAAGAAATCTCGATTTCGCCTGGAGGAGCTTGCGTTATAACCCCATCACGCCATCCTTTTCAGGACTCACAAGCTACACACGTTCCTCTTCGAGGCTACGTTCTTCCTCCAACGCAATGGTGGGGTCTGTCTACGTATCGTTGATTCTCGATTGCTTTTCCACGTACAGTCGATTCTCAGTTGACCGTACATGACACCCGAGTTACTCGCAACCTCCCTGAATATGATTTTCTTGCGATACCTTGTCTTTGCCTCCATCATCGGTGGCACGTGTATTCCTTGTATGACTCCTCGCGGTCGACGCGTGTATTCCTTGAAAGGCTGTCCAAGGCGACGCGCACGAGGCTAGTATTGCGTCTCACACCGAGGCCGTGCAAGGATTTCTCGTTACGAAAACGAAAAAAAAAATTTTAATAAAATTAGTTTTTGCAGTAAATGACAGAAAATGATTTTTTTAATATTAATATTTTTTATCGCACTGTAATCATTTTATGGAGGATAAATTTCTTATGTTTTTATTATAACCAAATGTTTATACTTGTTTACATATAAAAAGAAAAAATTTTTTATAGTAGATTTTGTTTTACATTTGGGTAAATCAATTTACTGTTCATAAAAATTATTGTACTTGCGTTCAGCTTATAATATATGTAACGGAGATTTATATGACATATTCGCAATGGTATCATAATAGTCATAAGATGATATATAAATCATACACATTCTTTTATAATTATTTTTTAACGCTGATTTTGAATATGTACTTGTTTAAGTATATTTAACTATGCGACCGTAAAGTAAGCTGAACTCGCAATATGTGTTTGGCTATGTTAAACTTGATAAGGTGAGAATATTCATACATTATAAGTAAAATATGTTACAATCTGCCGACATTTTGAACAAATCGAAAATTATGCCTAATTATTAAAGTATGTTTCTTATTTAAATTAATAAATCTTTGAGCTACCATATGATCAACGAATTCAATTATATATAGCATATACATATAATATTGTAGAATCTATATTTATGTAAATGATTCATATTTTCTTAATTATACATAATATATTAATATTCTAAAATTTTTCATTATAAAATTTGATTATTAAATTTACGATTAAAAATTATAATTCGAAAAAATTTTAAAATTATTTATCTATTAATTTAAAAAAAAATTCATCATTGTAATAAAAAATAAATTATGTTTTAAAATTTTAAATTGTATAAAATTAAATATTAAAAGAATTGGATATTAATAGATATTATGTAATGGTTTTCAAATATTTAAAAAAAAAATTTATTTTAAGTTATATGAAATTATTTCAGATTATAATAATTACCGTAATTTGGAATCATCTGACTTATTAATGCAATCAATTCAATCATCGGAAGATACTCATTCAATCCTCAGAAAAACTAAATGTTGTTTTCGCACTACTGGAACAAGTCCTTTAATGCCATTATCAATTTCTGTGCATACTTCAAATACTATATGTAATAGTACAGAAAGAACTTACGATGATCTTGAAAGCGAAGACGATCTTGACAGAGAAGATATCACTTTTCCACTTGATCCTGGTAATTTAAATATAATTTTTAATACTATTTCATTTGGATTTTACTTAATCTAAATATATTATTTCATTTTTCTGATATAAATTTTATAAAAACTACGATTATTTAAAAGATTGCAGGCATTTAGAAATTTGAAAAAATATAAATAATTGTAACATTTAACATTTAATACGTTATTACAAACGTGCATATATTATATTAATTAGTAAATTTTTCAATACAACCCTATATAAGATATTTCATACCTTATTATCTGTATAAAAATCTAAATCAGGTTTAATTTCTAAAAAAACAATAATAAATTATAATTATTCAGAAGTAATTATGTAATTATAGTTAATATATTATAATTGAATGTTTTATGTATTTTTTAAAAATTATACATCTATTATTATACTCATGAATAATAATAATTTTATTAAATAAAAATTGAACCATAAGAAATAGGTAGAAAACATTTTTTTAACTCTTTAAATTTTAACTATTATCTAAATAAAAAATATTTTTATACTAACTTACTAATGATTTTTAATTAATCGAATTACTTATTACTGTTAAAAAACTGCTACACTTGAAAAAATATATATATAATTATATTGATAATTAATTTATATACTAAAGAAATTAACAAAATTATTTAAAATACTAATTATTGTTGATGTAGAACGTTAAAATATTAAGCAAATTTTTTAATATACAAATTAATATCAAAATTAATATATTTTCTTGTATTGTCGAATTGCAAGATAATAAATATTAAAATTTTTTACATTAAATATATTATGAAACTATAATTATTTATATTATTTATATTAAATTTACTTTATATATTATCAAATATAGATTATTCAGCATCTCACTAAATATAAATATAAATTATATTAGCATATACATGAGTTTATTATTAAATATATTATTTGAAATTTGCTATTGACATATACCAAGATCTTTATTGACGCTATTTGATCATTATTTAAAAAAAATTAATTTTAAATTAGAAATGATATTAATTTTATATTTATGTGATTAACCAAAACGCTAAAAATAAGACAGTCAAAAAATTGAATTTTTTTAGTTATGGAATTATAATGATTTTATAGTTGGAAATATTAAATAGTATGTGGACTTAATTTCACCTGTTCATGTATATAATATATAAAATATCAGGTGTTAAACAAGTTTATGATATGACATGTATAAGCTTTCATCGTTAAACTAAAAAATTAATTAATATATTTCTTCACTCGAATATAAGCCGCAAAAATTTTTTAAATTTTAAAAGGTTTACCAAACATATAAAACTTTTAATAAGAAAGAAAATTACACTTTCAAAATCGTTCTAGATTCTTTTCGGTACAGACATTAGATACATGATGTGTAATGGCGAAGTTTATTTATTATTACAAATACAATAATTTATTTATTGTTCATAATTAAATATTATAGTATATATTTCATGATAAAATCAAATACATATTTTATGTCCTTAATTACAATTTATAAAGAATAACTAATTATTATTTACCATCTGCAACCTTTCAATATCATTTATTCAATTATCTGCAAGTAATATTTCAATCTTCATAATATGAATTTTTGCAGATATTAAATTATCTGGAAGCAGTAAGAGAAGCAGTATGCAAAGCCGTGGTAGTACTAGCAGTCTTGTTGAACAACGTAGTCTCACACCACGCTCCCAAGCAGCTACACCCAGGTATTTTCTTAAAAATATTATAAAGCTCTTGTAAAGGTTTTATAGGAAAAAATTTTTTTAATTAAACTAATGTACAAAAAGATACTTTTTTGTTTTTGATCAAATTATATTTTAAAAGTTCTAGAACCATATTTCTTCAGAATTTTTACTTTGTAGATACAATGAAATTAAAATTTTTATTTAATTATATAAAATATAATACTACATCATTACATTTTTTTTCTAGCTTTATCCATTTATAAAAGAAAGAAGTATGAACACTTAAAAAACTTGTATTTTTTCAAAAATTAATTGTTATATATATTCTAATTTACAAATTATAATAAGGGATAATATTTAATAAGTGTTATAAAAATGTTCTCGGTTTTGTAATAATAAGCCAGTCTTTTTTGGGCGAATCTATTTAAAACACAATATAAAAAATTATTCAAACTACTAGACTCATACACATACATAACTAAAAATCAAAATAGGAATACAAAATATTGTTATGTCTGGACAATGTAGAGAATATCAAAGGATTGAAAAGAGTTAAATTTAGTTAGTATCGTAAACAGAAGATTAGTGGAAAGGCAAAAAAAGAAATAGATTAGTGAATATAATTTTAAGAGGGGCGTATGAAAAGAAATTTTATGATTATTTACACTAGCAAATGTTTATTTATATCTATTTATTACCATTTATATCTATTTAAAACAGTAGAGCCTTATATACATGAAGTAATGGTATTATTTAATGTAATAGCCATTATTTATTTTAGTAAAACAGATTTTATTACTTATTAAATTGTAGCACTTCTTTTTTACGGTGATTTTCTCTCCACATTCGACTTAATTTTTCGGATTATGAAATCTTTTCATCGTTGTCACGAACATGTGAATTGAAACATGATGTGCCCAAAGCTGAAAATTTAAAAAAGTGGTATATCTTAATATGTTTCATATAGCTATTAAGTGCATATTTAATATATTTATATTTTATATAGTATGAAAGGTATCAATTTATTATTGTTTTAGATTTTTAATTATTTTTATAAATTAGATCACAGGCAGCTACGCCGCACAAGTACAAAAAAGGTGATGTAGTTATAACACCTAGTGGTATACGGAAGAAGTTTAATGGAAAACAGTGGAGACGTTTATGCAGCAGAGATCCATGCACTAAAGAAAGTCAGCGTCGTGGATTTTGCTCGCGACATCTTAGTTTAAAAGGATCGGGATTACGAGGACCTAGTGGAACATTTTCTAATAAAATTGATTGTGAAGATACCTCAAGAGATTCAGATACTTCTCCTAATTATGCTGAAAGACGAGTAACAGGTCGCTTCGATCAAGATGAAACTGAAGCTGCTAATATGTTAGGTTAGTACAGTATTGTTATACTTCGAATCTTTTCATAGCATATTTTTATAATCAATGAAAAAAATAAATTAAAAAATTTTAATATACTTTTGATTTATTATTTTTGAATAAAGATAATCTATTTAAATCTGCTTCGTTGCTCAGTATAGGTTTTAAAAAATAATTGAATTTAATTAAATTTTTATTTTAATTTAGAAGATCAGTGCATGAGTTTTTTATTGATTTACTTATAGTATGTATTCGAATGTATATTGGACATGGGTAAAATTTATAAATACTTTCACTAAAAAATATAAATTATTAATAGTCATTCTTTTATGTAAATCAATATAGTTACAGTAATCTTGAAATTATATCAATATTAGTTTTATACTATACAGTAAATACAGTCAGCTCGTCTGTGATAATTACAAAGAGACATTTATTCTATTTTATTATTTTAATTTCATTTTATATTATCTTATTTAAGTTATGATATGTAACTCTTATCTATTTATTGTGCAGATTTATTACATAATAAATATGGAATGTACTAAAGAATTTCCCACATGAAAGTGTATTTAAACAAAATATTTTTTATGAAACCAAACTTAAATCACTATCAAATATATTTATATTGTTGCTAAAAAATTATATAAATTTAATATTTATAACGTGTGATTTCTTTAATAATTAATATTTTCAATTGAAAATCATTATATGTTACAGTATCTCTTGGCAGTTCACGTTCTGCTACACCAGCTTTTTCTTCACCTACTGGCCAATCTTCAATAAGTCCTTGCGTAAATATTTCTCCAATATCATCTTTAGGATTGAATCAAAGTAATGTCTTTATGCCAATATCTAATCCGGGACAAAATGTAACACCAATAATATCAGCAAATGTTAATAAATGGAAGCAATCCTCACCTCAAACTAATTTCTTTATACATTATAATGATCAACCAGTCATTAAACCAGAACCAAATCGTATGATATATCCACCAAGAATATCACCACAAATCATAAATCCTACAAGTATTAGTACTAGTGTGATAAGAATTTCGCCTGTTGCAACTCGTATGACAAACAATAATCAAAATGTAGATCTTTCATGGTCAAAACAATCGATGAAACATACTGTAGGAGCATCTACAGTAACGGAACAACATGCAATTATTCTCCAAAATGCTTTAACATCTGTTCAAAGTTGTTCTTCAATTTCTGAAATTGCTGAATTACGAAATTCTAACCACCAGCAATCTTTATCCAGATCACCGCTTCGAAATAATAATATATTACAAAAAGAAAATAATGATGAATCTTTTGATTCTATACAAACTACTACAATACATGATAATGAATCTTCTATTTATATTACTCATCGACAACCAGAGACTAACTTTTTGGTTATTAAAAATCGATCAGATGTATCTACACTTAATAAGGTATTAGAAGATGATGACCAATTTCAATTGAAAATTGATAAATTTGTTTCTACCCAGCCAAGCACGTATGAATTAATAAATTCGCGTCATCAATCTCATTCCCCAATTTATGTTCAAGATCAATCCATAAATTTTTCTGAGGATTTGATACAGTCAACAACGAATTTTACATACAAGGTAATCATTTTTATATTGTTAAATTTAATATTTGAATAAAAACAAATTCTTACATATTGAAAAATTTACAAAGTAAACGTAAATTAAATGTTTTTAAATATAAACTCTTCCCAAGGTACATGGTATCTAATCTTGTGATTAGAATACTTTAATACTAAGTAATGATTATACAATGCTAATGTCTTCAGTTATTTTTTATAATTCTAATGACAAAATTAATAAAGCATAAATACAATTAATAAAATAATTAAATTAGTTTTAGTAAAAGAAATTGTAACAATTTGTTAAAGAAAAATATACAATCAATTATAAACATGGTTAAAACTTAAATATTGTGAAAAATTATTTTATAAAGTATTTTAAACGACAATTAAAATCAGGAAAAGCTGTAGTAAGAACGTAAATCAATGTTTTTGTATATTTTCTGATTTTCAACAATATAGAAAATTTAAATTAATATGATTAATAAAACTATTATTCATAATTTTTATTAAACTATGTATTTTTTTTATGAGTAGGATTAAAGGTTTTCTTATATTTTTTATCTTCAATAATAAATTATATTATATTGTAATTAATTTAGACTCATTTTAGTTTGCTACAATTATATACTTGTAGAATTTTTATTTTTCCTATTTTTAAATTTAGATTTATTTTATATTGTAACGATTCATATTTTCATGTTTTATTTTAGATATATAAGCATTTCTTCAGATTATTTTAATAAGAGAAGAATGACATAATAAAATTAAGAAGAAAAAAAACAGAAAATCCCAATACATAACGCACAAATCTTATCTCTTTACATTAAAAATTATTTTCTCATAAAACTAAAAAATCGAGTTTTTTAAGTACTTAATAGTAGGCGGATATTAATTTTTTATTTTAATTTATAAGAATTTCTCGGTATAGTATATCGTAACTAAGGAAGATTGTGCTAATTCGTTTAGGTGTTTGAGTCATTGTTTCTCCTATTTATATTGTTTGTTTTTAAATTTTATTGTAATAGTAAATAATGTATTATTGTATACTCTTACTATCAAAGTCTAAAGATGTTATTTTTTACTTGTGTTATTTTTTACTTGTTTGAATAAATTAATCACAAATAGCAAATTTAGCTTTTCATTATTTTTACAAATTTACATGATAAACGATATGCATTTTTCTTCAATCTAATATAATGAACTAGTTAATATTCTTTTATGTCATTGACTAGTCTACATTCTATTATTATTTTGGATAAGTATTTCGCGCTTAGAAGTTGAGTGTACGTAGTAAAATTATTAATTGTCTTAACTATGATAAAATTTTACGTGATGACATGTAAATAGTTTGATACATTACATTATAATATACATTTTACCAATTTACTATATTTTAATGTGTATAATAAAGTACAGAAATCATTACTAATGGATTCAATAAACCCATACTACTATGCAACTTTATAATTCTGATTATTTTAAAAAAGGCAGTGATTTTTAAAAAATATTTTTATAAATTTATTAAAATATGTTTATTTATATTCTATGAAGATATCATGCTATCTTAGTATATCAATTACTGATATTACCCACGTATATTAAAATTTCAAATTTTTAGAAACATAATTTTATTGAAATAAAAACATTAATAAACTCTAAAATATTAGATGTATGCATGTGTACATGCCGACGAATTTTCCCATCCGTGCACACGTTAGACCTTGACAAGATTCACCTCATCCACACAGACCCTTTTTACGATTTTTAAGAAAAGGAAGTCGAGAGGAGCGTGGAGTGGGATTTGCTCAGTATCCGATCGGCATGCTACCTTCCGCACTATGTGAGATATCCAATCTTTTCGATATCCAGAAAGAAGGAAATACACCAGTAAATACTTTACGCGGAAGATTATCGCATGTAGATCGACTTATACGTTAACGTCATCAATGCAGAAATTATGTGTAGTATCTTATTTTTTTTTCTTTTCTTTCCTTCTCGCGTCATCAGTCACCTCTTAGTTCCTGTGTCCATCATTCTTTTCGCGAAGGAATTAAATGAATTCTCTTCTTCCTACCCATTTTGGTTAATATATATATACAACAGCATAAATTTTTCAAAACAAAAAATCCATCTTAAATATATATAAATAATTTGTATTAAACTAATAAATGATACTATTGTAAATAAAATAATAGATATTAATATGAAATCTTTATTTCTTAAAATATGTATATGTAGATAATGATTCATTTTTTTAAATGTATGTATTTATAGGATGGTGAACATCATGATAAGAATATCTCTCATCAAATTCAATCGCCATTAAATGTATCAGCTGTTGCTAATGAGATTACAACTCCTAATAGTATTTTTCAACACGTTATAGTTCAGCCAAATACATTATCTCTTAGTTCAAAAGATATCATTAGTAAAGATGAAAATTCTAAAATTAGTAGCATGAAAAGTGAGTATAATTTATTTAAATATAATTAAAATAATTTATATATCTTTTCTATTAAATCTGTTTGGTATTTTTAAATATGTTAATATTCGCATAAATTTCAAAATTAAAAAATGCATTTTATTAGTTATTTTGTATCTTCAATTAATATTATTAATAATATTTCTCTAGATAATTTCTCTACTTAATTATTTATAAATTAATTTTAGTATTTAAAGAAAAAAAATTGAAATTTATTTTATATATTTATTATTATTCGTATAATTTTCATTCTTAAGAAAAGTCAAAGTGTTTTTTACAATGCATAACTGTCAATATTATTTTTAATGAATAAAATGCTCGTTTTGTAAATGAGAATTTTTGTTATTTTTTCCAATTAATATTTTTATACAAATAATAACTAATGATGTCGAAGCAAAATCATTTTGTCTCAAAATAATATACACTTCGATATTTCTGACATATACATTGATTTATTGATTATTAATATATTAATTTTATAGATTCATTTTTCATAAAAAATAATTACAATGTGTGCATACTATGATCGCAGCAATTAATATTAAATAATTCTAAAATTAATCAATTTTTTAGAGTGTAATTTACCCATAAATGTGTCGGAAGAAATTGATGTTAGTTTACCATCATCTACCCTAAGTCCACCGTTGAGTGCTCCGCCAGTACCTCTTATTCTTAACAATATATCAGAGGATACTCCTACAACAGATTCTATGACCCAGCAACAGGAAGAAGAAGATGACGATGATGACGTATTCGAAACTGAAAGCTCTACGCATATAGAAAATGAGACTAGTTCTAATAAAAGACGATGTCAATCACTTAGTTCATTAAATTCTAAGGAACCTCAAAGTCCATCTAAGGTATAATATAATATAATTTATATTATTTATAATTTTTTATTCCTTTATGAACTATTTTAATATTTATTTATAATGCATAAATATTGGTTTTAAACAGTACAAAATTATTCTTTAATTTTGATTAGAGCATAATTTAAAATTATATAGTTATTACTGTTATGATAAAATATAATAAGAACACGATAGATTGTAAATTTTTATTTCAAGTTTCTTTAATGAAACTATTTTTGTGATTAAATTCATTTCTTAAATATTTAATGATTTTTTATATATTTATACATACCACTTTATTATTAAACAATATATAATTATGATTTTTAAACTAATAATATGTTTATAATTATCAACTTTATTATTTCTTTATTTTTAGTAATTATTTTTTTTCAGATAAAAGATAGAATTCGTCGACCTATGAACGCTTTTATGATATTTTCTAAGCGACATAGAGCCGTAGTACATCAAAGACATCCTAATCAAGATAATAGAACAGTTTCCAAAATTTTAGGTGAATGGTGGTATGCCTTAAAACCAGAAGAGAAACAAAAATACCATGATTTAGCTTCAGAAGTTAAAGAAGCCCATTTTAAAGCTCATCCAGATTGGAAATGGTGTAGCAAAGATAGAAGAAAATCTTCTACAAACATAAAACTAAATGACATGCGTGTAAAGTTAAATAGTACGGGAGAAGAGCCTGATATAGCAGTATCCGATGATATCTCTTTTAATCCAAAAGTATTAGAAGAATCTGTAGCTGTAGTAAATACAATTTCTGATGAGAAAAAAACTCCAGAAGTAAGTTAAACATTTAAATAATGTTTTAATAGAATAATGTATGAAAAACATATATTTTGCTACTATAAGTATCATATGTTTGTATAAAATAAAATATGAATAATTTTGATTAATAAATATAAAATTTACTAATTTATATTTTATACGAGATTACAGTTAATTCTTTATATTTTTATTTAAATTCATAAAAATGGTTGTAGAATTGATATAGAAAATGATGAAAACTAATATTCTGTAATAATTAAAATAATTTTTTGTATAGATGTAACAATTATTAGTAATGAAAAAACTTACCATGCTAATAGTATTATATAAATATTTCTTTGAAATGTGCAATAAAATTAGAAGTTCAAATATCTGTTGTATTTAGTTATTTATTACAAATACTTAAATGTAAAGTATCGTATAAAAAATTTAACTTTAGAATTACATATTTTTGTTTAACATACCTTTTTTTAGAATTAAACTTTTTCAAAAGAATATATACCACGGTATTAAATTTAAGTCAATTCATTTACAAAGCATTATCAAATTAATTCGTCTAATATATATATACTTTTTTGAAAATTTTTTAGGTGAAAACCACTTTAAAATTTAATAATAATAGTATATGTTGTCTTATTTTAACTTAAAACAGTAATTCATTTATTAATACATTTAGCAATGTATAAATAATATTATTAAATCTAAAATTCCAACTACACAGATATCTGAGACTAAAAGATGAACAAATATCTATTATAATACAAAAATATAATATACATAAATAAAAATGTTCCATGGCATATCTGAAAACATAAATCACTTCGAAATTATTCAAAATATTGTAGTAAGAAAAATAATATATTTTTTATCAATTTTATTTAACAATAATTATATTTAGTATACATTTAAAGAAAAATTATGATTATACTAAAAAATTTTGCTTTTTTATGCATATCTGTATTAAAAAAATTTATTTGGATAAAAATGCGTTTTACTAATTTTGCTCTTGATTTCTCGCTCTTGTATATATTATTAATTTTTAGCGTATATATAGAGATTCACCTGAATTACAATTAATTTTCTCTTTCAAAGTGCCTTATTTACTCTACACCATCATTTTTCTTTATGAAAAATTATATTAAACTTATAAATGTATGATTTCCAAAATTTTCTTAACGTAGTTCATATTTATTTCTATCACGGCATATATTAACATTTTTCGTATACTTTTCTTGCTCCCGTAATAAATTGTTGAATTATTTAAATTCACTTTCATAAAAAGTAAGTATTACTGGAATGTTTTCCTTGCTTTCTGACTGTTTTATTTTCTTCAATACTGACTTCCAGAAAATTTCTAATATATGTGGTCTTAGCTTTCATTGATTGCTTCTTGATTGCCAATTTCTTGTACAAGAATTTCAGTTCTTGTCTTAAATCATTTATACGAAACTTAATGGGCTGAATTCTAAAATAGTCAAATATCGGTACAATATTGGTACAATACTAATTGATATAACGACAGGAAATATTGTTCATACCTGAACCACCGGAATATACTTTTAATATCACCTAGCTTTCTTAATGAAAATATGAGACTATCTATTTGCACTATTGTTTGAGAAGATGGTCGTGTGGCTGAATGATAACTGTGGAGGTTAGGTGGATATATTTTTCTTCCGCCTGTTAATAAACAATATCTTCAAAAGATGCATCTTAGTAGTGTTAGTCTCTAGTCTATAACTACATAATTCATGATTTTTTTGCATTCGGTGTTATTTACTTTCAAATGATACAGACATTATTCACCATGTAATGTCTTATTATTTAAATGTTCTGATCCATTGCACTTGCTTAAATTACTTGAAAAGTTTTTCATTATCAATACTAACTGTTTGCGAATAAATTCTAACGTGACGTAAGATAATCACCTTCAAAACTCGATAGAAATACTGATCATAGAATGCTTTTGCATATCATCAAAATATCTATATAATAATAATAATAGATTATTTTGTAAATTCATAGATCAATAACTTTTCCTCCTCATATAAATCTATTTTTAGTATAAAACCTCTGTACACGTAACAACCAGTGGCTTTCCGTAACAACTAATCCGAACAACCGTAGCTTATTGTATTGGGCATTCGCTAACTCACGTCAAAGGAGACTTACAAAAATATTTCATATCTCGAATAATAATAATAAGTATAATATTTACGTAAATTCATTGGTATTTTTATAAAAGAACTCTACATCGAGATAAAAATAATAAATTTTATTTATTATTAATCTATTTTTAATAAATTTATAAAATTCTCAAATTATTCAATTACAAATTCTATATTTGATAAAATATTTTCCCTTATTCTTTTATAAATTTTTCTTACTTTCATTTTTATCTTCGTGCGTAATTTCCTATTTAATCCAAAACTTGTATTTCATCAATGGGCTTTGAGTTTTACTTTATTTGTTTTCATATATTTAGGTATTTTGAACACAATAATGAAAATTAGAAAAATATATATACCTACCATTTCTTGAATATTAATTAAAATAATTTTTCTAATTTTATTTAAATAATGTAATACAATATATAATATATTGAGTAAAGATAAAAGGACATTAAAAATACAATTTGCAATGTACATAATTTACAATTCTATACATATATTTTTATTATCTACTAAGAGTTTTCTGAAATCTCTTCCAAACTTTTTGCGCCTGTTTTAGTAAATGTCTAATTATACAAATTCAAATTATATCCTCTTATTAACTACAAATTGTAGTTTTATGTGCTCTACTTATATTTTTATTAGATATTAGATGTATTTGTTAAAAATACATTACAAATACATCGTTTTTATAATTTTAATCATAAATTAATAAATTTTTAGTATTCATTTAGTATTTATTCATTATAATACATTTTACTGAGTTAAGTTTAATTTTATGTAATAATATATTTCTGTTTATAGTTAATCAATATTCATTCACATCGAATTCATGAAATCTCAAAAGATAGTGAAAAAATAAGATGTGATCTAAGACAGGATGAAGAAGCTAATGGTTCTGATGAAGATCAAATGGTTATTTGTGAAGAAATACCTTTATCTGAAATCGATTTAAAATGCAAAGATAAATTAACAGACAGTGATAATGAGGGCAGTTATGATGATCGTGTCAAGTGTTTTAAATTTTCTTCTGATCACATTTGCTTAAAAAAAGAAGAAATAACTTGTCGACCAAAACCGATAAAAGGTAAAAAAATTTAGGATTCGTTTAATTATAATCATTTTATAAAATATATTTAAGATTTAATTTTATTCTTTACTACAAGATATTTTATAAGCAAAGGATAACATAAAAAAGGTATATAATATTATAACGTATAATTATTATTATTATTTAAATAAATAATTAAGATTTTATGAAATTAAAAATTAATTTTTAAACAAAAATGTGAAATAATATGAATCATTTAAATCGTTTTGTTAATTTTAGTGTGATTAATTTTGTATAATATGTAAAGAAATGATATTCTATAGTACTACTTTTTACTATATTATAATCTATTTGAATCACTTTACCTCTAACTATTGAAAATTATATTAATCAAAATTGATTTTTTTATTATGTATATTATAACTTACCTAAAGATACGTTTGCCAATTAAGAATTTTAATTTATAAAATAGTTTAACATAAGTTTCTTAAAAATTATTATTATGTGGAATCTACTTTATCATAAGTATATATTATTTATAAAAAAATTAATAAATTCACTTTAAAAATTAGATAATAAAATTGAATTAATGAATACTAACAATAGAATAATATTATTATATAAGATTATAATTTACAAAATTAAGTTCGCAATCATTAAAATAAAAAATACTGTGTAAAAAAAAATAACACCATAAAAATTATTGGCAAGATGGGTGAATATGTGTTTCTTAATGATATAAAGTCTTTTAGTAATGTATAATTAGAAATCATTGTTAAGTCTATAAATCTATGATTTTAAGTTAACCTATCAATGATGTCAACAAATATACATAGTAAAACTTTTTTGTAATATATCCGATACGAGAAAGCGATTATAGTATTTTATAGAATACAACAATTATATATAGATATATAGATTATACTTATATAGATATAATAAATTAAAAAAGATCACGAGCAAAAAAAATAAATTTAAATCAAATAATTGTAGAAATTATTTTTTGAAAAGTAGTAAAAACAGCTAACAAAATAATCTAATCACCGTTTTGTACATTTACAAAAATTTAGTGTTATTATATTTGCAATAATATAATTTAACTATATATTTTATAAAAAATACAGATTTTAATATGAAAACAATTATAAAAAATGAACTTTTCTATAATTAATTTAATATATTTATCCAATCATTAGTATGTACCAAGTATGTAAAAATTATGTCTCGCATACTGTATTAGAAAAGTAGTTTATTGTATAGAAGTTGATCCTAAATGTATAATACAATTATAAAAAGAAAAAAATTGTATGGATTATAGGAACTGAGTTACTTAAATTCGTATTTAAAGTCCAATATAATTCTACAAATATTTTACATTAATTATTTCTGTTTCTTATGTGTTTTGTAACTCTGGATTTTTAATCAGTTTTAAACTGCTTTTATAACTTTTAGAAAAAAATAATTTAAATATTTCATAATCTTTGTAATTATGTAATTTATAGTATCATACGTTTTTTTATGTACTAAAACTGTGTTTAGATCTGCGATAAATATTACTCAAAATGCTTATTTTTTAAATATTTGGTGTATTTATATATTTACACGCAATTCTAAATATTTGTGTTAAAATGTTAATTTCGTCTAATTCTAATTTCTTTTACTTAAATTTTTTATTAAAGTTTATAGTCTTATGTTATTAATATTATTAATTTAGTAATATACGTAATATAGTAGATCTATAACAAGTGTCTCTTATTTTGAAATATTTTTTTAAAGATAAAATAACTTTATTTCAATATTTTACACTCTAAAATATATTATGAACATTATTAAATCATACTAAAATATATAATTTGTTTATGTCTTTTAATAATATGTTTTTGAAATTTATAGTTGATATTAATAAATATTTCATAATTACTACAGCTCGATTACCAATAGCAGAAGAAGAAGCGTCAAAATATTTTCAAGGTGCTAATAGTGAAGGCGGAAATGTATCTGTTCTTTCTACAAATTATCCATATTCGAGTCCAGTCAATCCAATGGGTATATCTGGATTTCAACCAACAGGTGGAGCTTTTATTACTATGCCTATCTCACCGAAAATTACTAAGTCAGAAACAATCAAATTTTGTGAAAAACAATTAACACCCAATTATATGTTAAATAATACTAGTTGTAATATAGATAATGAAAAGAATTTGTATTCTCCTTGCACATCACGTATTTTAACGAAATCAAATATGACAAAGCAACAGCTATTACATTATCCAGACAGAAACTTAACTACACCTAGTATACAAAAATCACAATTAACTTTAACAGTTCTAGATGATAAATCTCTTGCTATAACTAAAACTCAACAGAATCAATCATACCTTTCAAATGCAGCTCATTCAAAAATTTATTGTGGTGTTCATATTCCAATTACAGGTGCGTATTTAATACTTGCTTATATCGATTTATAATCTAAAATAATTTTTGTTTTTTTTTTAGAATCAATAAAAAATATTAATTCTCCAAATATTTCTTCTAATGACGGAGTTCAAACAAGCACTGTAATAGTTAGTAAATCATTCAATGTATTAGGAAATAATCACAATATTGTAAATTATCATACAATTTACCGTCCTTCATCGCAATTGAACAATTTAGATAAACGTAATAATGAGGTATCTAATATTCCATTTTATGGTAAGTTACTTTATTTACATTAAAATATTTATTAAAAACTTTTTTGTTACTTTTAATTTTCATATGTTAATGACTATTAAAGTGGTAATTAATTATATGATATCGTTAACAAATTCTTGCATATATAGCAAAAGTTTAGGTTTATTAGATCTTTTATATGCACTTAATATCAAAAGTCGGCTATGTATACAGTATACATGCACGAAGCATAAAATTATTTCTTTAGAAATTAATTTATTTAGCTATGTAAAATCCATTGTAGTACCAGTATCTTAACGTATATTTTTAAACTAATAGAATTACATAAATATGTTGATAACAATTTTTTTCTCTATTAAAAAAAATATATATGTTTATACGTCTGGATATACAAAATGTGATTTCAATTTTCAATTGTTAAATAAGTGAAAATAAAATTGTAAAACCGACGTGCATAAAGTCTACAGTTATAAGCATTATAAAATTTAAAATAAAATATCTTCTTTAGTGGGACTGTTTTAGTCTCTCTATCAATTTTATCACTGATAAGAGAATGTAAAATTAATTCATTATATATCAAAGCATAGTATTTTTAAGACTGAGTTAACTTTGACATAGATCTTTTAAAAAATACATAGAACATAAATAATTGCTTGCAAGAAAATTAAAAAATACTTAAAATAAAAACTCGTGGAAAAAAGGAGAAGGTTTGCAAAAGAAAAATAAACAAGTTAAAATAGAATGAAGAAGACTGAGAGTTTTAAATATCAAATTAATTAAATATTTCTCTGTATTTTGATTCTGATTCATATATTATTAAAAAATAGTATAAAAATAAAATAGATTTAAAACTTAGAATTGCTTGTAAATAAGAGAGCAACTAAATAAGAAATACAGTTTCAATTAAATATGGAAAGTATTTATAGTATTTATGTATAGTATTTTTAAGTGAAAAAGTAAAAGTAAGGTAAAAACTTTAGAGCGATTGTTTTCAAAATAAAAGTGTATCAGTAAAGAAATGAAATATATGTGAATTGATAAACAGTATACGATTCATTGGAATATAAATCTAAAACCAGATTAAAGTTGAGACATACTACTAGTAAATGGTCCTTATGAATTTATATCTATTACTTATTACTTGGTGTAGTTTGAACTACTCATCAGTTGACATCGTTTCAGAAAATAATAGAAATTATATTATTCTTTGAAATTAATGTATACTATTATACACTAATTTGACTAAACATGTATACAAATTATTTGTGTAAATAATATATAAATATATAAAATTTGAAATAAATATTTAATAACATTATTATACCAATTATGTAATACTATTAAAAACAAATTTCTATATTATATTTATACAACTCAAAAGACTGTCAATTACCTTTATCATTACTGAAAATACTAAGAGAAATTATATAATACAATTACATGCATTAATATATTATATATTATATATTATGTATTATACTTAAATATACCATGGTTTTCGCAGATTATTGTAATAAAGATTTGATTACTAGATATAAACATCTATTTTTTAGTAAATAATAAGAAAACTTATAAATTAATAAAATAATACTAGAATGTATAGAAATCTGTGTTATACAGTAATGGTATAAAGATGCTAATATTTGATTTTCATATTTTTTTCCCTTATAATTTCTTTATTCCGGATTTTTAATAAAATTTGATTAGAAATCAGTCATCTACAGAAATATCAGATAATAGATATTTATTAAATATTTATATTACTTGTTTTAAAACAATTATAAATTATTAAAACACTTGTATTGGTGCATTAATAAAATAATTCTTTCAATTATGTTTTTATTATGATTAAATAAAATTTTTACCTACGTATGTTAATTTATATTATTAAATTAATTTGTTTTTTAGTTTGAAATTAAGTTTAAAACGTTTTATACTAATTTACATTGGTTTGCAGGTAAACTTAATAATGCAGAACAAATTAGAATTTCAGATGATGCACATAAATTTATCGAAATAAATAATGATTTTAAAGAAGATTTTAAAACAGATAGCAATATAAAAAATACTACCGAAGTAATGCAAGATTTCAATGATTATAATGATAGAATTAATAAAGGTACATTTATGTTAGCACCTACACCCGCACAATTAGGGAAAGCGCCTTTACAAAAAAGACAATCAATGGGTAAAATGAATTTTATATATTATTACTAGATTATATGATTTATATATAATAAATGAAACTATATTTTTTTAATGCTTCTATAGTTTCACTATTTGCTTCATAACGTAAATTATTTAGAAATTATGTTTATATATGTTGAATATAATCACGAATAATTACAAATAAAAAAAAAATTTTTTAACATTTAGAGATTAATGCATAATTATTCAAATTAAATTTTTTATTTTTTCATCGATAACAAAAAATTTTGATTCAATTAATCCTATATTATAAATGAAAACTTTAGAATGTAGGTTTGTTATTATATTTTCTTAAAGGTAATATCTCTTGCATATGACTGGCGATTATCAATACTACATAATGTATTATTTAATCCGATTGTTTCTTATTATTCTTATAAAAATATATTTCCGGCTAACCTTTTTATACTATATTTAATAAATTTTTATTGTTATACATTTTTAACTTATTTATTATACGTATTGGCTCGGGATAAAAGCATAATTCTATTTCGATTATAAATAAAAATTTTCACAATAAGTGTTAATTTTCTATATGCAATAATGTTTTAATATATAATAATATAAGTGTATGTTTTTAATACGTAATAGATGATTTGGAATAGTAGACAAAAGGAAGTGATTACACAGCTAGAGTAATCCTTACCTCGAAAAAGCTTTAATGTTTCTCGCGTATCTGATACGATAGCTAAAATTCTGTCGAATGAGTCAAGCAATGTAATAATAATATAATTGCATATTGTATGATAAAACTTGGCTTACTTGTTGCATATGACATCATGATAAGAACAGTAAAGTACTTATTAAATTATAGCCACAGTGTTACTGAGTGATGTTTGTTTAATAAATTTGTTATACCTTGAGGATTTATTAGTCTTTTATAAATTATAATTTTGAACCTAATAATACCAAACGTTAGGGGGCAATATTTCACAATTAAACTTCTTTCATAAAACAGTCATCTCTTATATTACGCATTGAAGAAATCAAAATAGCCTGAATACACGAAAGAAATGCTTTATCTGAATAGTTCAAATATGCTGATATTATATTCAAGATAGTATGAAAATAGTATTCACCTCATCAGTATACATATATGTAAATGCAAAGTCATTATGCGTTTGATAAAAAAAAAGGGATGCTGCAAGGCTTTAAAAGTACAATTATACGGCTCTTTAGAACATGTTGATGAATTCTACGATTTAACCATGTCGAAATAGATACATTCTTTATGCATGTTGTCATTAATTTACTTCAAGTGCAAAAAAAGGAATAATTGTAACTGTCACGAACATTAAATAGTGTTCCTCATCGACTGTTGTACTGTGAATTCGTATTATGGACTAACGTGATCTGTACGAGGGCGATTTATATGTCGAACTCAATCACCATTTGAAAGTGGATGAATAATACAAAATTCGGTGACGACGATTCTAAATACCTGAATAAAAATACAAATTACAAATCTTAATCCATACATATGTTACGTACCTTACAAAAAATAATTTGTAGTATGTATGATGAAAGAGATCAGTCAAAAGAGGTATGAATCCAAATGAAGAAGATAATCATTATCGACAAAATAAACATAACAATATTTTAATTTGAAATTTTCCGGCAATTTCGTTAGAATTTTCCAGAAGATTTTCCAATAATATGAATTTTTTGTAATCTTGCATTTTTTAATTTTTTTTTAATTAAACTCATAAGTGTAAACAATCGAGTCTAGTGCAAAAAATTTTAAATTATTGAGTTTCTTGTATAGCAAAGAATTTAAGCATGGATTATTTATTATGAGTAGTAAATTGTCATATAATTAACAACTTTTTTAATAAAATAAAAATATATTAAATTAAAATTAATATGTTTCTTAATTTTGAATATTCTAAATTTCAATTTTCAATAAATTTTGCATTTATAAAGAGTTATTATCTTTATAAAAAATCTACACGTTAACAGAATATTATTTCAATTTTAAAAACAAATTTTTATTGATTTTAAAATTAAATAATATTCATATAATTAAGTAAAAATTATGATACAATAATATTTAATACTGTATATTTTTTATTTAATTAATGAATAACAATGTGAATTTTCTTTCAAAATTCATTTATATAAATAAATAAAATTTAAAAATTAATTACAATATATTTTTTTTTTCGTCTCTCAGAATTTCATAGTTGGTAAAAGGAAAAGTCAGACAATAAATAATAAATATATAAATTAAAAATTGCACTTTTAAACGATATATTTTATTAACTTATATAAAGTACTAGCAAATGAAGATCTAATAAGTCATGCTGACGTGTATACACTATATGTAAAGAACAATTTGAACGATACGATTAAAAACACAGTATTCAAGAAATAACTAAAATTAACATAACTTATGAGCAAGTGATTGTTATGTTAATTATTACTTAACGTTATATACTACAGAAAAATAAAATTAAAAATAAAAAATAACTGCCAAGATATTGTACGCGTATTTATTTTGATAATCTTATTAATATTTGGAATCGAAAGACTTAATTTTATTAATATTTTATAGTAAATTTTTTATCAATAATATATAAATTGAGTTTTTTATTATTTCATAATTTAATGTATTAAGATCTCACTTTGCATGCTTAATCTTTACTACGTCTGGTGATTTTAAAATTTTCAATTTGTTATTGAATTTATTGTATATTTATAAAGAAAGAATATAAATAATATATATCCTAAATTGTATGATTTCATTTTAGTTTCTTATGCCATAATCTTCAAGAGGCAAAACTAATTTTAGTACATACTGAATGATATACATTTAAAAAAATTTTGTATACGAAATTTAAATTATGCATTTAAAATTATTTTTATTTGATACTTTTTATTTATGTAAATGTTTATGGTCGCCATAATATATATTAGATATAGGAAAAGGATAAAAAAAACTAAGCACATTTAAATATTCTGAAATGATACATTTTATTTTTCAATTTTCAATCCGAAAACAATGAATATATATTCAATGTTCTTAAAATCTCGTACATAAATATATATATATATATAAAGAAATATATTTTAATTAACTTTCATTTATATATGGTATTGTAAAGTTAACGTAATTTTTTTTACAGCAGTGCCTTGCTCATCACTTAAAGTAGATAAGCATTTAGAAAATTCACCACAGATCATTGATAATCACTCATCTTTGAGCATTACACATATCTCAGATTCACAAGAAAAACTATTAAATGTAACAGATTCTTCAGCTTCTCCACCAACTTGTAATAAAAAAATTTCTTTCTTTAAGAAAACTATAGAGGATGGAATGGACAGGTAATTAATAATATCTAATATTTAGTTTTCACATAGGACATCACAATGTTTTATACTAATTAAAAATCTTAATTTATATTACAATAGAAAATATTGAGAAAATTAACTTTTATTTAAATAATAAATTCCTTTGATAGAATTTTGATATTTTAATATCAAATAAAAATTGAAATCTAATTATTTTAAATATTTTATTTTTATTAATTTTATTATAAATGTGATTTACTATAAATTAGAGATTTATAAAATACAAAATAATGCAATAAAATGAAGTTTATTCTAAGTTTTATAAATCTAAAAAAACGAGCTAGTTCATAATGTATGTACTAACAATAAATAATATATTTTCATGAATTTATATTATATTTTAATAAATTTATATTTATTTAAGATTGTTAATTACAAATTGAGAATAAAATTGGACATATTTTAATACCGTTATTGTTTATGATATCGATGAAAATAATTTTAAAAAATATTTCAAAGTAAATCAATGAATGCAAATAATCAATTTTTTATATATCTTACATAATTATTTCTAATGTGTTGTTTTTTTCTTTCTTATTTTTTATAAATTTTTTATTCCTGAATATTTTCCCTATGTATTTAGACTATTCTAATCTATCTTTTTTGTGGTATGTCTTGATTATTATCTATTTTATTACCATACCTATCTGCTTTATTTTTTTTATAATCCTGTTATTTTGTACATTAACCAGGATTTGTAATGTAATATTTGTAATTTTAATTGGATAAATATCATTTTCACATTTAGTTAAAAATGTACCCAAGTATTCTGCTTATATTCTCTTATAAAATTTAAATATAAACCGAATTATCGTATTTAGAATCAAATTTAGCACTTTTTTGTTTCTAAAGAATGATTACAATATTTAATTATTGCTGAATATGATGTTGTCCATATATAAAATAAATTTTTTGTAATACGTAAAATAAATAATTCTCATGTAGTATCATAGCCTATTCATGTTACAATATTTCAATATATTGTAGATTCAAATCAACGCGTTGTCGTAATTTTCTCTATATAATAGCTATTACTATACCTGATATTTATTATTGGTCTTTTAATCAAAGTGATTGATAATCCCAGTGTTCATGTTCTTACTATGTTTGTAACTACGTAATCTTTACTTATTTTTTTCTAATTTCAATTTTAGTTGCATTATCTAATATTAATTATTCCACACCGTTTATGGTTCTTTTGCCCTTCAGCTTTATCGATTTACAATAACCTCTTTGTTTTTATTTGGCTTATAAAATTGTATCGAATTCATATCCATATAATGATTCCTTTAATATATTAAAGGAATTAAAACATTATAAAGTAATTTAAATTAATTAAAATTATTATAAAGTATCTACTTTATAAATAATAACAAAATTTATTCTTTGCAAATATTGCTAATAACTTTTATCATCGTTAGAGTAACGGCTTGCTTCTTTTAAGATATTGTAATAGATATTGTTATGGTTACCCTTTTATATTTTACCTTGTTTGAAAGAATTAATATCACCTATAAAATCATAGTTATTGTTACGGAAAATAAAATTTTATGAAAAATTTGATTGAATTATTACACTTAAATTTGTTTTAACGAAAAACTTCAAATTAAAGTATACATTGACTTTTGTTTTTCAAAAAATAAAGTAAACATCATAACTTTTATTAATTTATATATAAGTAATTGGTATTAACACCAACTTAACAAGATTTTATTGACAATATATCGTTTAAACTGACGATGACTTGAACATTTTATTTATTTTTTGTTTATCGCAGGTGTAATTATCGTTATAATTTTAATTTAGTATCTAATTTTTTAGAGTGCTTGAGCAAGTAAACTTCAGAGAAAAATTTTCATCTTTGCCTGAGTTCAAACCAGAAGATATTCATAGTCCAAGTGCAATTAGTTTAAATACACCAACTACAGGAAATAATTCAAATAACTTTCAGAATTATCGAAGAAAAACTTTACCAGCACCACTCCGATTAACACGTAATTATTTTACTTTGACTTATTATTACGTTGAAATTTTTAATATAACAGCTATAATTTATTAGTAATATTTATTTTGTTTGTCAATATATTATTTAATACAATTTTTATAATACAATATGACCAACAATTTAATAATGCTAAATTAAATTTTTTTAAATAATAGTAAACAAAGGGCAATTTTTACTGTATTAAAATAGAAATATACGATATCAACATTTTTTTAAAACTAGTGGTACGTAGAGGAAATTCATTTTTATAACATACAATAATTTTATCAATTAATTAAAAAAATTTTTAAATATGATCATAAACTTTTGCGATCCAAAGTTATAATTTTAATAATATTAAAATTAAATTACATATTTCTAATGATGAAATTGTATTTTTTTCTATTTATTATCAAAGTATGTTAATCGATTAAATGTCTATTCTATAATATTATTGTCCTTGATATTTTAAGAAAAATTAAAAATTATAAAATTGAAGTTTTAGAAACAGATAATTATGCATAAAACACTAAAAAATCTAATAATATTAATTTTTACTTGGCAATTTAAAATTTTTTTTATTCTTTATTAATGTTGTACAAAATATTTACATATTTTATAATTATAAAAATTTTATATTAAATTGATACTGTTAATATAAAATATTTAATTGTGTGATCAATATTTTTCAATTTCAATAGTAGATGTTAACTGATATTGTGATTCTAAAATATCTCTAGATCCATATATTCTAGCTCATCATAATAATTGCTGATTGTTTTAAGTATAAACTTTTAAATAATAATTAAGCAGATCATTTTCTTAAGAATCTATTGAATACAATTAAAAGTGTAATGTAAAAAACTGATTCATATCGTTCAGATGTAAACAAATCCTGATTAGCCATTATTGTAGGCTTTTTGAGTAATTTTTTTCCATATGACGTTTTATATATTAAATTTAGAAATACTAAATTATGATTAAATTATTCTTAAATATTATCTATGACATTGTTGGGGATTTCACACGTATTACGGGCGTCACCGTGATTTTATGGACACAGCTAGCAACTCGGCGCTTTCGAAGACCGATACGATTTGGGTAGGTTCAATCACCTCTATCATTCTACCTCGTTGTTGCTTAACGCTTCTCCCGCGATATTCTTATTTCCTTTAGTTTTCTCCTTTTAACAACATAATACTCGAGATATATCATTTTAAAATTATATTTGTTGCTGTATAATTTCAGATTTTTTTGTATTTACTATATATTAAAATTTAATATATAATAAAAAAGATTTTAGACAGCTTTAGTTGTTTCTATATACCGGAACTTAAAAAATGTTTGCCATATGGCAACATTTTTTATAATAAGTGATGAAGCGTTAGAGATCGTATAGGAGAAAATAATCTCACCAACATATTTGTATTAAAAGATTATATTTGTATTAAAAGTAGTTTATTAAAGAAAATCTAAAGCAAAAGAGTACTTTTTAATTACAATATAAATTGTATTTAAAACTAACAATTGATACACTTTAAAATATATTTTTTAATTCATTTAAGTACATAATACATACGTTTGTTAAATGCAGGCAAGCTGTTTGAGAATAAAATGAGTTCAAGATAGAAAATTGAGATGATTAACATTGAGATTTTTATTTCATATTTTAAATTTTTAGAGACGTATTGTCTTTGATATTATTAAAAAAGATAATTTAGTATTTTACAAAAGAATTCTATTTTTCTGGTTTTCTTCTTTTTAATAATCGTAAAAAAATATCAATTAATCTGTAATGGTAGTTTCATAAGTTTATGTATTGGTTCATGGATAATAAAGGATATTGTTATCTTGTTTTGTTCAAATATATATTCATATGCAATGTATCAACATACCATAACAATATTTAATAAAATTATTTCACTATTTATATGTTTAAATATGCAATTGAAGAGAAATAAAAATTCTAATTCTTAAAATTTTTTTAATACTTTATCTTATAAAATATTGAAGCATAAGTAAATTTTTTTATTAAAATTGTCTATTCTTGTTTTATTTCTTCCCAATAATATTTCTCGAAAAGTTTTATATGATAATTTATATTAAATGTACTCATTTATATAAAAGTTTTTTAAAAATATATTTATTCGCTTTCATTTTCTAAACGGCAAAGAAATATAATGTTTTTCATTGTTTTTTTAAGTGTTAAATTTAATCCTTTTTCTTCGAACCAAAATTTTTTTGTTACATTTTAAAAATTCTGTTAAAAGAATTTTATTGCATTTGATTTACAAATATTTTTAATAAAAGTATTTTTTTTTCAATAAATTATCGGTAAATTGTGAATTTATTTTATAAATTTAATAATTCAAATTATTGAATTTATTTTATAAATTTAATAATTCAAATTATAAGTCGTAAATAATAATCTAAATGAGAAAGCAAAATTATAATAATTAGAGATTCCTGTATATTATTGCACTACACACAATCTACAATCTTTTCTTTTATTATATTAAATACTTTATATCTGAGTGAAACAAAAAGATATTTCTTTTTTTCAACGATAGCAAATAATTTTTAGTTTCACATAAGTGGCTTAACAAATATAATTGTTTATTATACTGCAATAATACGTTACATATTATATAAAGCGTTAAAACTATTAAATTTATCAACAACTGCTTTTTATTATTATGAACTGTTTTTTATTATAACTATTTCAAATTAGATTTATAAAAGATTTCCTATTATTAAAATCAAATTTTACAATTCTAAATGTGATATTTTAATTATTATTAGTACCATAAGGAATCAATTATTTTATACTAGTTTAATATTGATTAATTGTATTTCTAACTACGTATTTAATGTACATATAACCACTATTTATGATGCATTCCATCGGTAAAATTATTATTAAATATATTTTTAACTATATTCATTTTCTGAAATATTATAAAAATATAGTTTTCAAAATCACTATTGATTCCTATGTCACTTAAAAGTGTAATTAATAATTGTTTCTCTTCTATATTTTCTATATGAATAAATAAGTTTTATAGTATTAACTTAAACTTGATTTCAATGAATAAGAGAGATATTAACTTATTGCCTTGTTTAAAAGCTCTCGTTATACCAATGCACGTTGAAACTGTCAGACCAATAAAACACGTAGTAGAGAAATTAGAAAAATTATGGATTGCCAATGAGAAAGATATACTGTTTCGATACTAAAGAAATTTACTTTCCAAACTACTACATTAGTTTTCTATTAGATCAATATTTAATTACCAAGCAAATTCTGCTAATCGGTAATTAATTCAAAGAATCTCAGAAAGAGATCAATGAAAATTGTCTGGCCGATTCGGTTGAACATTTAATACTATGATGTTTAATTTTTCTTCATAAATTATCATAATTCAACGCTATTACTAAAATCGTTAAAAAATTAAGAAGAAATTAATGAATAAAAGCTAATAATTTTGGAGCTAACGATTCTCAAAGAATTTAATATGCTCCGTGATTTACAATCTTGGTATGTGTTAATTTTTATTTTATTTAGTACACACTATAAACTATCAACGTGAAGTGGAAAATCTGTTGCATGAGAGAACTAATTAGGTAAATTGAATATTGTCTACTTAACCATTTCAGAATGCAGAAGAAATAATCCTTCCATTTAATGATAAAAAAATTATAATATTCTAAATGTAATTTTTCTTTTTTTTTTTTTTCATTATTAAAATGTTTATGGGTTGATTTCAAACAGTCTGAGCCTAAATATAGCTATACCTTCAAATATCTTAATATAAATTATAAATGTATTGGTAAATATACATTTCAATGCTGTTACTACAAGCTCATTTGCTGTTTTAAACATTAAATGATGAATCGCAAAAGAGTTTGCGGGTATTCACTTACAAGATCTTTGGGTCTATTTTCAAAAGTCTATATATATCAATAGCAACAGAGCACTACTAGATAATACTAAAAAATAATAAAGTATATATATAAAATACACTTTCAGTTGAATAATTGTACCATAAAGAAGAATGTCAGAAAATAAAAGTAGATCTGTTATCAACAATTCTTCATTAAGTGAAATATGTACTGAAATATTTTTATAAGATTTATAAGGCAATTAATACCCATAATATTAATATTAAATGTACAATTTACAATTACTATATACAGATAAGTGCTTGTACAAGTATTGTTCAGATATATAATCCAGGCCAAACTAGTATAACACTGACATTATATATATTTCTTATATTAGCATATTTAAAAATAAATGTTTATATTATTTAAATAGTAATAAGAACATTCCTTAAATATAATAAAGTTTAAATTTCGGAAAAGTACTTAGTTTTATTATACAGCGATAAATGAACGTGCATTATATACGTAGATACGTATTGATGTCTATTTTTGTTAACATTCCCTCTATTACGTTTTGTAAATTCGAATATATTATTAATAGTAATTATTTTAAAATGACTTATATTTACTTCAAGATATAATTGTATATACAATTTTACAGTTGTTAGATATTTTAGGAGTGTTTATTATATTAGTAAAATGCCACATTTGAAATATCCAAAATCCGCATAACCACTAATAATTTTATAATTCTTACTGACTTGTAGGAATATTTTTTTACATTTTTAAATTTCTATATTCTGTTTCTCATTAACTTTTTTCAAATATTTTTTCAGAGTTTCAGTATATATTAAATTTAAAGAAATTTCTTGACTATATACTTTTTTTAAAAAAGTTGTATTGTAATATTCACAAATATGTACTCAAATTAAATTATCAATAACATTTTTTTTAATTTTAGTTCACAAGGAGGATTCTAATAGTTCAATATCAATCACACCTAATACAAATACGAGCATTAAACTTACTGGTAACACATTTTTTGGTCCCGATTTTAACATTGAAGAATATCAATCTAATTCTGAAACAAATGATAATGATAACAACTCACCACAAACTCCCAAAACACCCAGTAGTGCGACAACAAGTATTGGAAGAGAAAATGAAAGAGGACATAGAAAAATTCTTGAACAACGAAGACAACTTGTTATGCAACTTTTTCAAGAACATGGTTACTTTCCGTCGACTCAAGCAACGTCAACTTTTCAGTCTAGACACGCAGATGTTTTTCCAAATAAAACAAGTTTACAGCTTAAAATTCGTGAAGTTCGCCAAAAACTAAAAGCTAATTGCACACCTATTAGTGCCAATAATCTGATCAATTTACAACCTCAATGTGAAGTAAATACAAATAGTAGTATGTATTATCTTTTCAATTGTAACACTTATTATTAATTTTTTCTTTTGATTTTTTTCAAAATAATTTTTTTATTGTATAATTTAAATTTTAAATTAATTGTCTAATGAGATATCAAGATATATTCATATTTAAAATAAATAATACAAGGAAATTTTTATTTTTATAAAATTATATATCTGTTGGAGATGCTGATTTTTCAAAAAAAAAAAGAAACTGAATGTCGGATTGACAATCATTTAATTTTTACGAGACAGGACATGAAATAAAAAATTAGGTTTGTGAGGTAGATGTAAATAGAAAGTTTAATACAACAAATAATTGATAATTTTCTTTTAAACTATTTATTAACCAAACACAGTGATGGCTAGAAAAGAAATAATGTTAGTACTATATATTCAAAATGTAATTTATCTATGTTAAAAATGATAGAGTACGATTTGTAATTTCCTTCATTGAGTAATAAAATTAATAAGTCTTAGAAGTATATTGAAGTTATTCGACAAAAAAGCCAAAGTGAAAAATACAAAGAACTTTACTACAAGTATGTTGAAACAAAATAATACATACATATTAGAAGAATAAAGTTGCTAGCTTTCATGACAAACTGTTGCATATAATTTTGAATAGTAATTAATATTTTAATAAATAACTTTTAAGATAAAATTTTAAAAGTATTAATAAATATTTATTCCATAATATTAGCTATAAAACTGAATAATAATTAAGTACATTGTACAATGATAGAGTTTTTGTAAGGTAAAGTATTAAATTATGAACGATATCTAGAATTTAAAAGCTAAGAGAATGCATTGAAAAATTATATTAATTATGCTGATTTATTTTTAAAAGAATTCTATATCTAAATACAAAATTAGGATAAAATTATAAATTAATTATTTTACCTGTATGAATATCAAATTTATAAAATTAACGAGTAATCCTTCAAGTAATATTCATAAATACATACAAGTTATACTAACTTTTTAGCAGACATAACTTTAGCAAGTGGTAGCTTGTAAAAATAAAATCTTATCTATATGTTGTATATTAATTTTATTATAAAATTATTAAATGCCTATTCTGTTTCCATTTTGTGTATAATAAGTAGAAATTGAAAAAAAATCAACGAAAATTCTTGTACGCATTAATTGTTCATATTGAATACATTCAAGCAAAAATAAATGGATGTTAAATAAGGTAGAACATTACCGCATACTAGATATACTTTATATACAAACATTATATAATATTGTTGTATAATATTTAAATTTTAGATATACAAATAAACATTCTAGATTATTATAACAAAAAATATTCCTTAACTTGATACAAGATAATACGAGTATAAGTACTTCATTAACTTCGATTTTAATTTTTTCCTTACGACTATAAAGTTATGTAGAAAGTATTAAGTACAACTCATCTAATCAAGATTTTACTTTAAAAAGATATCTGATATACGTTATTTAACGTAAAATTAATAAATTTGTAATATCCTTTGAAATTTTTCCTTTTATAAAGAAAAAATTATAATCTTATTTATAATACTTCTAATCGTGTTTTTTACTATCATTATTGATAACGTTTTGAAAAGCTTATTTTATGTATAGTGTATAAACCAGTAAATATTTTTAATAATGATTATAAACTTAAAAAAAACTACGAAGATTTTATAAAATATATATCATGATTAATTTTATAAATATCATTTAGTTTTTCACAGCTGCAAAAAAAAAATCAAAACTGAATATTTCTTTTTTAGGAATAAAGAATCTCTCTTGGTTTGAATTAAACAGAAAAATATTCATTCATTAAAAACAGTTTTATATTAATAATAGTTTTTATAGTATTAATTATTAAATTTTTACAAATTAAACTTCATATTATCACTTGTACTAGTATTTATAATATTAAAACAGTATTTATATTCTTTATTTATTTTGTAAGTAAAAGATCTATTTTTTATTAACTATAATTTAAGACTATTCTTCAACAAAGAACAGAAACATTTCATGAAATAAATTAAAAGAACTTATGAATATTAGATTATTTGTAATTCCTCAATATTGTGGCATTTAAAATTTTCAATGAATTAATGTTGATTTTATTCAATACATTTTTATATTTTATACGAATGATTAGTTACATTCTTATATTTGATTACATTTCTCAAATTCTCTATAATTATTTTGATATATTATAAAATTTAAAAAATGCCTAGTGGTGTCGATTAATATTGCGGTTTTTAATGTTACCTCATTTTTTGCTGAAAGTTTATTCCAAAAATGTAGTTAAATGCGAATTAATATGAATATCTCTTAATTATAAATAAATATAATAAACTAATTATTATGAGCTAAAAATAGGATTGATGTACATTTATAATGTAAAATTGATAATTCGATTCGACATGTGATTAAAATATATCTTATACTTTATTACAAATTAATAAAAAATAGATATCTATTTTAATGTAAGAACCATTTTTTTATGCTATTTTTTTAATATTTTTTTCAAGAATTTAACATTTTGAAATGAAATTTTTTATTCATCTTATGCGATTAAATATTTCCCTAAATCATTAAATTCTTTATTATGTTTTTATTATATTTATTATATATCCACCCAAGTTGTAAATAATACTAATTTCATACTAACTTATTCATGTTATTTTACTGTTATAACTTGTATGTTCATGAACCGCGATATCGCTTGAACCATTATGCATAATTTAAAATTATTTATGCACTTAATTAATTGAAAGATTATAATATGGTATGAGAATTCAAAAATAATAATCTCATAGTCTTTAATCCGTCAGAAAAAAATTATTTTTTATACATTAATATCTATTTATGTTGATTTACATATATATCATTTTTATTGTATCAATCTTAAGTTTATGATGTATATTTTGCCAATTTTTAATGAGTAGTATACAACTTAATTTTACCCTACATTACATATTAAACTTTAAAGTACTGAATAGTCTTAATATATATATATTCAAATAATATCATTTATAAAAGATCGAGAAAGAGAAAAAATTTATTAAATAAAATGATTCCATTCTTTTTTCGATAGACCAGAAAATATTTCGGCTTAAAATTATTCATATCTTATTAGCTTGTCTTATCAGATTTCAATTTCATTAACAATAAACAGTTAAATTTTCTCTCGATAATGTATTTTTTAACTATACTTTAAACAAATATTAACTATTCTGTATTTTGTTGATGTATTTAACTTAACTTTATTTACAATTCAAGATAAAATAACACTATAGAATTTCTTGATGTAAGTACATGAGTCTAAACTACATGCATATATTTTTAGATCTATTATATTTAATAATTCTTTCTGACTAAAGTTTATAAAAAAGCTTTTATCCAATTATTCCATTGAATGTAAAATTTATCAATGCCCAAATTCATTTAGTTCTTTTCCTTAATAGAATTTGACAGTGTGACATTAATAAGTAGATACGTTGTTTTAGACATAGAATAGAAATAAAATCAGTTGTAATACCCATAGCATAAAAGTTTCCAAGAGGAATGAGAATTTATAAAGAAACTACGTAATCGTTAGTAGCAATATACTTGAGGTCATCTGGTTATTCTCTATCAAGTTATCTAATTTACATACTGTTGGACACAATTTTAACAATTCTCGTATCCGAGAAAGTGGAAAAATCGCTATCAGGATACAATATCGCCAAGAATCTATCAGAATAGATTTATCAAGCTCTTAAAATTTGAAATAGCGATTGATTGTACAATATTTTATCTTTTTTAATCTTATTATTTACCATTCATGTTTTTAATTATCCGCTATAGTTCTTGTTTTAAACGAAATAACTAATTGGTTCATTTCATTTCATCGTTTACAATTCATGATACATAAATTCCTTTCTAATCAATCATAAATGTTCAAGAAATATTCACGGATATTTCTTATAAATTTGCAAGCTTTTTATAAATTTCCTTAAATAAATCACAAGTCTCTGGCGACACATTTCATCTACCGTGAATATTTAATATTCCCCGAGTTGTTAAGAGCTGAAAGACTAAAATTTATTCGTGTTATTTACAAAATTTTTACATTAATGTGTTTTTACGTTTCATAATTCTTTTTTATATTTATTTTTATAAATCTACTTTTATTCTTTGCAGAAGATCACAATATCATATCTTTTTCTATTTTAATTGTGTTTGTTTTATTCTTGTTTTATTCTTTAAGTTGTTTTCTGTTTTTATTGAAATTTCATTTGTGTGTGTGTGTGCGTACGCGCGTGTGTTGTAATTTATGCAGATTGCAACTGATTACTGTAAAAATTAGTATCTAAAAGAAATAAATTAGTACGTAAGTTTAAGAGTATCTAAATTTCCTTCCGTTTACTTTAATCGATTTAATTCGTTCTTGTATTTTATGCCATTTTTATTTTATTTAATACTGTAGAAATATGTTTGCTTAATTTTATTTATTTTAATTTAATTTAATTATTTAATTATTCATTATAGGACAAATATATGTAAACTCTTAAACAATGACAAATATTATAACTAGCCGAGATCTTTTATTGTGACTTATAAGTGATATTTATTTTAAAATCATTCTAGTTTTATGATACCTGAGTGATATAAAAAATTACTTTCAAAAATTTTTTATGCGATTAGTATTAAAATATCATTTTTAAGCTTCTATTTTTATAGAGAACTTTGAATTTAATATTGAAAATATATTAAACCACAGAGATTATCAAAAAATCCATTTTTATAATATTATATAAACTTTAATGTTAAAGATTATTAAAACAATGTAATTGTTTTTATTAAATGTGCAAACTTATTCAATATAATCATAACTAATTCATTTTATTATTAAGTGTATATATAATTCCTAAATTTTTATGTTTGTTCCAGGTAATTCACCTAATATAACACCATCTAATGGTGTTCCATTTTCGCTACCTGTTAGCAGTAGTGGTAGCTAACACTCAGAAATCGACTGTGATATTCCTTTAATAAAAAAGTGTGCTAGGAAGTATGAGTGCGTAATCATACTATGAAATTAAAACATCTGTTTTCCTGTTATTGCTTTAGATCTTATAAAATGCTTCAATTCATTTATATAATTATTCATAATAATTATTATAGATAAATGAAAATTATACAATTTGTTAATTGTGCATCTTAAACTATAGTAGTACTTGTGAACGAAATTAAAATTTAGAAATTCGATACATACATACTTGCATTAATACACATACGCGTGCATACACGTAAATAATATTGAATCAAAGCTCACAAAATCCAAAATAAAAATTATTAAAAGTTTATAAATGTTAAAGGATGTTTTGTGATCAAAATGCGTTATTAAATTTTGTATACTTTCATTTCTAATAGCTCACAAACTATTTTGTTATCAAAAGCAATGTTTTAATAATACAATTATTTTTAATTACATAATTATTTTTATTGATTGTTATATATTATAAACTTTTAATTTCAAATTAAAAATAGATTAATAACGTTTAAAAACAAATCTTTTTTAAAGATTTCATGGAAATTTTAACCTTGAAGATTTAATTTTATCTTATTTTATTATACAGACCTTGGTTTTATAAAAATAACCAGTATGTAATAATCACATAATAAAAATTATTCTTTTCCTACATACCGGAAAATTATTTGCTTCCACTTCATAGTAATTGTTTTTTCAAATATAGTATTAAAAAATCTTCTAACGAGTATTTTGATATTTTATTTATATATTTTTATTTCTGATTTATACATTACAAAATATTTATAAATATTTTTCAATATTTATATAAATTATTAAAAAATATAGTACCATACCGATTTTATTTAAAATTGATCATTTTATGTATAAATTATATTTTAGTGATTAGTTTTTTCATGAAGTGCTTGTGAACTAGTAGTTCTAAAAAATGAAAGTATGGCAATAAATTTGTCAAACTGTTTATAATGACATCACCAAATTTTAATCAGTTTGAATTTGTTATCTCATCAATTCAAATAGACTATTGGTAATATGCGTCTATGCGCATGTACGCGCTTGTGTATGAACGCATGTTGATACATATACGTTTCTACGCATCAGTAGATTAAATAATAGTATAAGTACATATTACGACCGTAAAAATTGTAAAAAGTACAATCTGAAAATATTAATCGCAGTATATAATAAATAATTAAAATAATATGTATCTTTTTGAGCAAATAAGCGTTACAATACTTGTAAAATATGGAATATTATAAAATTGAGTAAAATTTGAGTATAAATAGAAGTAATGAAATATATTTTATGAATTTTCACTTTTTTAACTACATTTAATGAATAGAATCGTAATTTATTATTCTTACCCAATAAATCAAGTGTACCCAAATATCCTATAATATACTTATTTTATTTTAATTATATTTAAAAAAATTGTTTTTAGTTAATATATAATTTTCTGCATAAGAAATATAAATAAGCACTACTACAAAAAAAGGTTACCGAAAGATTTTGAATAAAATTTATTAATAATTGTGAATTGATGAATTCAATTAATAAATAAACTTAAGATAAATCAAACAAAAATTCTTATTGGTAACTACCATTGAACGATCAGTCACACACTAATAAAATTAAATTTAATTTATTTTGTGACATTACCTCTGCCTAATTTTCTTATTTGACTTTGATGACAAATGTTAAGAAAATATTAATATTAATTATAAAAAAATATAATTTATGTATAGAATTTCTTAAACATACTATAATATTTTAAATAACCGATTAAAAACTTTTTTCATAAGATCATTGTTATTTTTTGATTTTAAAAGATTTTATGAATATTTAATTTTTTTTCGTATATCTGTGCTAAAAATACGAAATATTTTTTTATACAAAGATCAATCGATTACTTTTTAATTATTTTTCAATTTATATAAATATTATACTTTATCTCTTGTAAAAAAAAATAATCGCTTTCATGTATTTTATATATTTCACAATTAAATTTGCAATTTAAAATGAATTTATTAAAAAAGAAACAACTTTTGTCAAAACCAATAAAACAAAAAACCTGAAGGATTAAATAAAATTATCTCGTTTTAATTTATTTATGATTTATAATATAAATATCTTCCTTTTATTAAATATAAGCTTATAAGATAATAATAGCTTCTGATTACACGTATATACAAATTAGAGCATTACTTTTATTTTAATTATTATGAAGTAAAAGCGAAGAGATAAAAAAAATTTCTATGATTAATATTTTGAAGTCGTCTATTCGTCGTTAATATACAACATACTGTTTCAATTTCTTTTATTCCGTACAAAAATTAAATTTATATATGAAGTAGAAGGTGAGTAAGAAAAGTAACAAGAATCTAAAAAATAAAAAGAACAGGAAAAGAGGAAAAGAAATAGTTAATATTGCCTCCTTTATCTTTTTTATTTCAATTTTTATTTCAATTCGCATCATATTATTTTAATTAAAGGTATAATAAAAGGGTATTGATATTCGTAGTATCACCTCACGGAATTCTGTGTTTGTTAGCCTAATGTATTAATTATTTTTTATACACAAATTAGGATTTTATTTAATTAATTTTATTAATTATTTGCTATGTAATGTATTTTAGTAATTTATTTCAATTCTGTTACATTTATTTATTTGAATGTTTTAATTAATGAGATACTAATGACGTCTTAGAAAGTAAAAATAAGCGTCATTTTATATTTTATCATAAACATTTAATGCATCTTAAATGGCCAACAAAATTGTATATGAATTTTTACATTAAGAACTTTAAAAGAAAATAAGATACAATTACTGCATTTCACATAGAGTATTGAAAATCCAGCGTTTTAATATTGTTTTTCAAATACAACAGATTTACAAATATAATATTAAAAAGCAAAATAGAGAAGTAAAACAGTTGTAGATATTGCAAAGGTTTGTTTAATTTTTTTTACATAGAAACAAACTATTTTTCTTGTTAATAGTTTAATATATATTAAACTGGATGTTGGGTATCAAATTTAAATACTATTTACTTTCTTCTTTATATTAATATAAATTGTATTTATATTCGCCTCGTACAATTCTTCTTTGATGTTTAATTTACATGCTTTCCGGTCGCGTGCAATATTTTATCGATGTTCACGTTTACATGCGTTATAGTCGCCTACAATATTTCATTTTCTTATTCTCTCTTGATTCTATATGCTTGCGACTTTCCCCATCCCCAGCGGATGAATCTGTCTCTAGGCGCAATTACGCTAGTCGTTTCTCCCCCTTATCAGCTGACAGAAGGGCCGTTTGCTCCATGGATTTAATGAATCCGCGGCCACTTCTATCCCCAATAGATAAGTTCATGGCCAGTTATTCATACATCTACCTTGACCTGCGAATTTTGTCGTCTTACAGCAAGACGTTTGCATGAATTGGTGGTTTCTTTCTTTTCTGCGGATATGTGCCGTTGATATGATCCATTGATGATGTTTCCCGCTCATTCGCGATCTGGCTCGTACGTTGCCCACTAGGCCTGGCGGTACTTCATTTCGTTATTAATAGAAGTCTTTTTGGAAGTCTATGAAAAACTTCTTCTCGCGATTCTATTACTTTATAGCTTCTTTGTGGAATTTTCACATTCTTTTTGAGAAATTTTTCCCACGGTGACTCGCTCGGAGCTAGCATTGCATGCCGTTGTGAGAAGTATTTCGCAAGTTACCTTTGAAAAATCCGAGCTCAGAAAATATAATAATAATAAATAGTTTAAATTCGCATATATAATTATATTTTATTTCCATTTATCATAAGTTGTTATTTAAACATTTTTATAAAAATAAGGAACTATTATAAAATTACATTTCTAATTAAGTAGGTAATAAAATCAACAAAATAAAATAAGATTATAATATTAATAGATATACATGTACATTTACACATACAAAATTTTATTAAAGCATCTATTATAAAATATTTTATATACTTAAAATTTTTTGTATTTCATACAATATAATACTAGTGTACGTTTACAAACTTTAACACTATTTATATTTGAGCAATAAAATAATAATTATAAGAAAAACTTATTGTATATATATATAAACATTCTTTATTCATTATGACTATGAACACACATATGTAATATTTATTTTTAAAGGTAATATAGCTACATACTTTTTTATATCTTTAGAATTATATACATTATTACAATTTTCAAGAAAAACAAGCTATACACTTAGAATTCTTATTTATATATAAATAATGAAATTAATGAAACCGCTTTAAAAAGGTTAGACCTTCAAAATATGTTTTTTCGTTCATCTTGACATGGACGGATGTTTCTGGTTGCATAACGAAGGAAGACTTTGACCTTTACTCAAGGTTAATTCGTTTGTTGAAATTTCTTTACTTATTCGCATTAATCCGCTTTCTCTGTTGGTGGTTACTTTCTTCAAAGTGATTGTGCTCCTTCTTCTCCATGTCTATAAAAGAGTTGTTCTCTCTTGTAGTGCTGTAGTTTCTTATAATTAAGCCTTATTGCGACTAATTAGCATAGAAACATTCTCTATGTGTTAGCAGTTCTTAAATATAGCAGTGTCGCACCAATACAGAGAATCTATTATTTTACTCGGTAGGGATTTCTAATTCTTGGGAGGGAATTTCTTTATGCTGCTTCCAATTGATATTACGAAGTTTAGCCAGTTGCTTAACCCGCTGTTGGACGGGGCGCTCATTTTGTTCTTACAAGTGCCAGCCTTTACTCTCCCCTATGTACACGTCAAGGTGGTTGTATAATATTGTTTATACAATTATCTTTACTTAGTAACATTACTATGCGTTTTACTTCTTACCAAAATTCACTTGTAGACTTCACGATCATTTCTCTAACAATTTCGTGCTTTTAAGATATAATTTGGTCACATTAGCTACTGAGTATTTTTTTAAAATCAGGCTATTTTCTTTGAAAATAGCAATGTTCTACTTGTATTAAATAATCTCTTTTGACCCATCAATGAATTTACTTGACTGAAGAACTAGTTGTTTTATAATGTCTAATAAAGTTAATCCAACTTTTATACGTGCTGATATTATAATAGTTTTTATTGTATATATATATATATAATACATACCATGGATAAATTTGCAAAAATCATTGATTAAATATTAAGCAGGAATCTTTGTGATCAATTGATACAATTAAAAAAAGCATAAATAAGCAAAAATTAATTCTAGCATCTATTTCTATAAAAAATTTAATTTTCAAGTGTGAATAAAAGAGTAATGTCTACATATTTTATATAATATTGAAAAATTTCATACTCGACCTCTATAAGATATCGAATGTGATACGAGCTCTTTGTTGATGATGATGTGAATATTGTTTGAAGTTCATTTTTCGATTTTACCAAATTTTTTAAACTTAAATGGTCTATACATATTTCTATTATTTTATGGATGATTAAAATAAGGCCAGTATTAAATTATTTGTTAGGCCTATCATGGATGTGGTCTATTAAAAACACACCATTTCTTTGAATAACAAATTGAAAGTTATTCGTTAAAAAAAAATCTTAGTTTTTATTTATTGTAAAAAATAAATTTTATAGTCGATAAATAGTCTATTCATCATATTTAAAAACAATTGAATTTCAGCTTTACTATTAATAATTTTTGTTTTTCTAGCAATTTAAGAAATATCATTACTAAAATTATATTGGTATAACTTCATAGCAATTTTATATATGAATACTTCAAAGTTCAATCTTTGATGTCCTTATTCCAGTTTCTCAAGGTTTCTTTTGAAGTTAGTCCTATTTACTTAAGAACTCGTATTCGTTTATGATACTTATGAAGACAGAATAAATTAGAATGAGATTATACGATATTATCTTTTAAATCGAAATTTATTTACATTGTTACTTTTTAATTCAAATGTGAGGCGCATGTTCACTAACGTAATCGAAAGTCAAAGTTATAGCAAAATCTACATGTTGATTATCAAAATGCTTAAGATCGAATGCATCATATCGTAAATATACATAAATATTAATCGTAAGTTGTATATACATTTACATTGATTTTAAAAATTAATATTAAAATAAAAAAGTTTGTATTTATTAAAAATAATTTTTTATAATCATATAATCTTTAAAAAATAAAAATTATAAATTTTTGTTAAAAACCAATTAAAAAAATTTATATTTTTTTGCAACTTAATTTAATATTAATTCTTATTTGGCTCCAAGAGTTCTTTATTTGTTTACTTTAAATTAAATAATTTTTTTATTGTAAATAAAATATGTTTAAATAAATTAAAAATTAATACATATATTTGAAGTACTATTTTTTTCTCTATTCATATCAATAATAATATTTGAATTTTTCATTTTTAAATATATTCAGAACTTCAAGTATACTGACTTCACTTGGTTTCAATACACATTAGATTCCTAAATGTCCGAAACTGTTTCAGTTTTTAGCTATGCAGTGACGATTTTTTGTTTATTTTAATCATTTAGATTAGTGAAATACGAATTTTAAAAAATTAGGAACATGTTATAAATAGCTGAATGGTTTTATATTAGTGAAAATAAATAATATCTTATTATTTATGTGTGTAATATCAAGATTGCAAAATTTATAAAAGTTGTAGGAATATTTCTTAAATAAATTCTTTAAAAATACAAAATTATATCATATTTAATATAAAAATTTCATGACGCATTGATAATTTATTACTATTCTTAAATCAACATTTATAAAGTAACTATACTGTTTCAAAAATCTTATATTTATCATATTATTTCTTATCTATATAATTTTATAATTGTACAGACAAGGTTAGTGCCAACATATTACGTGAAGTTATAAATAATAAATAATTGAGAATACCATAAGTAAGAAAATTAATAAGTACCTTTTTATTATGTACATATAAACCTTTGTTTGTTATGTACATTTTTTATTTCATGATTAATGTAATTAAATTAGATTAATTTATTTAATAGTACGATAATTCATAGCAATTAAAGCAATAATTTTTAATCTTGAATAAACGAACCTGGTAAATATATGTATTTACAATAAATCTAAAATAAAAACATGTATATCACATATATAAAGTAAATAATTATGTGAACGAATATATTTTAATATTAGTAATAAATAATTCAGTATATCTAAAATTTTAAAATATGATTCATGTTAAAAATAAATTATAAAATACATTTAAGTAATTTATTTTACTATATTTTTAATCTATTTATGATTTAAATTATATTTAAATCTAATTTCATACTGTTAGTTCATAATATAAAATTAAAAACAATTAATATTTTGAACTTTTAGTAGGTCTATTTATTAAAATATAATAATTTAATATTGTTTTATTGATTAATTAAAACTATTAAACACTTTAAAAGGTATTTTAAAACAGTGGTATACTAAGAAATCGTAAATTTAATTTTCCAAGTTACGATTAATTAAAAAAATTTTCAAATGGCATCTTTTTATAAATAATTTATAAATAATTTTCCTATTTCAGCTATTTAATAATATTAATAAACTATAAATAATATATAATAATTATGTTTTTACTTTCTTCTTTGAAATATAAGAGGATGATTCATATGAATAATTATTAAAAATTGCATTTAATAACAATTCTGATTTATTAAATTTAAAATTTTCTTTTATCTTGTTTTAAAATATAAATGCTTTTTTAATCTTATGTAATTTTATATATTTTTCTTCTATTATTATCTGTACAAATTTTTAAACAAATAATTATCTACTTTTTTAAATTAATGACGTTATCTGTTATTTTCATAAATACAATTTTTATTATATTGGAAGTATTATATTTAATCATTGGATTAAATAATAGATAATCCATTTATTATTTTTAAGTTCATTGTTCAAATAACAATACTTATTCTAGCTGAAATAATTTCTTATACTATTGATTAAAAAATTGATAAGAAATTTTCTAAATAAATACTTTTTCTTTAAATAATTATGTCTATATTTATTATTTAAAAAATTATTCCATTAAAATGGTCTTAAGTATTTAAAAAAAGTTAACTAAACTTAAAGTAATTATAATAAAGAATATGTATTTTGTAAAATATAGTATTTTACAAAATAGATTATATTTTATTAATTTAAATAATTATCAATAACAAGTTTTATTTTATTAAAATGTATTTCTAAAATGTTAAATTACTTCTGATTTGTTAAAGTAAATTAATATAGATATTAATCTATACTGTATTTTGGAAGGAAATGATTTATATATATTGATTTAAAATTTTAAATAAATCAATTATATAAAAATTCAAAATACTTTTTTTTGAAACTAATAATAATCATAATTTATAACTATTTTAAAATACATATATCCAAATCAAATTACAAGTAATATATATTGTTGGATGGCTTAATAATTCTATTGGTTAACTATTATAAATTTTCTTATTTATTCAGAAAAAATCAACTTGTCTAAACTTAGCTTAATTACTTTTTTATTAAGAATGTACTGTAGAAACTGTATTAGTATTGTAGTGTCGTACTCAGTATGCTAAAATAATTACAGTTTTATTGTGTTTGATCTATAATGTAAACATTATGTATCCAATATTCATTTTTTATAATATATGTAAAGGATATATTATATTATAATAAATTAATGTTGTAATTATACTATAAAATTCATATTTTATTTTCTACTTATATTTAATTTGATATTTTGATTGATTGATATTTGAATTTTATATTTTAATTAAAATAGTATCTTTAAACATGCTTTAGAAAGGTAGATAATATTTTATAATCAAGTATTAGAATAAATATAGTTTTTTGATAAATAAGTGAAAAGAATATTTAAAATTCAGTTCTTTTCTACTATTTGAATAAATATGCTATAGTGTATACCATAATTTTGTGATCCATGTAAAACTAAATAAACTAGGCATTGTAAGTAGTTTTTTGCATTATAATAAAATGGTAATCTAATAGAATTGTAAAATTGATATCTTATGATATCCTTTCTTATGACATTACACTTTTTATGCTCTTTACACCTAAAATATTTACTTATTAGAAAACTGATAAATTTGTATGTGTATATATGTTTATGCTTGAGATTGATAAAGTTATAAAACATATATAAACTAATTACATATTCCATACAATTTTGAATTGATCATAAAAATGAAGTATATGATTATTATTATAATAAAATAAATATCCAAATATTTAATGTTACAATTATTTTATTAATTTTTAATTTATTTTACATTCTTAGTTTAGATATCAACAATGATCTACAAGAGTTTAGTATCATCAATAATTAAATGTTTAATGCAGCTTTTGGAGCAAGATGATTTATCTGCTAGTTCTCGAGAGAGTTTGGAAGTATCTATTCAGTGTTTAGAAAGTGCATATGATGTTCAAGCATCAGATGCTATACCAAATTTTGATATATTACAAGTTTTTAAAACAACACATCTTAGCAACATATCAAAACAAGTTATTGTACAGGAGGCTAATGCAGAATCAAAGATAGAAGCTGAAAGGCTTAAAAATAAGGGAAATTACTTGATGGAAAATGAAAAATACCATGAAGCTCTTATTAATTACACAAAGTAATAGTTTTAGTTTTATTTTTATAAGAATATAATAATTATTTTAATCATTATTTAGATTATTACAAATCACTTCTTCATTTTATTAGGTATATTTAATAATTTAAAAATGAAAGTTGAAGTTTGATAATTTTTTCTATTTTCTATTTTTATATATTATATCTAATAACAAATTTTAAAAAGATTTTAAGTAAAAATATTTGTATTATAATGGTTGTATTTAATATATTGTTATAGTAATAAAAATATTTATATTTTAATCTAATATCAACAATGACAGAATTTAGATATTTTAATGCAAACAGGTCTAGGAAAATATTCTATTGATATCAATTTTTCAAGTATACCAGCTAAAATATTTATAATCCAAAAAAACTTAGGTTTTTATTTTAATACATAGGTTATTATATTTTAATGTTTTACAATTTTTCTAAAAATTTGAGTTGGCATAAATTCTGATGTGTAATAATCTTAATGTAGCAATTATATTTAATAAATAAAATTTACAATGTTAAGGACCATAATAAATAATATGAATTTTAGCCTTTTGATCATTTTCTTATATGTATTTTGAAAACAACATTGTATTGACTATAGCAATGCAATAAATCATCACATGTTTATATCAACATCACGATTGTAAAATTTTACAAAAATATAAAATACTATCTCTTTATTTGTGCTGTCAAATTAAAGACCCAGACATATAAAGGCATCAGTAGTGTGGATGTTTATTTGATTAGCCCCTAACTGTAAGCTTGCATTTACAGTCTACGATTTTTGCAATTAGTAAAACATTAAACTATCATTAAATATTAATAAAGTTTATTTTCTGTATTATATTTCTACTTTTTACTTATATCAACTCATTTTTTTCCTAAATTACTTTTAAAAAATATTGTATATGCTGTTAGTTTGTTAATTTTGAATTTATATAAGCAAAAGTACATGTCAAAAAATTATTTGAAATTCTTTAAAAGAAAAGTGTCTGTCTTTAGTTATTTTTATACTTTATCCCCTTACTTGATAGAGCATGTTCAAATAATCATCTTCTGAATAATATCTGTAAATAAGTATAATCTTCTAAATATAGATTATATTTATACTTGAATTGGCATCTAAAAGGCTATAAAAAAACATGCTCTAAGACTGCTCTTACATACAGGATTAAGCATACTATAATGTCACCGTATAACTATCTTATTACAAGAGTTTGAGTTCATTTGAGAATATATAATTTTTATATTTATTACGAAAATGTATTGATTGAAATAATAGATATCATAATCAAGTTTTACATAAAGTTAATAATAAAAATATATCTGCTATACTAAACAATTTTTTAATAAAGTGTATATTTTCTTAATTATGAAATGTACTTATTAACAGAAGAATATAACAGTAAAGTTACTAACATAATCATAGATTCTATTTTTTATCATACCTGCAATTAATTTAGAGTCATCGATATAATAATTGATAGCTATTTTTTAAATCATGCAGAAATTTGTAATACAAATGAATCTGAAATTGTTGGTATAATGGAAATTGATACAGTTGTTTATAGATTGAATAGATTGGTTGAGTAATAATGTGATGACTAGATTACAAAACATTTAAAAAATTTATATCTTTTGAGTTATATGATTGTATTGTATTAAAAAAATATATTTAGAATATATGTAAAACAATTTGGCAAAAGTAAAATTGCTAATAAAATACAAACAAAGATATAGATAAATTCATCAAATATTATTTACTAAATAGATAATTTTGTAGAATAAAAAAAAATACATGGAAGTAACGATTTATTTTCAGTTTACTATGTAAAACTGAAGTAATTAAAAATCTAAAAATTTTCAAACAATGAAAATATATGGAAATTTAACAGATGTTGGAGTTAAGAATCTGAAAACAAAGAGATATTGAATTTGCTTAAAGTATCCCTTTTATTCACTTGTGCTTAAGTAAATTACTTAACTTTGCATATATGTTATCTTATATTAAATACTATTATTGACTTGCACTTGTACAAGTACTCTTTCACTAGTAATTATCTTTTTTTATTTTATTCGCTTTCACTTAAAGATATCAAAATTTCATTCTTTTATAAAAATAAATTCCATTGCTCATCTTACCTTTGTTAAAAAAATATATAGTAATTAATTTGAACTTATCATAGAGGTAAAATGATGGTTTTATATATAAAACTCATCTTTCTCAAATCATTTATGAAACAGTGATATTGCTGAATGATGATTTGTATAACTATTTATTTAAAATCTCATTTATACACACAAACTTAATTAGATGATGTACGTAAAGTGGAGTATTTAATCATTTTTACATCTTTATGTATACTATATATTTATATTTAATAAATCTGTAGTGTGTAATATGCAATAATTTTCTCAAAATTTTACATAAGTTTCATTATAAGTTTTATGATGAAGATTGAATATATTTTATATTTATCTATGTTATAATTATTTTGAAAGCAAATTATAAAAATAAACAATTTTTATCATTATATATATATATAAACAAATAAATAAAATAAATTTATTATGGGGAAGCTAAAATTATAATTAAAAAATTTTTTTTAATTTTAACTCAATTTTCAAATTTTTGGTATTTGTATAGAAATTTGTGATAATATAAATCAAATTTTATACTTTAGAGTACTTGTTAGTAATTATTTTTATTAATAAAGTTTACGTGAAACTATAATAGGTATATACTTATGTTCAATTAAAATCATATTTTTATAAATAAAATATATATTTAATTCCAATTTGAATTAATTTTTTTATTTACAGAGCAATTGAACTCGATAGCAAAAATGCGGTTTTCTATCATAATAGAGCTTTAGTTTATAGTAAACTTGGAAATCATCAGCAAGCTATTAGAGATTGTCATACAGCTTTATCTATTGATCCCAATTATAGTAAAGCATATACTAGATTAGGATTAGCCTATTCTAGTTTAAATAGATATAAAGAAGCAAAAGAAATTTATGAGAAGGCCTTAGAATTACAACCTGATAATGAATATTTGAAAAGTAGCTTACAGATTGCTAAGGAAAAACTTAGTGAACAAGGTAATGGACCTACAGGAATTGGAAATACAGCATCAAGTATTTTAAATATGGATATAAGTTCATTGTGGAGTAATCCAGCATTGACAAATATGGCAAGGCAAATGCTGTCTGATCCAACAATGCAAAGTATGATGACTGGCTTAATAAGTGGAAACGTGGATCAGGGTGCAACGATGGATGCTTTACTTGAAACGTATATAATGATTTTATTATATATATTGTTACTGTTCTCTTTATATTTTCGAAAAATTTAGAAATAAGCACACTTGTGCACGAATATATATAACGTGTACTTGATTTACTAAACAGGAGCATGAAACGCACTTTGTAATAATTTTAATATTTTAATCAATCTTAATTTTATTAGGAATAATAATTTAGAAAATCAAATTAAAATTAAAAATTTAAAAATTAAAAATCAAGTAATTTTTATACATAAAGTATATTACTTATTATTTATTATTATTATCTTAAAAGAATTTATTCTAATATTTTTTTTTAAATATTCAATTTGATAATATATTTTACTATTTTAAAAAAGTTCATTGTTAAGTAATAAATTTAAAATGGTGACTACATTGAAGAGTATTTTTTATATTATATTAAATTTTGTATTTATTTCAGAGGACAGCAAGTTGCTCAACAAATGCTTAATACCAATCCGGAGTTAATTGAATCTCTTCGACGTCAAATGGGAAGAAATCCAAATGATCCAGAAACGTCAGAGAAAAGAAAATAGATTATTATTAAGAAATTAAATATTTTAAATTATATGGAAAGAAGAAATTAAACGAAACACTACTATAGTACATATACTAATGTCCTTATTTAATTTTTTATTGTATAATAAAAAGTTATAACTATCTGAAGAATCAGAATAAATATTTAACATATTTTGATTTTCAATAAAAGTAACAATTATTATTATATAACTACATATAACTTATTATATATTTAAATAATTAGAAAAAATGAAAATATAAAAATAAAGGCTCACAATTTAAATAAAAATAAATGTATTGATATAGACTTCCATAGAAACAGATGTTATATGAGAGATTACTAACTTATGTTGATTTGTATTAAATATAAATATACAAAAGCAATAGAAAGAAAAATAATTAAGACAGAAAAAGATCTCTATTTTGTAAGTGTAACAAAATTATAAACTCAAAAGAAATGAAACAGTAAATTTTTTATATTTATCAAAACTCCTCTCCAACTCTTTGTTAAAATATAAAAATTAGAATACTTTAAGTATTATGAAGTATTAAACAATATTATAAATGTTAAAAAGAGAAGGGAATTATTTTTGAGCTATGAAGTTTAAATCCTGTTTAAATACTTAATTGATGTTTATTTTATAGTTGTTTATAAACTGAAACTTTATTCAAATGTGATCATCAGTTTTAATAGTTTTATTAAGTTATTTTATTTTATCATTGTATTGTAACCCTTAGAAGTTCCTTTATCCTTTTATTTATTTCCTTTTATTCTCTATATATTAATAGTTAATTAATGCTTTAGTATTATATACCTAATTTTTTTTTTTTTTTTTTTGTTCGATAAAATAATCAAACTTTTTTTTCTGTTACTTATTAATCTTTAAGCAGAAGTCCTCTATTAAATTTTTTATATTCATAGTTGTAACAATACCATTTCACTATATTGATAAAAAAAACATTTATTATAAATGTAAAAAAAAGAACATAAAAAAGACAAACTATTCTATGGGTCTTTTAAAAAAATTAGCTATCATTTTTTATTGAATTTCAAATGTACTTTTTATTGTAATTGTATCATATTGTATTGATATTGAAAGGTAATTTATATTTCACTATTCTACAATGATAAATTTTTAGAAAATAAAATAAAATTAATCCTATATATCTAGTAGTCTATTTCTAATATTTCTATTATAATAAATTTTTATAGAAACTTCAACTAAGGCTGTTTTTACTATTTACTTGCGTGATTAAAAAAAGATAATCTGCTATTCTTTTTATAAATATGCTGGCATTTACATGTTCATTATATTATTTCATTCATATGGCTATAGTTGCTTATAAATATAGAATAAACAAACATTTTCTCTAATTAATTTAATATTGGTATTCTATTTTTACTTCCAGTTTAGAAGATGATACAAGTCTTAAACTTCAATATAGTTAACTGAGGTAAATTTTACCGACTGAAAATAATAATCTGAATCTAAAATTCTAATTAATTTATTTTTTTTATTTGTATTATAAAAATTTTTTTAAATGATTGTTTTCTTTTATTAATTATATTAATTTTCAGCAAAATATGTAATAGGTAAAATCAATACTGTACATAATTCTTTTTAGCTCTAATTTATAAAAATATTAACCATTTACAATATAAAAAGCTTTTTATTTTATAAATTTTTTATTTCATACAAAAAAAAATCTTATATTTCAAACACAAAATTTATAAAAAACTAAAATTAAACAAAATTAAAAAGTAGTTTTAAAGTACTCGTATTAATTAAGACACAACCTTAATTATATTTATTCCTTGTTCAGCATTTTTTAATGGTAAAAAATAGAATAAAAAGCGAATAAAAGTTTAATTTGATTTTAAGTTTTTTTTATTATTGGAGGCGCGCATGTGTATACCCTTCCTTTTTCAGTTTAAAAGTTCTGAAATAAAGGTGTGGTGTCATCTCAAACGACATCCATATGCTAGAAAAAAATATGTTGTCCAATGATTGATCCAGGCACCGCAATCTATATTTAATGTTATTTATGTATATGCCAGTCTCCCGTTATATAATATGTACTATATATATGTTGCACTAGTCCTAACTTTATTTTCGATAATTTTTTGTAATGTTTTGATCAGTTCTTAATACTATGTTGTTTTAGGTAGCTGCACCTAGATGTCGCTTTAGCTATAGTTTTTAGTGCTCATCTATCTTTGATTTAAAGTAGATGTATTAATTATAATTATATTACTAAAATTATTTTATTTTTTATAAAAGGTCCTCAAATAAAAAGATGAGTATCAACTTTGTGAAATAAAACGATAAAAGGTTATAATTTTATACTTTAAATTAATAAATAAATTTGCATATGTATTTATTTATTTATTTATTTATTTATTTATTTATTTATTACTCCTTTTACTATGTATTTATTTATATACCATTGTAATAAGTCATTTTTTTCATTTGATACAATAACTATATAAAAATAAAATATTTTGTAGTTTAAGTGTTGCTAAATTATAAATTAATATATAATAAAAAAGAATAAATTGTTTTATAAAACATGTGTAATGATTATGTTGATCAAATTTTAAATAGATATGTAACAATATAGTACACAGTAGTTTTATTAGAGTAAGTATATCTTTTTAAAATTTAATGTTAGAAATAAAGGAGTTGTAATTTTATACAATAACATTTATTAATAGCTGATTAGAATATTTATTAACTTAAAAACTAGTTTAATAAATAGGAAAAGAAATAATAAATTCATCTTCCCATTTTAATATTTGTGTAAGAATTTCATAAATAATAAACATAAGGCACATTATAAAAAAATATACATTAAATAAGAATATTAAAATAGCATTTTGTTCAATTTTCAAATAATATACAATTAATGAAATTTTTAGTACATTTATAATTAATTAAACATTGTTTTTATAAAAATCTGAAACATTAAAATGTTTTCAACTAGTGTTCTTGCTATCATACCTTTTAAAAGTAATAAAACAGTAATTTTTAAGATTAGTAAATATAAATTTGATTAGATGTCAAAATAGAAATTATTGCTTTTTAAAAGAAAATTTCATGATTGGTCTTTATAAAGATTGAATTTCTATTAATCATAAGTTATTCGATTATAGGTAAGCACTGCAAATTGCTGAAGTCATTCTTATTAATGTATCAAAAATAATAGCTCATTACTAATGTTTTGACCACTAAAAAATTTTAAATAATGAAATATATAGTTGTATAATGATTTAAAACAAGTCAAATTTAAACTAAATTATAAAGTATTAATATTTATAAATTGTACAAAGTATACTATATTTCTTTTACTTATTTAAAGCTTAATATAATGATTTGATCTGAAAATTCAGAAGTTGGATAAAATTTATAATAAAAATAATGTTAATAGAACTTATTTGTGTAAGTAATAGTGTAAGTTAAAAAGGGTTTAGAATGTGTTCCAGTATCGAAAATAAAAAAATAAAACACAAATATAAAGCTAAAGTATAAATTAAAATATATTTAATTACAAATTCATTAAACTATTATAGTAATTGTAAGTTACTTTACTTATTTCTAATTATGCAAATATATAATCATTATATTTTTCTATAATTTTCAATTAAAACATAATGGTTACTTTATTCAATGTTCTGTATAATTCTTATAATTTTAATCAAACTAATATACACGTGTACCATTTTATCAATATAAAAACTTGTTTATAAATAAATTATTGCTAATACGTACTATACTATTATTTTAGCTGTACATTTATATAAGGTGATACAAGAAATTATTATGGCTGAGTTAGCTACACTTCTTCATCAGGAAATACCAGAAGGAAGACATAATCTTGCTGATAGTCACACTAATCTTGAGCGTGTTGCTGACTATTGTGAAGCAAATTATTTTCAAGCTGAGAACAAACGTATTGCTTTAGAAGAAACTAAAAATTATACTACTCAGTCTCTTGCAAGTGTCGCTTATCAAATAAATACATTAGCTTATAACTTTTTACAGTTACTTGATTTACAATCTTCTCAATTATCAGAAATGGAAAGTCAAATGAACCATATTTCACAAACAGTAATGATTCATAAAGAAAAAGTAGCTAGAAGAGAAATTGGTGTGCTTACTGCAAATAAAATGAGTTCTAGACAATATAAAATTATTGCTCCTGCAAATCCAGAAAAGCCTATTAAATATGTTAGAAAAAATATTGATTACACTATATTTGATGATATTGGACATGGAGTAAGAGGTGTAGGAACTCCAAGAACTAAACAACGAGGAGGAAGTCAAAGTAGTGTTCAAAGCTTAGGTGCATCTTCTACAGGTTCTGGGTTAGCTTCAACCATAGTAGGGCCAGCTCCAACAACAAAACCACCTACTCCACCACAATCAGGAAGAACAGGTAAATATATTTTTATTATACATACATATTTAATACTATATTTGAATTAATTTGATTAAGCAAATATCAATTAAAATGTGAAAGAAATCCATAAAAATATTTTTAATAAAGAATATTTATTATAAATTTATCTAGATTTAAATAAAACAATTGCAAATAAATAATTTTTCAATTTTATATCACAATTTACTTAACTTAGTGTTATTAATAGGGATCTATATTCAGTTTCAAAATAAATTTCTTACGATTAAAAATTAAATACGAAGATTGTGAAATGAGTTTGAAAAAATTTATATAAAAAATTATTTTTGTAAAATGTAATTATATACAAAAAAGGCAGTCATTGTAAATTTAATAAAAGTATAGGATAGAAATTAGATTTATAGATTACAGATCCCTGGAACCTATGAAATTAATTAAGATTATCTATTTCTTAGAGCTCAAAGAACTGTAGAAAGGGAAGACTATTCTGCAACTGTATGATACTTTGTATGCACAAGGTCTAAAGCATTTTTCAGTAAAAATTTGAAATTTTCTTAAACAAAAAAAAATAAATAAGTAAGAAAAAAAATAAAAGGAAAAAACATCTGAGTTTGGTAATATGTCGCATGATTTAGATTTAGAATTTCGTGAAAGTCGAAATAAAAAAAATATAAATATTAATTGATATAAACGCAAAATCAAAGATAATTACTTAAAGAAAAGAAAATAAAGAATAAACTATAAGAAAATAAAAAAAAAATTAATATTACATTCATAAAAAATTGTAATTCGATCAAGAACCAGAATATTAGTATATAATTGGCATATATTTGTACATACCGTTTTCTAAATTGAAAGAAAATAATAATTATATAAAATTATGTATTTTTTAATTTGTGACAATTTAATAAAATTAAATATGCAATATTTCAAAGTGTATAAAAATATTAAAGAAGTATTAAAGTAGTTAAAAAGTTATTTAAATAATTTTATCATGACTTTAAAACATACATAAATATGTATAATATATATATGTACTGAAATTAAAACAAATTTTCTTTAATTTTATTTAATATTAATAGCGCTAAAGCTCTTTGTCACACTCGACGTACGTGTGACTTCTGTTATTTTGCAACTCGACGTCTTAATTAAGCTGGTCGTTTCTCTCCCTTATCTGTTGATATGCAATCTCTGTCGCCATATAACAAGACATTTGCTTAAGCTGATTTCTCTATTTATCCAGGAATATGTGCCGTCCGTATGAGGTAATGTTTCCCGCCAATTCACGACTTATCTCGTACGTCGCTATATCGTTACCGGTGGTCTCATACGTCGCCCTAACGAACCGCATTCTGTATAATCCGGAGTTGCTCGGGTTACTTTATCTCTTTCTGATCCATAAACTTCGTCTTCTCACGATTTCGTTACTCTTTACTTTTTTTATGGAGTTTTCGCGTTTTTTGAGAAATTCTGCACAAGTGACTTTCGGTTTCATTTCGCTTTTCTAAGCTCAAAGCCACGAGTTTATTTGTATGATTTTATACGGATTACAAGAGTCCCCGTGCCATGTATTTATGGATCTATAACGAGAAACTCGACGTCTTCGAAGACTGATACTGTTCAGGTTGGTTCAATTACCTCCTTCGTATATCTTGTAGCTCGACACTCCTCCCGTGATATCTTTAATTCTTTCTATTCTTAACACTCTTAAAAGAAGACTTTAAGTTACTTCATATTTAATTTAAAAGGTCATTGAGTATTAAATCTAGAATTAAAATACTTTTATGAAATACTATCTGAAAGAATCTATTAAAAAGTATACAAAAATTTATATATTTGCTATAGTTTAGCATTACTTAACTAACTGTTCATCATTTTTTTAAATAATCAATATTTTTATATCACAGAGTAATAAAAAAAATTTAAGAACTAATCCTATAGATTTATTCCATGCTTAAAAAACCATAATCATAATTTTTATCCATAACAAAATATATATTTACTCTTCTGCTTGTTTGTATATACTATAATTTCCTATTGTTTATATAATCTTCAAAATGTTCTGATAAAAGTATTATAAAATGATTAATACAACTATATAGTTTATTCTTAAAATCAAAAAACTTTTATATTATTCAAACTAATATTCGATAATAATATTGTATTATTTACTAATGAAAATATGTGTTGCTTTCAAAAGCATAAAAGAGAAGTGCTTGTGAGAAAACATTGCATTAGGGAAAAATGTTAGAAAAAAGTTATAAAATAATGTTTAAGAAAATATGAAGTGAGCTACGTCGAAAGATTTTGGAGGTCTCGTTAAAGGTTTACGAAAATGGTGCGTGGGGATCTATTCAGGTACATTTAGTAGTTGCCATTAAAATCGTATTTTCTCGCCGAGTACAATCTTATTCTTTAAATCAAGCTGATTTAAGATGTTTTACTTTTTTTAATAATGAATTCTCTACAACTATTTATTTTCTTTTACATCCTGTTTTTTTATTATAACTATTATTTTAATGACAAATATATTTTATATCTCTGTTATATATTAAATAATAAATCAGTGAAATTATTTCGAAAATATTGTTTATTATGTTTTTAATTTTTGCTTAGGTACACTTAGTAAAAGCTCTAAAGAATATCGTACACCACCAGCAGTTGCACCTCCTCAAGTCCCAAGTCACTATGCTCCAAATTATCCTTTGGGTCATCCTAGGAGAGATAGAGGACCTGGTTACAGTACTCTTCCAATGCATGGTCACTCTACACATACTAATAATTCAAATGTACTAAATCATATTATTTCACCATTACAAGTTGGAACAGTACATCCTCTGCAAAATCATTCACAAGGTTCGACACCAATACTGCAGAATTTAAATTCAGTTTCTTATAATCAAGATCATCATATTAGTATGCCACGTAAGTTATAATTTATTTCATTTTTATGTTACATAAAATTTTAAGTGTAAATGTACAGGCATATGGGTTTTAATTTTTTGACTAACTCAATTTTTTTTTTAAAATGTGTTAATATCACCATAACTTTTGATGCATCTACAATTATAATGTATAAAATAAATAGCATGAATTACCGCAGTTTTTTCAGTTTTATTTGTTTCAGTCGTTAGTTTTTTATTTTCGCGTGTTTTAGTGATTATAAAACGTCATTGAAATAATTTCTATCTTTAATATGAGTTCATGTTTTGTGTTTATAACAATTTTTTGATAGTCTTCAATAAAGTCTAGAATAATATTTTATAAAATACAAACATCAAATTGTATTTCAGCGTTTACGTTTGGTTTTATATACAAAATCTGATCATCCTACATTTTTAATCAATTACTTTTAAATTTTACATTTTATAGATTTAATTTAATACACATTGTTATATATATTAATTGAACTAGCAATAATTATATATCATTTATTCCTAAACTAATGGTTTTTAATAAATTTTGTGTTATGTATTAATTCATTTGATGCACAATATTATCTTGTAAGTATTCCATGAACTGAGAGATGGTAAAACAAATACCTTTTCATATTGAATACGCACGCAGGCATGCACACACACTGTATCGCTGTTATTAAAATGATAAAATATATTTAATGACTATGAATCATATAATATGCGATTTTTCAAGGAAAGCAGAAATAACGAGTAAAAAAGATTTTTAAAAAAGTAATTTTCAGAATGTATAGATATTTTATAGCATATACATTAAGTAATTCTCTTTCTCTTTATCTCTATCAAGTACGTAATCACTTTTTCTTGAAACTTTTTTATACAAAATTTATTTTAGCAGGTATTAAAATTTAAAATTATAGAAATAAAATTAAAATATTTTCTACTTAAATATCATTATTCGAAAAATAATATTACACAAGTTGCATACTTTTTATTCTTTTTATAAGAAAATAAAATATATTGAGAAGAAAATAGTTTTTCCTTTTGAATATCACTTTTGATTTTGTACATCATTTAAATTGAATAAAAATACTTTTAAATCTAATATAAATATTTCTTTTTAATATGAGTATACAAATGCTATATTATTTGCTGGATTTACTTTGCAGTCATTGCTATTTTACTTTTTCTTTTGCCTAAATATCTTAATCATTTTCATAAAGTATGATGTGTATTCTGCATATACTGTACTACGGCCTTTCATTTATGTATTTTTAATTACAACAGTAATCATTAACTTATGTATTAAATCTATTAATTTAATATTTCGAATAAAAATTTTATAAAATCATTATTTTAATTTTTTGTAGTGACTAAACCTTCATGTTTTTTAGCTCCACCTACTCCACTTACGACTGTAAATTCAGATTTGTTAGAATATGCTGGTCATAATACTTTACCTCACAGATTTTCACATCAAAATAATCGGAGTGGAACAGGTAGCCCACCACTACCCCCGCCTCCTCCAGATCATGATGAACTTTCTCAATTTGGTAGATTAGTTTCATGTACAGGAACAATTAGACCAATTGTACCTGATGAAGAAGATCTACCGGGTTGGGTACCAAAAAATTATATAGAAAAGGGTATGTATACTGACGTTTTCATTTTTCAAACTAATTTACGTACCATAATATTTTAATAATAAAATTTAAAAAATAATAATCATTAATAATATATCATATTTATGCAAAAAAATTAGATGGAAAAATATATGGTTAAAAAGTGGTTATGACTTAAAAATAAATATTGTAAAAAATAAATTAAAATTTTGAAATTCAGAAAATCTAATGTGAGTATCAGAATAACAAAATGGAAAATCAATTATAAAATTGCTTTTTTAATGTATGGTAGCCTAAAGAAATTAATCCTTATTAATAGCATTATTATGAAATATTTTTTGCTTCATTTTTCGTGTAGCTAGATATTAGCTTATGGTAGAATTATAATTTTGCTTGATTATAATTGATATTATTTAGTAGATACTAATTTCATAATAAATGCGATAAAAAAAGGGAATTTTATTAAATTTAACTTAGAATAATTTCACTAATAAAAATTTTAATATATTATAGCAAAATATAAAATATATTCATTAATATTAATTATGCGAAGAATTGGATTTGTGTATGTACAGACGGATTGTTGAGTAGGCTATAAATAATATTTACATTTTTAAAACTTTATTCTAATTATATATCGCATGTAATGGCAAAAATTTATTGCTATCAATATCATGGATATTACTTAATTAAGATGTTTAATAAAAAATGAAATATGTGTATATGCATGTATACATATTTATTTTTATTTTTCACTTTTTCATAAACAAATAAAACATTTTAAAAAAGTAGTTCGTTCTTGTATTGAAAATTGCTAATTTAAATTAGCTCCTCTCCTATTAGAGTTTATATTTTACTGTTGTTGTGTTATTTATTATTACTCTGAAATAAGAAAATTAATAAGTTAAAGTTTTCTTATTCCTTCTTTCCATATACTTTGTATAGTTTATGTTTACTATAATCATGTGTTTAGGATGTTAAAATTTTATTAAAATTCTATTCGGGCTATTATGTGTTTTTAATTCTTATTAAAATAAATTTTGATCGATAAATTTAACAGAAGGAATGTCATAATATTTGATATTATTTTGAAATGTTAGTTAGATAAAGCTCAACAGAATATCCGCTGGTTCTTTTAATAGAAAAAATGAGTAATAAAAGTAAAAAACAGATAAAAATAATTAAGAAAGTCTCCATGTTCTTAAATAAAAACAAAGCTAGTAATATAATTAATCATTGAAAAGATTGAAGTATTGTTATACTCTCAATTTTCGTGAATTTTAAAATTAGTTTGACAATTTAGTATTTTTTTAATAGTAATTATATTAAAATAAATATATATAGCTCTTATTAAATTTTTCTAATAAAGTTTTTTCATCAATTTTTATATATTCTAGTATTTAATTTCTTTACTTAAATATAATTATAGTGACATCGAATTTTTCTAATAAATTAGGTCTCTTTTCGAGAAGTATTTTAATACGACCAATTATAAACAAGTTTCTCTGTTTGAGAAAATTATACCAATTGGTATAATCGATTTAGTGTAATATACTTCAAAGAATATCACCACTATATTGTATCTCATATTTCCAATTAATACATTTTATAGTTAGTTTATTTTAACTATTCAATTAAACGAACTCATTGTCTTATATCTAGTTATTATCGTCCCGTTTAATTGCTACTTTATTAAATGAAGCATTGGAATTGGAAAGCAGATCGGGTAATCAATTTTGACCTCTTCGTATTTCTAAATATACATATCCAGTCATTTTCGGAAATGACTTTTGAGCTTCTCATAGTTTAGGAAGTTATAATTGTTTGAGAGGATAACAAGATGAATTATGACGATGACATCGCCATTGGCATTACTTGTAAAAATAGTTGAACATCAAAAACCTATAAGATCATCATTATATAATAATAATGTAATTAATAATCATACAAGTTTTTCTCTTCAAAACAAATTCAAATTCAAATTAAATATGATCCTGCTGTAACAAATTTATAATGTAGAAATGAATGAGAATCCTTACATTAAAATTATGAAGTTTCTAAAGAAAAGAAATTTTTTGTTAATGTATAGTAAAATTATTACACTAGCAGAGAAAAGAGAGGTTACAGTAAAAAGTCAGAGTACTTTACAGTGTATTATTACAGAGATTGTGTCATGGGTATATGGACTCTTGATACAGGCTAACATGTTTGACAGCATGATACTTAATGGATATCGTTAAAATAAAAAAAAACACGATTTCTACTATTTTATACTTCATTAGTTTATCGAAAAACTCGGCTTATTTTCTTTCCTACGTATTTGAGTTCTCGCAGTCCTAGTAGTTGCTCAATAAAAATCTATACATTGTAACATCAGATTGTTAATAAAATAAACAATTATAATTAATTTTGTTTGAAGATGAATACCCTAATATATTTAAGTATACTTATATACGCACACATATATAAAATTATTTTTGTTTTATTAACTACAAAATTTTAAATGCATATTTAAAGTAAAACTGAATAAAATTTGATAAAAAAAGAATAAATATTATTATCTTTTAAAAATATTTAAATATTAAAAAAGTGAAATAAAATAAATAAATATTAAATTGAATTGTTTCAGCCTGTGAGCTATATATTAAAATAATTCTTAATTTTATTAATTCATATACAAATATTTAATATCATGAATCCAATTTTTTAATGTCAGCTGTGAGCTTAAATATATCAATTTGTAAATTTTTAATTTAATTAAAAGCATTATAAAAACTAATATATATGTCTATATATATTTAATCTACTGTTTAATTTACATTTCCATTACGAAGATAGAATAAAGCTGTGCATTTCAATGAGATAAATCTCAGTTTGTAGCAAGAAAATAATTGAACAAATATTTTTTCAAACAGTACCATATTAAAAAGTATCTTCTTTACGTTTTAGCTAAATAGTTTCGCTAAACCGAGATGCATGTACAAGTTTAAGTTGTAAAATAATGAACACCAGAGTAGATGCATAGATCGTCTGAAAAATGACGATTCACCCTCAAACAAGCCAACTAAACTAATTTACGCTTGAGAAAAAAACTTGATAAATCTATTTAAGTAAATATAATTTCGTATACTTTTACCGCGACCAATTCACATACATATTTTGTTCAATTACATTTCTTCAGCTATCATTTTCAAAACAGGATTAATGAAATTATAATTTTTATTAAAAGTGTGTGACAAAAAATCTTTTACTGTATTGTAAATTAGCTAAGGACGTCAGTATTCCTACCATTATTCTAAATTTTTTAATATGAATTATTTAAGTTCAGATATTATCTAACTTTTAAAATTTTAAAATTAGTTTTAAAATTAACACACTATTTTAATATTGATATTTTTATATAACATAAGATTTAAAATGTACTTGCTTTTTCAGCACTATATATGTTGGGGTTTAAATGATTAATCAGATGTCTGCTTCGTTTTTCACTTTTCTTTATTGCCTTTGATACTTTATTATAATAATAACGACACCTGGAAAAGAGTATCTAGGCTCATCGGCGCGTACAATCCAATAGACGGGTATAAATAACAATTGGTTAAGTCGAATCTTAGCACGTCTCGCGTCCGTGGAGTGATATTTTGTTAAGAGGCGCGATGCTCGTTGACTAGGCGTCGTGTCTCGTCTCTCAAGCAAGTCTGCTCATCCGGTGTGCACTCGTCAATATATATCCTTTCAAAGCCTCGATTCATCATTGGAGCACAACCCATCTTACCTGTACCCTGACTTCTCCGTCCAAGTCGACCACGTGTTTTCTCTCGAAGCCTCGGTTCGTCATCGGAGCACGACCCGCCTTGCTTGTGCCCCGACTTCTCCTTTCATGGCTGAGCACGGGTTACAAGCCTGACATTGTTCACATACGACATTTAGGGTTACTCGCCGCCTTCCTGAAGTGCTTCCTCGTGATCCATCTCGTTTATCCTTTCCTTCAGAGAAGGCACGCGTAATCCTTGAGAGGCCACGTGGCGGTATGCATGAAGCTAGCATTGCGTTCTACCGCGAGGTTTTCCCACAAGGATTTCTCTATATTTTATTTCGATAGTTGCACGGGCTATGGACGTCCCCGCGCCACGTGCTCTAGATCTGGAGGCGAGCAACCCACTGTCCATTGTCCCGCCCAAGCTCGGACAGTCCTTTAGTCGTTGCTTGCAGATGTTTCTTCTTCTGTCGCTGCTGGCAGCCATCGCTTACCTCGTCCTAACCTCTCTGGGTTTTCTGTTGTCAAAAATATAATTCATATATTTTATTATGAATTGTCGCGCAATAATAAACAAATTTTTATCTTTATATACATTAGTTGTATTGAATAATGTTGTACCATCGCATAACAAGTTTGCTCAGATCTTCATACTTGAATAAACATTGAGAAGTATTAATTTGGTATAAGATTTTAAATTTAGTAATAGAAGAAATAGGGTTAAGAATAAGATTCGAGAAGTCAAGTGAAAAGCAAAGAAAGGTAAAATTTTTATGAACTTTGGGAAAGCTTCAATATTCCTAATACGCGTGCTGCTTATTTATGCAAAAATTGCTGAAAACTAAATAATCGTCTATATATAAATGCAACAAAGTAACTATTGTTCGTGTATGAGTTTAACGTGATGAGCTCTTTAACTTCTTTAGGGTATAGTTCATCCTTGATTTTCAAAACAGAAGCTTACTTTATGTAACAAAATGTAATCTACCTTTGAATTAAAGAGAATGCAAATGGTAAGGTAGAAATCAAGTGAACTCACTGCACTCAGTTTTAAATTTAGTAAATTACTCATCCTGATTGAGTCCATCCTAACTACTACTCTTTGTAATTATCTCTAATTAACAATAAAAGTATGGATATTCTCGAAACCTGTAATTATTTATGACGTTATTATAAACAACTATATTATTGTAATTTGTAAACGCATTTTTTCTCCATCTAACATCTTGTAGCCTAGTAAAAAAGTATTCAATAATAATCTAAATAAATATTGATCACTGCTATTTTTATTGAATAACTTGCATAGCGATTCTTCTTATCTTTATTCACGTAAGATACAATTTAAACATAATTAAGAATAATTAATTTTTTTATATAATATTAATTTGCTATCACGAAACTATTACCAAATACTAACGAAAGTTTTTTGCCCATCGTTAACTATGTATGCTTCTATGAACGAATAAGAAATAATTTGAAGGTAATAAATGTAATGTTATCCTTAAAACGAATTTTATTACATAATTAAATTGCACAAATAAACAACATTATGAGTTAACACATTATCTGACGCATTTTTGATAATACATAATTTTAACTTTTAATATCTTTTATAAAAACAATATATTTTTTTCTATATAATGATTAATTTATTTGATATAAAATAACTCTAAAATAACATTTTAAATTTTAGTTATTGCTATTTATGACTATTATGCAGACAAGGAAGATGAACTCAGTTTTCAAGAAAGCTCTGTCATATACGTATTAAAAAAAAATGATGATGGTTGGTGGGAAGGTGTTATGGAAGGAATTACAGGATTATTTCCAGGAAATTATGTCGAACACTGTGTTTAATTCTCATATAAAGCATGAATTTTTTATACAAATTAAAATATCGATAGATTATTATATTGAAACCAACAAATCTTTTTATTTAAAATAAATATTTTATTTTATTAATGTAAATTTATGTATAAAAAATTCTTAATTTTGAATTTGTATAAATAAAAATTTTAAAAAGAATAAATATTGTAAGTGATATATTATATATTAGTTAAATACGTACACAATTATTAAAATAAATAAACTTGTTGGAATCTCACCTGGTACGATATATAAGGAAATTGTATTTATGTGATTATATATAAATATAATAATATGTAAAATATCTAGAACATAAATAGCGTAAAATATTAATAAACGACAAAAGCGTAAGTAATGGAAAAGAACGGACAAATACCTTTATAATCAACAAAATTAATCGATATCATATACATTTTTTTCTTACACAGTTAGTGATTGATTTATTTATTTTATAAAGTTATTTTCATTATTCATATTTAAATACATCTGTTTAATTATTTAAATTAAAATAAAATTTAATAAAATAATGAATAAATATAATTATATAAAATTTTAAGAATAAAATGAAGCTTTGAAACTAATTTTATGAATTATGATCAATTTTTTTATATATTAAATTGTAAATAAATAAAAAATGTTGCATACAGACTATTTCTAATTTAATAGATTATTATTTATAATAATTGAAATGATTGGAATAAAAAATAAATTCGAATTTTCAAAAGTCTTATTAAATGTTAAATAAACATTTAATAGTAAAATACATTTAATAAGTATTTCTTAGTAAACTTATATTTTAAAATAACGGTTGTGGAAGTGAAAAATCATATATAATTGTTATGACAAATCTTTGATTAAAAATTATTGAATTATGATGAAATATGGATTCATCAAACTATTTATAAATATTTGCCCATGAATAAACGCGATGGTTATAGAAATTGCATATACTCGACTACAAGCAAGGATAAATGCTGAAAATTTACCATTTACCATTTAATAATTTATTTTATAAAAAACGATGCATTAAAATAAATATTGTATATATATCACATATCTTTTAGATATATATCAATCAATTTTAAATAAGATTTGTAAATTGTATCGAAAAAGAATCCAATAAAACGCCATTTTTTTTTTTATATTTTAAAGTTTAACAATATACATAACATAATAATCTCCAATCTAATAGCAAGATGTTTCATTGTTTTTTCTTGATTAAAAATTCTTTATATATTTTTAATTACTCAAGTATCTTTCAAATGGTATGCTTTAATCGACATACAAAAAAACTTATCACCTTTTTTATATTCTCGTTTCTTCTATAGTATATAATTTTTATTTAAATTAACACAAATAACAATTGTTTAAACTAATATGTCAATTGTAACTAATTATTGACAACTATATTCTTTTAAATCCGTTTTTTAAACATGTTTAAACCTTTATTTACATTTCATATATTTTCATAAATAAAATTTTTATTCAATAATGCATTCATAAATTTGTCAAATAATATATTTTATATCATTTAGAAGTATAATTTTGTATTAATATATTTTTACTTTATTATCCGCCTTTATCTTAAAGTAATTTTAAATTAACAAATTTCACAATATGAATTTATTTTGAAGGTCAAAATAATACTTCCTTTTGTAATTTTTATAAAATTCGTCATTCATTATTGATCTAAAATTTCTTGAAGTTTGCTTAATATGGTACTTTTTTAACAGAGAGAATTTCAGAATAAACAAAAATTGCGCAGTAAAAAATTTAATGTATTCCCTATTAATTCGCTCATCATTTAACAAAATAACATAAAATAATATAAATGTTTGAATTTACGAAATTTTTGTAAAATAAATTCAATGTAAATTTTTTCACTGTTTATTTTTTTTTTACATTTGCTTATTATAATTGAGGCTCTGTTTTATATATAATTATTGGTCGGATTTTTATCAAATATATGATAAAACTTTAGTTTAAAAAGAAATAATAACAATATCGTGAGTTTGTTTCATTAACTTTGAATAATCGATTTAAAATATCAGAGTACTTACGAACTGAATTGGTTAATATTTCGCTATTTTTAATACATTAAAGTAGATATTCAAATTTGGAATACAAGAAATAATATTTTAAACAATAATTAAAGTAATTCGTTTAAAAAAAATGAATGGGATTTGAATGTGAGTAAAATGATAAAACTTATCGATCGTTTTATAGGATACAATAAAAAAAAACCTTGTATTTTGAGATCTTTTATATTTTCGTGTTTTGCGTATATAAATTTTTTACGCATATCTTTTTTAGCGTCTGTATAGTGCATATATATATGCGTTTCACCGATAACTGAAAACGTTTGCTCATACCTATTATGATGTAGTATACTATAATAGTCTGTGATTACTTTAATTAAATGAAAATGATTTATATTCGTAAAGAATTTTTTTAATGCAAAAATATTCATTTTTCTTATTATATAAATTTGTTATAGTAGATAGATGTTTCTAGTATTTTTTGGTCTATTATATTATATCACATTCACACAAAACATGATTATTAGAGCCATAAAAAGTAATTTTTTTTTTAATTTACTTATTTAAAAGTGATATTTTAAAAAAATGTTTTCAAAAGTGACTGTAATTTCTTTAATTAACTTGTTCGTACCATTTTTATAAAATGAAAATAACGAAGGTATCTATGTTTGTTAAGTTTTATAATTATGCACCTTTAATGTTAAAATGCAACCAATATTTATTTAAATTTAAAGTTTGATTTCAGCACGTAATGCAGTTGCTTAGTCATTGTACATTTTGTTTCGTATATTATATAGCTATTCACGTCTAGATTTTTCTCTTTTTCAGTCACTTCTAAATTTTTCTGAATTACGCGTAAATGAAATCTTTAATAATAATAACAAAATTTTATTGTTATTGTATGTGTATTTCATTATTAATTATTTATTAATCTTGTATTATCCCTTACTGAAAAAATACTGAATGTGTTAACCTTGAAGAAATAAATAATTAACTAGAAATACATAAATTTTTCACTGCTTCCTTTCTTCATGTTTTAAGCCTCAAATACACTGTGTTATATCATCTAAACAGTTACGAAGACGCTCAAAACTTAAAAAAATACAGAAAATATATGTTAAAAAATTTTCAATAGAATAAATAAATAGCATATAATAGGTATGTAAAACTAAAAAAAAATAATTTCCAATACAGGAAAAAGAATTGCAAACATGTGAAACACTATACATCAATTCTCATTATAAACGACAACAAAGAAAAATCACCGTTAGTAAGTAATCATAAGCTACGTACAATTAAGAAATGAAAAATTTTATAGAAGCAATAATATATAAGATAGAAGAAAGTTTTTCTTCCATCTTGATATATCTTTTCTATCTTTATTATTTTTATCAGAAACTTCCTTTTCGAATTTACCAGTCAGAATTGCAAGAACATATACCTATACAAATTTTTATTTATAATTTCAAATTTTATTTTATAGAATTTAAGAAATTCAATTTTTCCTGATTTATAAGATTGAAATTTATTATCTTCCTGTGATTTAATACCAATAATTATTTGTGTAAAACAGGAAGTTTTCAAAAAAAATAAATTTTTATTAGATACAATTGCAACAAAAAATTTAAAACAAAATATCACTAAGAATTTAAAGAATTTTTCCTAATATTTATTGGACACAATCTGATATTGAATTAATTATAGTCGCTTTATATAATAGTGATAGTAATTGTTTAAAGAAACACTGGAGCGTTTTCTTAAAATTTGTTTAAATATACTATGAATCTATAGAGCTAAGTAAAATTGTTTATTTAAGAAATTAAAATAAATATTATTAAACTTATACAAAAATAAAGTTTGTGAATAAAAAATTATAAAAAATTTTAAAAGTGAAATTGCAGAATAAATGTAAAATATTAATCTCAAAAAACTGAGTTAAAAATAAATAAGTAAATTTCTTCTATTTTCAAAAATATGTTTTGCAGGCATATCATTAATTTAATTGGATAAAGTTTCAGTATCTGAAATTTGCGTTTTGATAGTTAAAAATAATACAAGATCATATATAGCGATGACACAACATAAAATTATATTTCAGTTATGGTATATAATTATTATAATTTAGTATAATTATTATAATTTTTATTAAGTAGATATAGTGTCACAAAAAAATAGAATTTTGCGCTTGCGCGTTAATTCATTTAAAGTTTAATATGTTAAAATCTTGAATTTTTATTTTAATCGTTTTACATTTTTCTCTATAAATCGCATTAAATTAATAAAGTAAAATATAAATTTATGTTACTTATAGTAAGCTTAAAAAAAATTTTTAAATTGTAAGTAAAATACGATGAATCAACATATTTTTTAATTGTTCATTAATTAAAATTTGTATTAATTATTAACATGTTTTAAATGAGCATTCAGTTATGTATTCAGTAACGGTTGATGCATGTAATTTGATAAATGAAACGAAATGTTTCTTTAGCTAATTTATAAAATTTATTAACCTAACCCGAAAAGAAAATGTATAGAATTTTTGACATCAATAAACGTTAAAATCTATATCTAAAAATATTAATATTTGTCATATTATTAAAATAAATAAATTTATTTACTTTTAGCAACTTGTATTGCGAATAAACTTTTTGAACTGAAAAATGGAAAAGTATATTATCAAAGTAATTATCAAAGCTTCAAATGAATTAGATCAAATAGTTGTTTGTAATGTGAATTGGAGTATTGGTGAATTGAAAGAACACTTATCAAAGGTTTATCCAAATAAACCAGTAAGTAATAATTTTATAAAAATTAAATATATCCATTTTATTAGGTTTAATTCATGATTATTTATATGTATGCATTATATTTTACCAATACAGATTTAACACTTAGTATTATATTTGAATATATTTTTTATGTAAAATCATTAAAATTTTTTTTTCTATATTATTTAAAATAAAAAGGTAATTTACCAAATTAAAATAAGATTATTATTCTATATAGGTGTATAGAAATAGATATAGATTCTATGCTTGAGATTTTATAAATATATTAAAAGGAAATGCTTAATAATAAGAAATTTTTTTTATTAGGCTATGAAGCTTTATATAAAAACTGAATCCAATAATGTTATATAAGTAATAAATTAAAAATTTGATTATTTATAATTTTTTGGAATAATTTGGTATTTTTTATAATCCTTTTATTTTTAATATTCTAAAAATATTTTAACTTTATTTTTTATCCTATATAAAAAGATGTTTTTCTGTAGATAAATTAAATATTCTTATTAATGTTAAAACAGCACGTTAGATTAATGTAAGTTCTAGCAATTTTTTTCTAAAAAACTTAACGTTGCATCCACCAAAATAGCCATTTAGATGAGCACATTAAAAATATGACATTTTGAATAATTATTATTACTCCAGACAGATGCTATCAAAACTGTTAGATAAGACTAGCTTCTGCTTTGTTTTGATGACCTTAACTCAATTTTGTATTAATTATTTATTTTTATTTTTATTTTACATCAAAATCTTACTTCAATTATCATAGGAACTTATGTATATACATACTAAAAGCAATTATATAGGGAATGTATAATAAATGATTATCACTGTTCAGAAAATTGTATATTTTTTTATCAGAACAGGTCTAGACCAGAGAGGGTTCATCTTGGGAAGATAATTCAGAATAACTAATTCATGATTTTTGTGATAAATATCATCCACATTTTAAAGTAATTCAAATCTAATTGGTAAATAAAGCAACATTTTTTTATCATTTACATTTGTCTTATCTAGTTGAATACTGAAGGCCTGAAGAAGCCTCAAACTTCTACTATTACTTCGAGTCCAAAGATAAAAGATAAGATCAAGATAAAAACTAACTATTCTATAAAGACTACCAATTTATTAAGTCTATATGTTTTGAGAACTCAAACTTAAGACAAATAAATCAGTATTAATAAATATTTTTAACATTAGTTGTGTTTAACCTATAATTTAGGCTACCAAACAGTTACAAAAACACAGCCCAGAAACGATTTATTGATTATTCTACGAGTCTATACATTTAACCACCTGAATCATCATATTAGATTATTGTACTATATAGTATAATTTTCTAATATCAGAGAAAAATTAAATGAATGTCTTAAACAAGCTTTTAATAAACTATTCAAGCACAGATTTCATTCAAAGTCTGGTTCTATTTCTTTTTTTGAATAATTTTTACTTTCTATTGAAAAGAATATATTCGTTCATTCTGTATATTAAGCAAAAAATTTAATTTGTACATTTTTTGCTTTAACTAAGGATAGTTTTATATTTTATATGTAGAATGTTAAATATTAATGAATTTAATTAATATGATTTTTTAAAAAATAAGTTTTTAAATTAATTTACATTCCTGTCACGATGGTTGACTATGGTGTCTTGAAGGATATGTAAGGTTAAAATTGGCAAAGTTATCAGAACTTGAAGAGTTTAGTTTCATAGAATCGTTAAGTATCCCAATAAAATGTATTCGTTTCAGTTGGAGATATAAGAAAACCAGTCAGATTAAAGAATTAGATTAGATTTTTTTACAATGTATATATATATATATATATAAAGAAATATATAAATGACTAGGTAGCCGATGAATTTCTCTATTTTATCTAAATAACTTTTATGCAATTTCTTAATGAGTGAAAATGCAGTAAAATGTTGATTTCATGTAAAAAGGATAGCATTATATCTGTTTTTAAATTATTGATTTTTTGTATATTTCATTCATATTTCATTGTATTTCATTCGTAACATATTTATATTATGTTTTCAATTCTTCTTGTATACTAATATAATAATTTTTATAAACTCAATAGTTTTTAACCTAAGAAATTATTATTTAAACAAATTGTTTATTCTTTTTCATAGTTTTATTTAGAGAGGATTCTAGATAAATGAAAAAAGTGTGAATAATTATATTTTTATTTCTGTTTTGAATGAAACAAAATTTTATCGAATTAACTTTTAACATAATTCTTCTACTAATCTAATACTATTATTATTTTTTTCTATTTGTATTAAATTATACTATTTATTTCTGAAATTGATATTAGTACTGTTGTAGTTCATGAATATAAATATTTGACAATAATTTTTTAAGAATAACCTACTAAGTTTAATCAGTCATAATTGCAAGAATTTTAATAAATGACTAAGTATTTATTTCAGAATGAAATTTTTATAATCTATTTCATTTGTTATTAAATGCATTTAATATCGAATATTAGTAAAGTTTCATTTTATTAATTTTTGACGAATTAAATGACATAAAATTGCTTGATAATTTTGGTTTAACAATGACATAGTTTTTAAATAATAAATTTAATTATAATCACTATTTTCATAAATTGAAGGCATTTTTTGGCAAAAAATTAATTAAATATATTAGATAAAATGTTTCGTAATGTTTTGTAACAATTTTTTATCCAAATGTAAAGGATTTTTGATAATATTATGTAAATTGATGAAAACCACAAACTGCAACAATATTAAGTACATGTACTAAAAATAATAAGGTTTAATGTATAAATTTTTAGTTCCTTCGCTTGACCTTAAAGATCACAAAATATTTTGATATCATTTATATATATATCAATATCTGCTTTAATATTTTTTTCAATATCAACAGTAAGTACACAAGTAAAGGTATATAATGAAATTTCGCTGACAATTTTAATCAAACTGTTGGAATTTGATCCTCTTTTTCATTGTGAGATAACTCTCTTTTTACAAGTTCTCTGTTTGCAGGAAAAATTTGAGAAGTTTTAATAAATGTTGTTCACTATAGTTAAAATAACTAATCTTCGTATTAAGATTTTATCTTAGTGGATGTCATAAATTCAATATTTGATCAAATATTTTCAATATTCTTAAGATTTACATTAATTTAAATTTTGTTCAAGTTAATGAAATTTTCTCACTTTTAGTTATGGCTGTTGCACTAAAATCAAGGATTTAAAAAAATTCAACAAGAATTGTATTGTCCTTGATTTAAAATATGAATGATTGCAGTAGCATGAATTATCCAAGTTTGCAGTTATTTCAATATTGAAGTAGCAGAGATGGAAAACGGTGTTTCTTTCGGATTAATTCTAATCTTTAATTCTGCATGATACATCATGTAAAGATTGCATGTAATTGATTAATGAATTGTGTTAAAGTTATTCCATACATAAATCATTAATTGATTACGTAAAATTTTATATATTGTTTGACAAATAAAAGTTAAATTGATTAGTTTAGTTTAGAATAATAAATTAAATTATAATTTTAATGAACGAAAATAAATTATTTTTCTCAGAAATAATCAGTATTCAAATAATAAATAAAAATGCTATTTAGTTTCATTATTAATAGATAATGGCTAAAATCTTTCAATCTAATTGAAATTTGAATTGTTATGTAATAAACACCAATATCATTTACAGTTATTTATATCTAAATAAAAGAATATTTATGTTATTTTTTAAAATAATTCCATAATTTTATTTTTAAATGCAAATATAAAATAAGAATATTTATAAAAAAATATTAATTTTATATTTATCATATTACTACTAACTTGTTTCAGAAACCTATAGATCAAAATCTTTTTTATTATGGAGAATTACTTGATAATTCAGTATGTTTGAAAAATATTTTTCACAATTATCAGGAAAGTGGAAAAATATTTATTATTCATTTATTATTCAAGTTAAGTTTCAATAATTTAAAAAGAAATTTAGAAAAAGAATTTGTTGACACTGCAAATGGATCTAGTTTAAAAGAAATTAATTTATCTCGTGAAACTATTATACAAACACATTTATTTTCTTATAAATACAGCTATTTGAATGAAAACCAAGTTATCTGGATTCAGCAAGCTTATGAACATTATTTATCTCATTACATACAATTGTGAGTATAATAATTTTATATTTATTAATAAACTTTTAAACGAAAACTTTAGTTTAATATTAAAATTTATTAGAAAAAGTACAATTAATCTTATATTAAAATTTATTTTTAAAAAAGTATAATTAATCTTACATTAAAATCTATTAGTTTTGTATTTAAATTTTATAAACGATTTTATTATCAATTCGTGTTTTATATTAAAATTAATCTTTAATGATTTGAAAAATTTCGTTTTGCTATAATTTTTTAGGGAGAGAATAACAAAAACAAATATACAAATGTGGTACATAAAAAAATAATAAAGTGTAAAATTGAAAATACAATTATGATAAGATGAATACAAATTAAAAAATAATTAATATTCTATAAATTCGACTGCTACTAATTTATATGCTAATCTTATTTGAGACGCGATAAAAGATAGAGTGATTATAAAAAATAAAATGATGGCAGAGTACATCGATATTATTGAATATTCTGATAGTAAGAAAATGAGAAAAAACACTTTATATATAAATAATACATGAGGAATATAGAGATGTTGCTATAATAGTTAGTATTAAATAAGATGTGAGACAGACAGAGATAGGGTTTAATTATAGGTGGCCAATCTCTTTTCTTCTTGAAAAAAATGCATAATTATATATTAGCATATGTCCTTTGTTTTATAAAAATCGCTACAGAAAAGGTTAACTTCAAGCAATAGCAACTAATAGCATACACCATATGTAGGTTTGATGATATATTATAGAGTTTTATATCGGTAATTGTTGTAGAACATTTAATGTTCATAATTCTTAAATATTTTTCTTGTCTTCTTTTGTCATAAAATAAATTCGTATTAAACAGTATTATTCGAACTGCTATCACATCTACTAGATCACCAAATTCCTGATTTCCCTTAGAATTCGAATCAAGGAAATCGAAACACAGAAAGTTTACTACCTTATATTCTTATTATTATTATTTCTTATACAAGATTATTTGTACGTCCAAATTTTGAAATTCTATATAGTAAAAAATTTTCACAGGACAAACTAAGCAAAGTTTAACGCGGAAAGATCTGTTTATTCGTAGTCGAGAAATACTTTAATTTATTTAAATAAGATTATTTACTCAAAAGTGGGTAAATCGTTTTCAATTACATGGTTCAAATAGACTTTTGATGGGTTTTAGTATTGCTTCCTGTAGCTATTTAAAGTAGGTAAAAATAGTGTGCTTGAATAATTACTTAGTTCTATTAGTAAATTTCCGTTCATTATCAGAGCTTCAAGCATATAATTACTGGCATGATTTCTATTTTTCTATTTCAGTTATAAATCATTAACAGACATTGATAAAGTAATAGATAGAATAATGAGACAATCTTTAGCTCAAAATACTCGTAAAGAAACGAAAAATGTACTTTTTGTACTAACAAGTGTCATGAATATTAGGATAATATAAGTGAATTTGATGTAGCCTTTTTAAGAATGCAAAAAAATTTTAACAGCTTAACCTAGGTTATGCTTAAATCGCTAAATTATACATAAATTAATTAATAGATTTTTCACGTTATTGCAACAATGTAAGAAATTAGAAATAGCAATCTTAAAAAGTCTTCTTTTTGAGATGATCTAGTTTGAGGTCTCAATTAATCAGAAATTTTTTTATATTTAGATTGTTCATAACTTCTGAAAAACAAATTTAGTTTGTTGAGAGTTAGAAGGTAAAATTAATACTGAAATAAAGAAAATCAAAATAATTGCTTACTCATAATTGTTCATTTTTGTCAAGTACAGAATTCAGATGGAGTGGATAACTTTTATTACTTAGCAAATAAATTTGACTTAAATTTTTAATTTCGTAAGAGAACATTTTTCAACTTGAGTTAATCAAAAGAATAGTATGATTCAAAATTAATTCAAACCAAAATTTTGAGCCATTATAGAATTAAAGTTGTTTTTACTCAAAACTTTAAATTTTTAGAAACGCGATATAGGTGTTATTTTACATACACTTAGTTAATAATGGGAAGAAAGTTATCTTATTTCTGAGAATTCCTAGTTTGCAATAATAGGCCTTGCTTTTATAGAAATTATTTAGTTAATTTGTCGTATGATATATCGTGTAAGGAAAGATCTATAAGACTAAAATAATTTATAATTAATAGGGATGTATCAGGATCTGTATCTTAGATAACCTACGGATGACATGTTTAGCACTTGCTGAAATATTTTTGTATTTAAAAGAAGGTCACCCTAAAGTCAATATCATAATGCAGAAAGTGGTTTCGAAAACAAAAAAGAATTTAATGGTTAGTTATATACTAAGTACAAATTATAACAGCTTTCTAACGAGAGAGGTTAATTTTGATTTGTAGAATGGAAAAAATAATTGTCTTAATTTTACTAATGATTGTACGCATGTAGCAACAAACTCGCGCTAAAGCGCCTGAAAATAAATTGGGTAACAACCAGGGAACTCGTAATGATTTGTAAATAGAAAGAGATTGTTCCAGATTAGTCTCGAGCACCACGGATTTTATTTATTTATTTAAACATCTTAAAGGAAACTGTAATTTAGGTAATTCAATTAATGTAATTATAGATTTATCAACAATAAATGAAGATATTCATTTAATAGATTTCTCTGTTAGTTTTACAATTAAAATTAAAAATTTTCTAAAGATGTGTGTCAAACGAATTATTGAATTGAAATTTATATTATACATCTGAAAATTTTTTTTTATTTTTATTCTCGTTGCTACCACCTCTACTAAATGCAGAGTATTTATATTAATCTAAATATCAATAAATAGTATAACAAATCATTAAAATATTATTTTCTAATCAATATTATATAAGTTTGCTATAATAAGTTAAATAAAAATTTTTGTTTGAGTAACAGAACAAAATTAAAAATAGGCAATTGTATTTTATAAAAATTATGCATAAGTTATATTAAGTGACTCAAAATTAACAAATAATATTGTTTTATAGGCTTAGAATCAACGGTTTTCAACCTACGAATAATTTTTGGTGTTCTACAAATCTCAAATTTACTTCGCATGATAATATTACTCCAAATAATTCAAATAATAATTTTAATAATCACAACAACAACAACAACAACAACAACAACAACAACAACAACAACAACAACAACAACAACAATGGTGGAGATGATATAATTATAGGAAACAATAGAGATTGGCTTGATAATTTTTATACGTTATCAAGAATAATAATTTTATTTAGTATTGTATATTTTTATTCATCTCCTTTAAGATTTATAATTGTCACATTTTCGGGCTTCTTAATATATCTGTAAGTATTTTTTATTATATAATCTTTAATATTCTCACTTTATTACTCAGAATTATAGTTTCATACTTTGGTTTATACCTATTTATATTACAGTTATTGTATTTTTATTAAATAAATATTTTTACTTTTATGAAGATCTTATCTACTACGGAGTTTGTGGAAAAGATTTCATGATAGTCTTTATACGTATTCAAAATCGATAATTTTATTTATGAACGTCGATTTATAAATAAGTTAATATTTCAATTTTCTTATTTTTATATTTTACTTGCATGAACATATACCTATAACTTAATGGAGTGACATACCTTTGATTGATTACTTGACTATATTCTTTGGTATCTGCAATACTTAAATTAATTTAGTGGGCTACATATATTTCCTTTTATGTTTGAAATGACTTAATTTAAAGTGATCCTTTCCTTCGTTCGAGCTTCCAAGTTATCGTTTATTTTATTAAAGGCGGATTTAATATAGTCTTTAATGGAACGAGTTTTTTTGGTAACATAATAAAAATGACGTGAGTGGCGGTTATATGATGCATTGGATAGAATTTTTAGTAGCTGATAATAAATTTGTGCAAACCTTAAATTATGTATATTATTTCTCATTTTCTAATTACTACTATAAATGCTTCTTTCTTTTTTATCTTTCCATTTAATATAATGAGCTTAATTAAAATTATTGATTAAATATAAAATTATACTAAACAAAATTAATAATCATAATAGAGTTATGGAAATTGTCGATGTTTAATTTGATTTCTATTCGACTTGACACGGAATCGTCGAATAAGTTGGTTCTTTCCACCTTATTTTTATTAAATGAATTTATTCACTAATGGGATACATTTGTCGATAGCGTATAGCTGAATTTGGTAAACGAGTCTTGTTATAAAATAAATAGTATCCAAATATTCATTGCCTATTTAATGAAGAAAAAATGTAATACATAAAAATATAAAGTTTTTTGTTTATCAAATTTAATTCGAAAAAGAAAACAATTTTTTTATTATCCTTCTCGATACTTTCAAGTTATCTAAGAAAAATATGAATTTCACGTACTTATATTTTGTTTTTTAAATTCTATAAAGTTTTATCGTAAATAATAATGCACTGGTTAAATAATAAAACATATATATATTAGTATAAATTGTAATTATTAAACATGAAAGAAATACAAGAATATATATATATAATTTATAATAAAGATGTCGAGTTAAATATACTATATATTCTTATAAAATAATAATAATAGTATACCAATAAATAAACAACAAATAGGATAACTATGCAAAATTAAACAATGTAACACAATTAATTAAGATAATTTGAAATAATGTTAACTCTGATCTTGCAGTTTAAAAATAAACTGTATTTTAATCATTTTTCATATTTCTAATATAGTGTATTGAACTATTAAATATATTGAGTTAAACATGAAAAATCGTAATTGAATAACATCACGAAAACACATGGTCATCACAAACAAAAATTCAGTAGAGTATAGAGAAAGGAATTCGAAAACATTTTTTTGTTCAACGACATTATTTAAAAACACAAAAACAACAGTTATTCTCAGTCCATGTCTCATAGATAGATTACAATTTTTTACTCCAATCATTCAAGACGTTCAAGAAATTTTTGCTCCTAATATATTAGTATTAAAAGTTCATTTTTTACACTTGACAAACGTTGTTTTAAAAATGCTGTGAAGGAGACTAGCAGAAAGAAATGTCAAGTGATTCTACTAATTAAGAAGCCAGATTATCAACTAGCGAAAAAGGACTATTGTAAAATTATAATTTAAAAAAATATGAGTTAAAGTTTAAAAAATAATTCATAAAAAGTCATATATCATAAATATATTTGAAAAATTATATACTATTCCTTCAAATAATTTAATTCTTTGAAAACCTTTCGTATTAATTTTAAATTATATAAGTATTATTTTTTTACTTTTAACTTTTAACTTATAATTATATATAAAAATTGTTGATTATAATATAATTAATCAGTATATACATATATAGAAATAGCTTTCAATAAGTATATTCAATATAAGTTGTAATATAAGAAAAATTAAAATATTTTCCATATCATGTAAAGTTTTGAATAATGTTAAATGAAATAAACTTTAAATAAATAATATGCATCGATAGGTGTTAATACTGTCTAAGTTAAATGAAATTCCTTTCTCTAACAATAGTAATTTTTAATTATTAAAGTTCGTTTTTCCTATCCCCGATGTAAAGGGTTGATTGATGTAAGGCAAGCGAGTTACTCGTTTTCTATATGATTTAATAATAGTAATTTATTTACCAATATAAGTTATGTATTATAGAAACAATTACTTGGTATTAAAATAATAACGTTCGTGAAGGAGATTAAGTATGGTCTACTCTTGATGTATGCTTCTGTTCTGCTTTTATTCTCTGTTTTCAAAACAAAAAATGATGCTTATTCAGATATTTTTAGATACAAGAGTGATAAGTCAAATGAAGTACAAGAGAGATGATGAGTACATTATACCTCCTCGCTCTGATTAAGGATATAACTAAAGAAAAATAATATTTTGACTACAGCTTATCTTTAAGTGTGTGATTCGATTTAGTTTTTAATCTTTTTTGTTTTACAAATACTTATTCTTCTTCTGGGCTTATTGCATTGTCGCTTGTACAATCGTAAGCTTAGATTTAGAAATGTACTTTACAGAGATATTTTCTAATTTTTTTTCTTTGTTACAAGTGTACAAACATATGTATGTTCTTTCTCATTGTTTAATATTTTTTAAGCTAATTTGGATAAATCTTCGAGTTTATGAGTAGCAATTTCTAAATTTTCAAGATTAAGATTTGATATTTTTATTTTTTTTTAATACTGGCATGTGAATAAAATTTATAGTGTTTTTTATACTAAAATCGTCTTTTAATGTATAAAATTGTGATTTGTATGATGTAAAATTATTCTAAAAGAATTTTATCTTATCAATGTTGCTGATGGTGTATATGCTTTATAAACGTTGTAATTCAAGAATACCAGAACCGTGTAATTTAATATCACTTAATATATGATTTCGACAACTAATAGTTATATCTACAATCTGGGGAAAAATGTAGAACCATTTACTTTTATTTGTTAACTTCTTCCAAATACCTTCTAATTATGCAAATTGAATGTCATAATCTTCAGGAATATGAGATTTTGAAAATAGTAATTGGATTTCACAAGACTGTTTAGTACGCATAGTATATATACGTTTTAACAATTTATAATCATTAAGATTATCAAATATTCAATTTTGAATTTTTACTATGCATTGCTATATATTTTATGATTGGTTGAATACAAATAAAAGTATTATTATTTTGTTTAACTGGTAGCGGTAGAAGATTGTATAGATTAAAATTGTATCGGATACCAGTGATAAAGGTCAGTTTGTTATTGATAAGCAAAGCTTATAATATAATTAAATTTAGAGTTTATGAGCATTATCAACATTTAAGGTAAAAAGATAATTTATTGCTTGTGGTAACATGTTCATAGTTTTTGTAATTCTTTTAACAATTGATTTGGAGACTTAATTTTAGGATGTAATATGCTCGTTTTATCAAATAATATAGCGTTGGATATCGATATATTTTAGAGCCTATAGACTTATCGTGTTTATGCAAATCAAAATGTCGCCTTCGAGGAAAAATATTTCATAATCTTTGCAAATGTTCAGTATAGACTCACGTTCTTTATTATTTAAATATTCTAATCTTAACTGGCTGCATAAGAGGTTGATTTTATTTGGAGAATAATTATTTTATTCGACTGAATTTATATTTATAATTTTACAATTTGAAGCAAATTCTTCGATTTCTACACACAGAATATTAATTTGTATATCAGTATCATTTGTAATTAAAATTGTAGTAATTGCTTGAAGATTTAAATCGACTTTCATGATACTTTGGCAAAGGTATAATCCGTCTTTCAAAACTGTTTGATTTATACATCCTTCGGTAATATTTTTATTTAGAATTCTTATTTTATCAATTTTTTTATTTGATAAGAATTTTCACAGTTTCATTTTGTTTATAATTTATAGAAAAAGGACAACTACTATGAAAATAAGTTTTGTAAATGTTCAGTGTCATTTGATGAGCGTTTAGTTGAATTATCTCAAGTTTACTATCAATGATCATATCTAATTTAGTAATTACGTCGTTGCCTAAAATTACTTAATAAGGTATCAGAAATTCGCCTTTAGTATATGAAAATTAGTCTCGTAAGATTTAATGTTAATTTGTATGTTGACAAAGCAGTATCCTAAAAATTAACATTTGATAAGAAGTTAGAAAATTTGATAATTGAAATATTAGCTCTCGTATCGACAAGAAACTATACATGAATGAAGCTCTTTGATTTTGAGATTAATTGTAGACTGCAGCTGTCGGGTTTAAATAAATAAATTTTTTATTATTCTTTAATGTACTGCGTTTAATAAATTTATTTTTATTGATTCGTCAATAACCAAAGAACGATTAGAGTTTAAATTATGTTCATTCGATGGATTAGGATTCTGTGATTATGTACTCGAATTATAATTTGGATTTGGATTAAGATTTTGTTTTCTATTATTAAATTGTCACTTAATATTCTTGAATAACATGTCCAGTATTTTTGCAATAGTTGCAAGCTTTTATTTATTTGATCATGTTCAATATTATTAATATACAGTCTATTTATTTTTGGCCGGCAGTCGTATTTCAAATGTTCTAATTTTTAGAGAATTTCTTTTGTCGATGGTTATTTAAAAATTTATTTGAATTTATATTGTAATTATGTTGTATACAATTAAAATAGACAATGAGACTCTAAATGTCCAGAATTTTTATAATGATTACAAAATTTATACTCTCATACGCTTAGGTTTTGAAATTTTTCCATTTCTCTTCAAAATATTTGTTCAATTTCTTCAACAATTGCAAATTGGGCAGCATCTTCAAAACTGTCGTATTTTTGTGAGTTTACAATAATTGCTATATCCTTTTTTAAACTCAAGACAGAGATTAAGGCTTGCGTTTTCAATAAATTTACACATGCAGCTAGATCAACAGCTGCGAGTCTATCATCTAAACTATATGTATTTTTAATAAAAAAAATTTCTACCTTTTGTAAATAAGATAAAACGTTTTCATAATGGTCTTGTCTACACAATAATAATTCTAATTATCATTGACCATGTGATCGTTTATCTGCATATGCATCTGTTAAATATATTTTTAAAGTGTTCCAATTTGTGAATATTTAATTTCTAATTAGAGCTCGTACTTTATCTGTAACTTTTGTCATAAAAAACAGTATTTTTTGTATCATTTGGTATTATTTGGATTTATCATCATCAAAATTAAAGAGCATTTTGTAAGTGGTTTCAATTGATATAGATATTTTTATTTTATAATTTGCTAACTAATTTTTTCTATGGCGAAAGTGTTTTATAAATTGTACAATGTTTATAGTAGGAGAAGTACACTTTTTATTGTATCGTTGAAGAAAGTAGTTGTGTTGTGTTCACAGATGAACTAGAACAGCAGCGTTATTGAAAGAATGGTTCGTTGATCCTTGTCTTTATTTAAAAGAATCAGCGATATAGTAGAGTTGGAAATACATTGATAAACTCTTGTTCGTATAATTCTAAACAAGTATAGAATTCACGTCCTTCATATTTATAAATATAATATTAGCAATTTTGTAAGTTTCGGTTCAAAATCAGCATTTTTATTTGTAAAAATAATTTTTCTTATTAAATATAAAAAATCAATTTCTCGACTATTTAATTCTCCTAGAATTACTAAATATTTATAAAGTGTTTACAAATTTATAAAAGTATTAAAAAGTATTTAAGTTTATTACAGAATATATTATTTGTGTATAGCCTTAGTATTATATAAAACACGCACGTATTAGTGTTTACAAGTTGATATTTAGGTAAAGTATTGGCGGTGAATCATGCTGACTTATAACTAGATGGTGTACGTTAATTATTTAATTTCGTATTATATGTGTTATTTTATTTATTATTGATACACTTATCGCAAAAATGTTATCTTTATCAATAAAGATTAGGATCATCATGTGTAAATTACATATTATAATTGTTGATAACTTCAATAATGTATATACGTAAAATACAGATAAAAAATTTAAACATTACAAATTTATAAAGAAGGAAAATTTTTATTATTAGTGTAAACATAATTGAAAAAAGAACAAGAATAATTTTCAACATTATATGTGTGTAAGGAAAATAAAAATTTAATAAAATACATATTTATTTTCAGCTTTTTCTCCTTTTTTCATTCATATAACAGTATTTTTAAAGAGGTTAATGAATAAATAGCACTTTATTTGGAATCTCTTGTACACTTAATAAGTGGTCAATTTTGCAGTATTAATATATGTTCAAATTATAAGCTTATTATATTTTACGTATTAATTTTTTAAATATATTTTGTCTTGATTGCTTCACTATTCACTTGTCACATTTTCTCTAGCACTGTTTATCATATATATGAATTGGCTTTTAATTTGTAATTATTAAAATTACTTTTACCCATTATATAAATTAATCATTAGTAATCATTTGTTTGAATTTTAATTATGTTATATTAATTTTTCAATCTTATCTTATAGAAGGTTTTTGCTTGTACGTAAGGTACAATATATATAAAATAAAATTAATATATGGTTGATCGTAAGTGGCCCCAGAACTAAATTCTTATGCCAATATTATTTGTGAATTCTAATATAAAACAGAGTATTTTTCTCTTTTATTTATTGATAAAAATGTATTAAGCTACCAATTCTTTATAATTATTATTTTACTTTTAATTTAATTTTTTTAAATTATTTATATTATGTTTTTCAATACATAGTCAGTTTAAATGGTATTTTTATAATATTTTTAGTATAAATTTATATATAAAACTATAATTTAATATGAAAAAATCAATCAAATATTGATTTATGATCTTCGTGATTACTATATAAAATTTAACACGTATATTTATTATGATTACTACATTTGCAGGTACCACCATGGATTTTTTAATACTCATCAATTTGTGGTTGCAGTTAATAATGCACATATACATAACAATAATCAAATTGGACAAAATGAGCAAAATCGTAGACCTGTAATTCATCACCTAGAACAAGATCATTTAATTAATAGAAACGAATCTTCAGATAGAACTTATCGTAATAATGCAAACATCGAAGCAAGACCAGGTGTATTATCATTTACCTGGATATTTTTTAGCTCTTTTTTTGCTTCACTAGTCCCCGATCAACCAAATATTGCGTAATATAATGGTTGTAATAATAAAATGTATTCGTAATAAAATTTAGTTTTTTCTTAGCATGAATCAAGCTTTAACAACAAATTCTTTTATTTGCATATAATTGTAATTATAAAATCTACTTAAATATTTCTCATTTTGTTTACAATATAAATTATATTATTCTAGTGATATAATTTAAGCTCTGATAAATACTATCTTCCAATTTAGCACATTACTTTATTAAAACAAACATTGTTATTTAATTTAATATATTACTATATATTATTGATTTTCTTAATCCAAATTCACAGAATATAAATAATTTGTAGAATACATATTGTAATGAAGTAATTTTTGTATTAGTTACATTAAGCACTTATTTTGTAATACTGGTATATTAATATTTTCGTTTCTCCTATCCTCACAATTACTTTGTACTAAAGCCTCTTAATTATCTATTACATTAAATAATCATAATGGAAGTTACAGTATGCGTTGTAAATAAGGTAAACGATTATATAATTAAATTTGAAAAAGATTATTTTAAAGCTTACATAATAACAGCAATATATGGTTGAATGGATCTTCCTTTTAAATCACCAATTATAATACACTTACGTCATACTTGTAAAAATAACATAATACTAATCAAAAATCATAGTGAACACGTTTAGGAAGTAATAATGAATATATGATTTCTAACATGGTACCTTAAAAACACGCTTATCAGAATAGTAGTATCGTTCATGTATCTTATTGTTATAATTTTCCCGCAATTTTAATTATATTATTTGTATATGATATTACATTTAAAGATAATTTAATGTGAATTATTAAAAATTCATTTTCTTACGTTATTTTTATTGTTATATGTTTTATCATTATAATATTAAATTTTTATTGAATAAAATAAATCTTTATAATTAATTGGTTTGGAAAAGTTTATAAAATATTCAAAAACTTATCACAAATATTAATTTTCTATAATATTTGAAAATAAATGATTTAAAATTGTTTTACTATTTCATAATTTTCTACCATTATATAATTTTATATTAATAGACAATATTAAATCTATTTTGAAATTTGCAAAGTATAAAAAGTAAAATAAAAATAATTTACTGCAACGTATTTAATCTCATAAACAATTTATTAAAAAACAAATTAAGATTGGTACTTATAAAAATGTAAGTATTAGGTACATTTGTGGATTCTTTATCTAGATATTTGTTACGAAGTTGCAGAATTCTATAAGTTGACTAGGTTTTGTTCAAATATATAAGAAATTAGAATTTCTTTGAATCAAGAAAATTATTATTTATAATTAGAGCAAACAAATTATATAATATCGGAGCTGTAATTATTATTTACTTAGGATCTATTACACATCAAAATCGTAAATATTTTTTCATTGAAAATAATCTTTAATAAAAATATTGAATTTATAGACTAATAGAAATACTAATTGATATTAAACGCAAATTGAATTTACTATTCGTTTATTAAAATTTTTATAGCTAATATAATGTTCTAAATTATACTGTAGGTTATCTGTAGTATATAGAACAGTTAACTGGTGAAATGTATGAAAATATTAATGATCCAGTTTCTATTACAAAGTATAATGTATAAATTACATAAAAAAAACAGAAAAATACGAGTGCCTTAGTTTTACTTTTATAAACAAGTAAATTACAATTGTGTACGCATTTTAATTCCATGTTTCAACAAAACACTGGATATTAGTAGACTATATAGTGATTACATAACTTAAAAAATTAAAATATATCAATGATATCAAATTCAATGGTATATTGAGCTAAGGAAAATTTCCACCGTTCTTTTAGTAAATTTTCATGTTAAAAATATCAATAAAAATTATTTGTAAAATTCATATGACTTTTCTTCTATGTTGTCAGTTAATATTGTATTAGAGCTACATATCTTAATTACATGTCCGGTTTAATTTAGGAAATTGAGTATAAACATATAATTGTCATTTTATTTATTATTTAATTTATAATTAATTTTTGTTACATTATTCATAAGTTATTCTGTATCTTTTTTAAATGTTTTCATGTATTCATGGTTTTTATTTGAATTCAGTTCATAATTTTTATTTAAAATTGTTAAGTATGTGGTTATATTGAAAGGCAGATATATATAAGATAATATAGTCTTTTATAAAATATTTGTATACCTCTTGTTAATAATGAGACATCTGTTTCATCTTTTGCTGTTATTTATTATATTTTCAGTTTTAAATATTTCATTTTTAAATAAGTTTTGCATAATTAAGTTTTATAAAATAAAAATTAGAGATTACATAATAGACAATAGATCTCGAATTTAGTCTAATCTGAAAAAATTGTATTGCTAATGCAAAAGATTACAGAATTATTACTAGTAAATCTTTGTCAATAAAATAATAACTAGCTCTTATTTACGAATATTAAAAAAATTATTAAACACATATGAATATTTAATTAATAGTAATTTGTAATAAACAAAAAAATGATGCACGGAAAAAAATTTTGTCAGTAATATCAAATAAATATTTTAAATACTAAAATTAAATACAATGGTTTCCTATATGAATATGGAATAGATGACTGAAAATTTAGATATAATTATTTTTAAACGTGTAAAGTTACATTTGTTTTGTTTATTTTAAAAAATTGAATTTTATGCGTTGACCGCTCACAAGAAGTATTTTTATTAAATATTAATTATTTATTGGTAATTGGTATTCTAATATTTGTATTTATAATTATTATAAAATTATAATTACTAAAAGATTAATTTACTAATATTTATATTGACTCAATAAATACAACTTTCGCACAATTTTCAATTATAATAAACAATAATTTTACATGTTACAATTAATTCTAACTAATATGCTGTTGTATATAGCGATTACAGTCTTATAAATTGTTGTTTTTTTAATTAAGATTTTTTTTATGAGAATTTATTACGAGAGAACAAATTTTTTTTATAACATTTTTATGGTTTTATTTATACTTTTATTTATGTAAATATTACAAAAAATGGGTAATATAAAAGCTGCACATTCAATTTCTTTAATAATTTTAAGAAGAGTATAATTATAGTGATAAATCTAATTATAAATAAAATAGTAACTAGTTATTTTTTAGTTTGAATTATTCATAATGCTGTAACTTTTGATCAATTATTATTAAAGTTGAAATAATTTATTAAAATTAATCTTTCTAATAAATAAGTTTTATTTTAAGGTAATAATCTAATATCAAATATTAGAATATTAATCAATAATTACTTTTTTATAATAAAGATGAAGATTATATTTTTTGCTTCTTAAAAATGGAATCGTAAAATTGTACGTTTTGTTCTAAAGATATATCGTTTATGTAGACAAGTAAACTTAGAATTCAAGTATAGTAAAGACAATATAATAATTTTAGGCCACATTAGAAAAATCCACTTATTAATATATATCATAAATAATATTTACGTTTGAAATACATTTATATTAATAAATAATATTGATTTCCAAAAATATTAAGATAACTCAATCAATCTGAAGAATGATTTAATTTATTGAATAATATGTTAAAAATGTCTTTTTTAAAATAATGTAATATTACATACACTTCTTATTTACTTACGTAACAATGTTTTCATATAAAGAACGAAATAAGAAAAACAGAAGATCCTGGAGAACATAGCAAAAATTTAAGAATATAATCAAAACTAAAAAGAAAGTAAAAATTTAGTAATATAGTTTATAAATGTTCCGATTTCATTTTTATTACGTATAAACTGATCAAAATTATAACTGATATTTGTCTTTAAAATTGCAATTACATTTTTTAAAATGTCAGTTTTCGATGAAACTCAGCCACTCATAAAAAAGAGCAATCATGAAGTAGTAAAAATACAAGAGATTATTTATCCATCTGCTTTACGAGTAAGTCATGAACATTAAAATATCAAAGTGTATTTCATAACTGAACATTTATACTAAAAGGTATATTACATTAAAAAAAAAGAATATTTATATCAGAATATTTATAACCTATTAATATATATATATATATATATAATGTATATTTATGTAAAGTCCAAATAAAATTTTAACATTATTTCTAAAACTAGAAATTCCATATTTTATAGGAAATTCTAACATATAGTAAAATAATATATGAACGAATTTATTAAATATAATTTTTATATTCACAATACATTATGAATTTTAGAACATTGAATTAAAAATTATATAAATTTTATTTTATTGTTTATAATTTATGTAATTTATATAAGATTTTTTCAATTATTATATTTTAAACATACTTTCAATTAAATAAATAATTAAAATTTTTTTACATTTTAAATATTTTTATCTTATTGTACATATTAAGGTATAATATACTATTGATCAATATACTAAAAAACGTGTCAATATTTTATCAAATATTAAAATCTATAAAATTACACTAAATATTCTTTTTTATATAATTGTATGTATCATAAACAAACAATCTAATGAAACACAAATTAATTGTTAAAATAGGTTTGGAAATATAATATAGTATTATATCTTGAAATTATATTTTTTTCAATACGTGAAATCTATATTAATTTTTATTTATTTATTTTTATAAAAAATATATAAAATATTATAATTTAAAATATAATGAGTTATACAAAATCAAATTATCATATTACAAATATATATATAGAGTTAATATAAAATAAAATTAATATGATGAATTATAGATAACTCTTGATACGGAATCTACTCAACTTGAAAAAAAGTTTGATCGTAGGATTTTGATACTTATTTTTGTTGTTATCTATAAGTTTCTTCAATTTTTTAGTTATTTAGATTTTTGCTCCTAGTTTGTATCTTGTCATTAGCTTTTGATCTTGACTTTTTTATTTATTAATTTATAAATACATAACTTATATTTATTATAATTTTTTTAATAAATATGTCATTTATCTTGTGTTTATTAATGTATTATATTTGTAATAGTGCTTAAGTTAATTCATTAATCTATATTTTCAAGTAAATTTTTTTGTAGTATAATTTTATATGATATAATAATTTCTGTATAATTTATAACAGAATTTATTGAAATATATTCTTTATTATATAAGTATTATTAATAATAATATGTCCATAGAGTAAAATAAATCCTTTTATATAAATTAATATATTATTTATTAATTAAACTTTACAAGTAAATAACATAAGATGTATCTGAGTTAATTTTGTCTACATTTTTTCTCTTTTTCTTCCTGTTCTTTTACTCCTTTCCTCTTTTTACATTTTTTCCCCTTTTTCTTTAAGCCTTAGACTGAGCATTGAAATCAAGATTAGCTGTATCTTCTATCCTCATTTTAGCCTATAAGTGGACTATGCTATGATATAATTCTTAATAATTCAAATTAAATAATCTTTTTTAAAATTTTCTTTCTTCACATTCAAAATATAATTTGATAAATTATAAGCTTAATACACTGAAATAGAACATATTTTTTATGTTTGCTTTGATGCCATGTCTAAGACTGTTTGTTTGTCATTAAAGGATTTACAGTTCTTGTGACAACACAAATAATTAAAAATATTATCATTTATTTATTTTAAACTCTGAAAAATAGTCAATAAATATTTCTCGTATGTTAATTGAGAAAAAAGTCATGCATTAGGATTAATATTTTTTGAAAGATATTATCTTTTTTTAAATTTAACGAACGATGTAGCTGTATATTTTAAATTATTTAATTAGGTGTATCTTTATCGAGGATATGTTAAAAATTTTATAGTGTATTTAGCGATGTAAACTGTCAATTAATTTTATTAATTGTATTATGTAATTTAAAAACGATTTTCTAATATGTAGTACAATAATTAAGTTGAATATTATTTTATTAATTGCATAATTTAATTCAATGAATTTACTATCTAATGAACAAGGTAATAAATTTATCTTATTATTTTGTAGAAGTTTTTTCTTTCATAGTAACAGTTATTTTATATTATGATTATTTTATTCAAAACCAGTTCTTTACAATTCATATTATTTATTTTAAAATAGCTATATTCATTTACATATAATTAATTATATAGTCTCAGAATGTTTTTATAGTAATATTATATATTGACTATGCCGACATTTATGTTGAATATTGTACATATGAAATATCTTTTAAAATCAATTCACTTCATAAATTATGGTCATTACAGCACTTTTGCACTTAGACTCAGTAAATTTTCAATAATATATTTCATAAGAATAATATATAAAATAGTTTATAATGAATAACAACAATGTTTTTTCTATCAGCTTTTTATAGAAGGTATTCTATATTCATGTAATTTCTATATAAATATATGAATTTCCATATAATTTCTATATAAATTTTTCATACATTATTCATGAATATATATATATATTAAATAATAATACTTATAAAAGTCAATGTTAGCTTTACAACTGATGTTACTTGAATCATAATAAACGGGAATTATGATAATGTACTTCAGTTATGTTTTAAAATTTTTTTATTATCTAAATATTAATACTAACCTTTTAAAAATATAAGTAAAAATTTATTATTATTTATTTTACCTTTTAATTTTATTATGTAATATTAAATGTGAGTTTTAAATTTTGTATAGGAAAGTTTTACTTCTAAGATCAAAGGAATTCATGATTCATCTATATATAGTTGCAGAACACAAATTGCTATAACGTATAGTTGGAGTAATATTAATGTGTACTATACTATTAAAAATAGAAATATATGGAATCAATTTTTTAAGAAAACTGAACAAATTAATTATCAAAGACATCTTTTAAAAAACGGTAAGTAAAATATTTTTAATTCTATGTAGATTAAAATATAATAAACTTTCATATTTTTATTTTAATAAATTATGTCTTTTAATACCATTCGCGCAATTTATGTAATATTAGAAATCGACCTGCGCTTTTATATATCTATATTTGAAATCGCATTTAAGCGTTTAACATAATTACTGAGACATTACTTATATTCTCCTTATTTTATGTACCTTGTGTACCTATTATAATAAAAAATAAAAAATTTTTAATATTATCTTAAGAATAAATTACAGGCTTCGATTGTATTTGTAATAAAATTTTTTAATTTTATTTGTACAATATTATAGTATCTAATGGTTTATAAAATTGAAAATATATTGATAAATAAAAACGACATAAATATTTTTTTATCATTTTTGTAGAAAAATGACTCGCAGAAGCTTTAAATTTATAAACTTTCTAATTTTTATTAAAAAAATGATTATTTCAATTTTTAATAAAATTTATACTTTAATTGTAAATGAAAATTTTTTTGTGTACTTCTTCATATTAGAGAGATACCTTAATAATTATAACACGAAAAAAGTACAGAAATCCATAACAGTACATGGAGTCGTTGGAACCAGAGAAGCTAATATTCTGTCATTCTTCAATTAGTTATCACTAGTACTATAATGTTTATAGAAACAAATATGATAAACTGAGTTAGGAGTTCCTAGAAACTATAATCACTAATAAGATCTTTGATAAGTCACGACTTTATGTTTTCTATTAGAATACAATTAGTAATATGTGAGTGAAAAGTTTAGACATATCATAGCTGTATATTATAACAACAATTAAATTCTGTTTCCTTTTTACCAATTGAAAAATGAGTAAGCTATATAGTGTTAATCTCTTGAACTTGTAGTACCTTTGAAAATTGTTATATCTATTTGAGTTGTTTTATTATTGTTATTGATGTCATCACTTTGAAAATTGTCATTTTAAGGCTGTAAGCCAGGTAACTTTCAGGATCTTATTATAATTATTAATTTTTTAAATTTTCTAAATATTTTTAAATTACTTCATTGATTACTAATTAAAATTTATTATGTGAAACTGCGCAATATTTATTATTATAATAACATTGATGAGATAATAAAAATATGGATGAAAATATTTTTTTTACAGTTTCAGGCATTGCTTATCCTGGAGAATTATTAGTTATAATGGGATCTTCAGGAGCAGGAAAGACTACCTTATTAAATGTATTAACATTTCAATGTAAATCTGAAGTTATAATCTCAGGAAATATAGCAATAAATGGACAAAAAGTCAACTCAAACGCATTAGCATCCCAAATGGCATATGTTCAACAAGATGATCTATTCATAGGTACCTTGACAGTAAAAGAACATCTTGTATTTCAAGCTTTAGTCCGCATGGACAAAGGTGTACCGTATTATCAGCGTATTAGAAGAGTTAATGAAGTTATATCCGAGGTTTATATAAATTTATTAATATTAATTAATTATATTAAAAATATATGTTTTGTAACAATTCATTGGTATAACATAGATAAATAATTTTCAATTATCTTCATTATCATCATTTGTATAATTAATTAAAAAATATATATTATATTTCCAGATTTATCTTGATTGTATTTTATACTAGAATTTTTTAAATTATAAAAGATATGTAAGATTAGGACTTACTGATGTCTAATTTTTTTCGTTGAATCGTTACTCCTTTACTATTCGTGATATATCTTTAGATTAATTCATGATGGATACTTAAGAGTAGGTACATCTTTACATATTTAATAATTTATTAAACTTTGTCCACGATTAATTGATAGAATTCATCATACATTTAGGTATTTTTCATGATTGTCGCTCGACAATGAAAAAATTTTTAGTGAATAATTAACATTTTATGCTAATAACATTAGTAAAGCACTCTCTTCTTTTGATGCCGTATATTATCCTAAATAACTACGGATCTATGTAGTGAATCGTAGACTTTTTGAATCAAGAGTGAAAATTTCGAAGACTATTGTTATATGACTATTGAACGGTGTTGTATAAATCATCATAGCTTTGAAGTTTAGTTACCACGAATACACTACTATTTTACAGGATATTGCAGGATATATATCACACAGTATATTATAAGAATATATAGAGTATTTGAAGGGGTCTTGTGCTATATACCAAAGGAATTATCACACGCTATAAGTTTGTAAACTTATAACCCCGTACATTGACATCAATGTTGTATAATAGAATATATTTTTAAACATATAAGTATATTTAATCTATATTACTCTTGCGAATTTATATAAAGTTTTATATATTTTTTCTTTATAATTAGATTATTTTAACTAAAATAATGTAACTAAATTGAAAACTGATTAATTTTTCGTTAAAATGATCCACGTGTTTATTATGTTTTTTCTTCCCATTTATCTATCACAATTATACATTATTGTATTGTATTATATTGCATTATATTATTTATAAATTAACGAAATGATTATTCAGAATTACTTGTTCGTATTCATCTAAAGTATTAATAGCAGGATTTTGATCCGATAAATATTATATTAACCAATGAATATTAGTTATGATAATTGCAATTATAGCTACAAATATTTAAAAAAGAGAACTTCTTGTATAAATATGATCTTCAATATATAAAAATATTCATATCTTAAATGTGGTTATGAATTTAGCCTTTGAATTAGGTTAATTTGGCAGTAAATTTAAATTCTTTTCACATTTAGCATTATTGCATCAGAAATAACATATAAGTATATTTATTGCTCATAGTAAGTTAAATTAATTTTTTATGTTAAGCAGTTTTAAATCAAGTAAGCACAATTAAATAGTGGTATTTAAATATGTATATAATTAAATATGCATACAAAAGTTACCATATCAAAATTTTTTCCTTAATATCATGAGATAAAATCATTTATAGTATTTCAGGTGAATTTTATATGAAATATGCGTAATAAATTAATTATACACATTTTTTTTTCAAAAGTGTTTAAAATTTTCTTTTTTACTTTCGACATTACTCATTGAAACAGGTTTTTTTAAGGAGATTAATTATTCGTTTCACAAAACTTTTACTAAAAGTTTTACTCTAATTAAAATTACAATAAATATAAATGTATTTTTTTCATATTATTTAGTTAAAAATCTTATTAAAAAGTTGACAAAAAATATATGTATATATTTATATTTTTAACGCTATTAGTAATTAAAAAATATCTTTTTTATTTCATGAATTACTTAAAGTAAATAAATTATAATATAAAATTTTTAATGACATCCTTTTTCTTAAATATATATCTATATTTTAAAATCAGAAAAAAATTATAAATTGATTCTTTTAGGATGAAAAAGGAATAATTTTTTTGTTAGAAATTATATTTAAATTATGTTGCAATAAGAATTTGTCATTTAATAATTTTTTTAAAAATGAAAATAATAACTGAAATTTTGAAAATTTAGAGTACAATTATTTTGTTTTTGTATAATTCAATAAATTTATATTGGAGATGAGGTTTTTTTTTAAAATGTCATAGAAAAACAAGAATTTTCTTCTACATTATTTTCTTAAAGAGACGTATAGAGCGATCATATATATTATATATATTAATATAGAAAATCGAGTACAATGTTAATCAGCCTATGCGGTGAATGCATAAACATCTTTGACAATCATAAAATTATTAATAAAAGAATAATTGTACAATTTATAAATATCAATTACAATCTTTTTAGTTACCAACTACAAGTTACAACTTTGTACTATTTTTACATAATAGATAAATCTATACTTTTTTAAATTTATTCTAACTAAAAATTCATCATTTCTTGATATTCATACAATAGTTAATAATTAAGTTTTTAAAATTATTCTTCAGTTTGATACAATTTTTTTAAAATACTTTATACTAATTGTTTTTAAAATTTAATATTTTATAAAATAATTCTAACAATTTTTTAAAATAAAGACAAAAATTATAATATTTTAATATTTTTCAAATTAACCCTTCTTAGCTTCAACTAATACTATAATACTACTTAAAGTAGTATACACAATAAAGTATCTTTTACAAAATTATAATAACAAAGAATAAATAATAACTATTTTCTCTTCTTATTTTCATTTTACATCAAAGATTATTATTCGAATGTAAAAAAATAAAATTGCCATGTCCTTATTATTTGTCATTAAAATAATAAACCGTTTTGTTATTAATATATATCTCAAATCACACTGTAAATATTTCGTTCAATTATAAAAAAAAATGAACTTCTTTCTGAAAAAAATATTTAGAATATCCTTGTAAGAAATTTTCTAAACAGATCAAAATAATATCAATACGAATTTTTGTTTGTAAAGAAATCATAAATTTTAATACTTATATAATAGTAGAAAGAATATATATATAATATATATATATTATGTTTTATTTTTGTTGAAAGTAATGAACATAGATAATATGTAATAAATCGAAGTATTTTATTAAATTATATTTTTTTAATTTCTTTAGAAGCCTATTTATTTAATCTTTTTCCATTAAAAAATAAAAACCTGTCAAAAATTGAGTAAACCTTATTTTGTCAAATGAAATAACGAAAACGAAATAAGGCTTATATTCTAAAATTGGAATTTATTATTATTATATTATTTATGTTTTGAATACATTTATCTGTATCTTTATTTAACAACTAAATTTATATTTTAAACATCACTGATAAATAAAAATATTGAGTGGTATTTAAAGTTTAAATCTAAAATTATAACAAGATAAATTTATATTATATATTTCATAATATGAATTAATAGTTAATTTGCAGATGTTATCAATTAATAACATGTTAAATAAGTTTGTATCATTAATTCTATTTTAGTATTAATTTTTGTGAACATTTATATTCAAAATAACTGTTATTGATAAAAATATTTTTAGTTATCTGTCTGAAACTAATTCAAAAAAATATTCATCGAAAATTATAAAAATGTTAATATTATCGTAAAATTTTAAAGAATAATAGTTAAATATAAAGCCTAAGATAATTTATTAAGTAAATATTACAGCTTGCATTGACTAAGTGCCAAAACACAATGATTGGTGTACCAGGAAGAGTTAAAGGCATATCGGGTGGTGAAATGAAAAGATTATCTTTTGCTTCAGAAGTATTAACTGATCCACCACTAATGCTTTGTGATGAACCAACATCTGGTCTAGATTCATATATGGCACATCAGGTTATCACAGTTTTAAAAAATCTTGCTGGTTTGTTAATAATTTTTAATTATTATTATAATTTTACATTTTTTGTATTAAGATTCATCTTTATTGTAAAGATGCTTATATTTAATCGATACCTTATCATAAATTTAGGAGTATATCGCGTAATAGTAAATAAGTAAATCAATTCCTCTAAATATAAAAAATATAATTGTCTTTTAAAATTTTTTTTAAATATATAATTATTTTCTATTATTTATTTTTTTGAAAAGTTAAATGTTTGTTACAAATTTGTAAAAAACTTTTTTAATTTTTGGTTAATTTATGATCGAAAAATGATCGATAAGTATAATCTATTTATTGATTGTAATTATTTATTATAAGATGATAAAAAAGTTATTTATAATTTTTTATCTTTTTCATGAGATATTTTATATGAGAAAGTAATATATATTATATATCATATATAATAATAAGAATAATTACATATATAATTATATATAATTATAAATAATACACATAAGAGTGAAATTTGAGATGAAAATTTAATATTTAATAAATTAAATAATATTAATTAAATTAAAAAATTAGAAAATATTTAGTTACTTATTTAAATTTAAATTTGGGAAATGACTTATAATATATTCTGCTAATAAAAATACTTTGTTCTCAACAGTGTCGTTTTCAAAACTGATTCGGAAAAAAATATTTTTTCGCTATTTATATAAGCACTAAAATTTTAATTGTCTTTGATATTGGAAATTTTTGTAATCACAATATTGACATTATTTTGTTTCTTTGTCTCCAAATATTATAGATCATCTATTATCTAGATCTTTTTTAAAAATACATTATAATTTTTCTTTATACCATAAAATTAAGATATCTTGAGCGATCTAGAGTCCAAGTTGTATAGATGTCATCGAGATCTTATTCCAAGTTTTATCGCAACTTACGGTGTGTGTAAGTGCGTGATTATTTGCGCATGTTTGAACTAAGAGAAAAATTGAATCAAAGCTTATATTTTATTTCTACTTTTAGTCTCTAGATTTTATTTTAAAATCTGGTGTATCATTTCATTTAGTAACAATATTTATTATATTATTATAATTCACACTATCACATCGGGACTTCTTTGTGCGATGTAAAATATAATAATCTTAAAATTAAAAAAATGTACGAGTTACATATTATATTTATGTATTTAAGTACAATAGAACCTTCGATATAGTAATAGTATATAAGTGTTCCAATACACACACCTTAAATTTTACTCTTAAAGATATGAAATATAAATTTATAAATGATGGTATTAAACTAAAACTAATAAAATAGAAATGTAAACAATTTAAAAAATAAATATAACAACAAAATTTAACATATATTTGGTAAAAGAAGATTAATTTGAGTAATAAATATTTTATTTTACAAAATGCAGTAAAAATTACAAAAAATTCTATATTTTTAATTAGAACATATAGAATAATTTATATAACCAAATTAATTTAATACCATATTTTGAAATTAAAATGAAATTCTAATAATTTCAATTCATAATATTTAAAATTAAAAAAAAATTAAAAAATACCGCAAATAAATATAAGACTTCATGAAGAATTTTTAGAAAATTTAAATAAATTATTATTTAAAAAAAATACTTATTAAATTAGAACGTATAATCAAAGTTAGACCTAATCAATTTAAATATATCTTCATATTTACAGCAAAAGGAAAAACAATAGTTACAACATTACATCAACCATCTTCTGAATTATTCAGTATGTTTGATAAAATACTACTTATAGCCGAAGGTCGCGTAGCTTTTATGGGAACCCATGAAGAAGCTCATGCATTTTTTGCAACGTAAGTAAATGTAATCATTACGGAATATAAACAAAACAAGAAAATTTATTTATTTTATGTATTTACTGATATTTAAAAAATTTAATATCATTTCAAAATATTTCTTCATAAAATAATAATAAATATAATAAAAATAATAATATTGTCCGTCTTTTATTAACTTATTTTTAATACAATGAATGCAATATCTTGATATCTACTTAAATATGATGTTGAAATTGTATTTTACTATATTATTATTAAAATTCCATGTAACCTGATCAATATTTATTATATCTCAAACAAGTGTTGCTGTTTACAAAATTTTATACCAATACTTAAAATAGTTATTGTTAGTAATTGAGAAGATTTTTTAGATGATTTCACAGTGTCTATGGAATATATTAGATGGAATTACTTAGAATATTACAGCTAATCATTTATTATCAAGTTTATTATGATTGATATCGACTATTCATTAAATGCAATTTTTATAATGCGAGTTTGCTGTATTCTGTAATTTAATGTATGATAGTGTCAAACATAATACAAATAATTTAAATTAGAAACTATATAAATTAAAAATAAATATAAATTAGTTTATTAATAACAAACTCCCGTTTTTTATTTATACAATAAAAAATTTATATCGAAATAAAACTCAATGCTCAATAAATTTAAATTTTATATTTATTTACGACGATGCTAATAGTACTTTTTTTTTTTTACAATAAATTAAAAATTTTAAGGTGATGAAAAATTGTTTATTTATTACCACTATATTTTTATTATCAAAAAAATAATATTTTAGTATTATTGAATATTATTTATTATAATATTTTCTCAATACATAATTCTAGTATTTCATACAAAATAAGCAAGAAGGTTAAACCCAACGGGATTTCGATACGAGATAAGGCTTGCGCTAGAGCATGAGCTATTACATGTGTTACATTCGTGACTAAAGCATGCATAATACAAAGGAGATAGATACGTGATTAGGATAATGTCCCTAAAGATATATTACGACGTACCTGAGTTATGTTAAGCAATAAAAAATTATTCAGTGTAATAACATAGTAGCAGGACATTTTAAATCAAGGAATGTTTCTTCAAGCAGCAATAAAATAGCAGGAAGATCTAAATGAAGGATTAATATATTTAAAAGCCATAATAGACTTTTTCCTCTTAGACTTCTTCGGTTTAGAGTTCTAAATGCGATCAGTTATAAGCAAGAATTAACATAATATTTAATGACCTTGGTGTCCTGATTAGATGATTCTTATGACTTCGTTTTCTATGATAAATTTTCTACTTTCAGAGATAATGAATACTAAATGAAAATATGCATGCAAACTAATATAAAGCCATAAATACAACATTGTCTTCACTAATAGAAATCTAAGGCCAAAATGTCGTTCATCCAACTACAAGATACTATTTTAACTACTATTACAACTAAGCTGTTCAATTCTGCTGCTCGATAGTTTGTACACTTATTGTAATAAGATAATACAAGAGATACAATAGATTTTAGAAATTAAGGAAATGACTTGAATGTACTCAAATCTATTTCAGATTTTTTGAAGGATAAGTTTATTGAGGTCAATGTTTTCAATTTGTTTAAAAAAGATTATTATCTTGAAGATATGTTGTGTTTGCTCTTTGTATGATTTTTTAAAAATTGAATTTTTTATTTTTAGCTAAAGTATTTTCTAAATCTAGTAGAAGTCTTCTTCAAAGTAATACCTCGTATTTTAAAAATATAAATATTTTTATAGTATTTTACTTGAAATTAGTATCTATTGTTCGTAATATTTTTGTGTGCCTTTATCTACTATCGATTAAGAATTTATAGTTAGATTTTTATCTTTTATTTAATAAAAAGAAAAGATTTATTTGAAATAGATAATCAAAATATAAAAATTATTTATAAATCCGGATAACTTTTCTTAACAAATAGGTAAATAGATAAATAAGCTTATACTTTTTTATATTTTATAGACTTCTCCTTGGCGCATTTATAAATCAATTTTTCGGATCCAAACCGTTGAAATCTGATCTTTAACAATCTCTCAAAGATTGGTTCAGACGGAAAATTCTATATACTTTCATCATACTAAATCATAATAGCCTTGAAATACCGAATGCTGATTCTACCGGCCAGGTGTAAGAGTAAAGATAAATAAAAAAATTAAACTGTGGATTGCTATTTATCTGTTTTATTTCTCTGATTTAGTATCTAAATTTCTTCAATTCATTACAATTGTAGTTAATTTAATTTGCATACTATTTATGTCAAAGGGATAGCTATTTATTTCTTTTGCTCAGTAGTGGTAAGACCGAAAAATTGTAGATCTATATAAATGATTTATAAACTATTTTGAATCTTTTAATAGTATTTTAAGTAGTGGTATATCTTTATACCCCAATATATTCCTTAATATAGCCTCTACTCATTGGTTTACATAGTTTGTTGAACAAGAAATTTTTATATCGATACACATAGATAGTGAAAATCGGAAGAATCCAATTTTCTGCGCGTGGTTAGTGATATTTTTTTGTATTACTACACATGTATAGTTGTTATGTTTTTTCCAGATTAGTTTATTTCCACATATAAATAATATTCCCATTTCCATAAAATAAAATAAAATTTTCTTAATAATAGTGTTGAAATAAACTATTGTTTAAAATAAATTGAAGTTTTTAAAGTCTGTTTAAACCTTTTCAAATAAAGTGTCTAATAATGGTATGATTACAAAATAAATTGTACAAAGATCTAGAATTTTTTTATTAAACCTTCCCAGGAATTTTTTTTTTAAAATATTGTTCTTTAATACGAACAAGTTTGCAACTTAATAATTATTTTAATAAATTAAATAAATATTTTAATAAATTAAAATACTGTTTTGAATATTTTCATTTAATGTCTCTTACAGTACATGCATTTTAATGGAGAAGATTATTTGTTCATTTTTAGTTTGATTAGTCAGCTGATTTCTCAATTATAATAATTTATAACTAAGCTATAAAAACATTATAACACAACTTTATTAAAAAATTAAATATTAATAAAAAAATCAATTTTTTACACAAATTTATATTATTTATTCCATGCGTATAATTATCGTCCATACATAAATGTATAGCTTGATAAGATGTAGATTATACACTTATAAATTTTCCTTTATATTTTAAACATGTTTTCTACTAATGTATAGAAAAGTTTATGTATATATATATATATATATAATGTATTTGTAGCATATAATATAAAATAGTTTATCTTTAATTTATTATAATTATAATAATTAATTTTTATGTTATTAACAATTTATATTTGTGAAATAAATTCATTTTATACAAATTTTTCAAAATTGCGTGTTTTATATGTAAATTTAGTAATTATCAAAAATATTAAATTTTTATATAATTTGTGGTACAGTTATATACAGATATATTTAATCATATAAAGAATAAATTTCTTTATTTCAGAGTAGGAGCAGCATGCCCTACTAATTATAATCCTGCAGATTATTTCATTCAATTATTAGCAATCGTACCAGGACGAGAAATTGCTTGTAAATATACTATAAATAGATTATGTGACAATTTTGAAAATAGCGATACAGGATTAAAAATTTTATTAAAAATTAAAAATATTAATAAATTTCAAGATGATATATTTAATAAACATAAATGTATTTATAATAATAAATTGTTCTACAAAGCAAATTGGTCGGAACAATTCCGAGCTGTTTTATGGAGATCTTGGATATCAGTAATTAAAGAACCAATTTTAATTAAAGTTCGTTTATTACAAACAATTGTAAGTAGATTCTAGATTCATAAATTTTTAATATAGTTCACAACTATATAATATTTCATATATTTTATCATTATTCATATGCACAATTTAAAAAATTATAACAGAGATAGATATATTGTCAATTTATATATCTATAATTATAATCACAAGTTTAGAATTAAAGTTTACTAATTTAATTATAGTTTTAGATTATAATTTTATATTATTTTGATATTTAAAATATTACTGAAACTGTTTTATACCAAAACTATTATTTTAGCAGCTGTATGTATGTATAATGAATTAACTGACTATGCTAGCAATTATATTTCATTCTTAGTTTATTTGTATCAAATGAAGAGACAAATAATTACATTAATATGTATATTATAAAAATATAATATCAAAAGCAGTTAACATTGTAAAATAAAAAATGTATGTATAGAATTCTTTTCTTCTATACTAATCCCTTGCAATGAATTAATTAAATCTTAAACATCTCTACGTGTTCTAATTCTAATTTTAGTAGCAAAGATTCTATACCATGATACCTTGTCAACTTGTCTAGAAACGTGACACGATCCTGTAGACTGGCGACCTGAACAGACAGATTTAAAAGAAGTGAAGGAAAAAATAAATATATATTATACAAAAATAATGAAATGCATTTAAATAGAAATTAACTAAATTAAATTTAATAAATAAAACATATATAGACATAAATAATAAAATATAAATAACCTTACTGAAATGAGTGAATGGAATAATAAACAAGAACAAATATAAATTCCAGAGACTTAATTTCATCAGCAATATAAATAAAGTTAGAGATAGAATAGAAAGAAAATATAAGGTTCAAATACGACTTGTAATAGAGATATGAAAAAGCAGTATATAAAAAACGAGTTAAATCTGCGCTTTAATATATGGTATTTAGGAATTAAAAATAAGAACTAAGAATAAATTTACTGCGGGAAATTTTCTGTATATTATCATTCGATTGATAATGTAATCTACTACTAAAGAGTTTAAGAATACAGATAAACATATATAATTCAAATTTCTGTGATTCTTAAAATTATATTTAAATTATAATTTAAAATCTGTTTTTCTAATTACAATCATCACATTTATACATCATTTTATTATTATTATAATAAATATATTTTATATATTTATAATAAACATAGAAGTATGAGAATATATTAAGAATAAGAATTTTTAATTATACTTACATTGTATTAATTTTTTGGAATTTATTTCTTTAATACTATTATTAATATTAATATAAATTTGTATTAATTTCTTAACGATAGTAGAAGAAATTGTATTTGCAGAGTGAATAAGTTAATGTGTAAAAGAAAAATTAATCAAAGTATATTTATTTATTAGACACGCGCGTGCGTGTGTGTAATAAAAAGATCCCAAAATGTTATGGCCAAAATACTACCTTCATATATACAACTTGATCCAATATAGAATTAATACTAACGATAAGCTAATATATGATAAACTATTTTAATATTTGTCATAGATAATACTAAAATTTTATTAGATAATTAAAAATAAAATATTTGGAATAAATTGGTTGGTTCTAAAGGAAAAAATTCAATTTCTTAATTGTATTGATAACCTATAAATTTTAATGCTCTTGCAAAAGTATTTAAATATTGTGATCCAGGTTGTTTCGACTTAATAAGTGGTTACTAAAGTAAAATTGAACTTACAAAAATTCTGTTTGACATATATTTGATGGATCTATCTAATTTTTCTGATAATTCTTAATCTACAAAAGTTGCTTTCATTTATTTATTTATGTTCATTACACAGAAGCACCAAAATTTTATTAATTTAATTAAACACCAAGATCGATTATCTAAAGTGGCATATCATAGCATTTGTTCAATAGCACTGCTACTCGCAAACCTCATAAAGTACTTTATGTTATTTTCAACATGAATATGATAAATACATATTTTTGGACATTCTCGAGTTACATTATGATAGATCAAAAATTCCATAAACAAATTCAAGGGTTCGACAAAAAAAGTTTTGAAAATAATGTGTGGCAAATCCTGTTAATTATATTTCCCTACGATTCACGAAATACTAATTGGATATTCATTCCTTATGGTAATCATAAATATCATTATTTATTGAGAATAGTTTTGTTTTGTAAATATTAATGATATGTTTCATAATATAATATTGAAAATTAATTTATGTCTATTACAGATATTTATCTTTTATTTAGAAAGTGATCTATATGTATCATTATTACTTAGATTTTATTATATTTTGTAATAATAATTAAATTTCTTTAATTATTATAAGCAAAATAGATCTCATCAATTAATATGTAAAATATAAAATTTTTTATATCTAAGGTAAACAACATGTAATAAATTTTAAAGGAACATTGAAAATTCATAAAAGAGAATCTAAATCACAATATATTATATTCATTCAACATACCGCCTTCATTAACATGCAATGTGTTATTAGAGTTAGTTGACGATTTAACAACATTTTTTTTAATTATTTTAAATTAAATTTTAAGATAAATTATTATAAAGTTATAATAAAATAATGTGAGATTCATATAATTATTAAAAATAACTGATTAAGTTATAAATATTTTTAGATAATTTTGACTGTAAAATATTTATACTGTTTATATAAAATGATTTTTATAATATTATTAATATTAGTATTATATCAACCAATTCCCAATATACTAATAAATTAAATAACTTTAAAAAATATTCATAAATTTTATATTAAACTTATAAAAGATAAATATTTATCTTTAAATAAACTTACCAAAATAATGTTACTATTAATACATAATTATTAGACAATATATATATTAATAAGTTTGTATTGATAAAGGGCCTCAGCAGTTCGACTTTTCTTTAAAGTTCTTTCCTTAGTCATTCATGACAAGGGCTAAGTTCCTTGTAGTGCAAAAAAGGAAAAGACTTCGAACTTCCCTCAAGGTTAATTCCTTCATTCATCCTTATAAGGATAGATTTTCCTCATAGCGAAAAGTAAGAAAATGCCTCGATCTCTCCTTAAGGTTAATTTCTTCGTTCGTCCTGATAAGGACGAATTTCTCTGCTTTTCCGTGTCAAATCGTTATTTTCATTGGAAGTCATTCATCAATTGTCTCCAACGACCTTCCTTCCATTAGAGATTATCACCTTTAGTGATTATGCTCTTTTTCTTGTTTCGGTTAAGAAGCTTCTCCTTATTAATATATTAGGGAAGCAGTTCCGCACTATTAGAAGAGGTGCTTTTCACTCGAAGAGCTGATGATTTCTCAGAATGAAGTTTGGAAACGTTAACTAGCGTGGTGACCTCGTATGCACACTGATGGAGCATTGATTTCTTTATTCTGCTTTTCGAGATTAAATGCTTGCTGGCTATCTTCTTAAATGAACGAAGTGCACGCTTTGTTCTTATATAATTGATTATATTCATAATTGAAATTGTGCTTCTATTACTTAATAAGTTGGTATGAATTATTTATATTTAAATCTATAAAATAAAATTATATTGTATATATATATATATATATATATATATATATATTTTTTTAACATAATTAAATATAATTATATAACGATTAAAATTATGTACAATAAAAAATTAATTAAAATAATTGATTAGAAATATATTTAATAATTTTTATAAGTAAGTAACGAAGTAAAATTAGTTTTACCTTTAAATGGCTAAATAATAATCATAACTGTTAAATACAGAAGAAACTTACGAATTAAGGGATAATGTTGTGTCAATTGGGGGAAGTTAAAATATGGAAGATTAAATACTATAATAAGTGTTAATTTTAAAAGAATTAATAAAAAAAACTTATGTATTAGATAAATGTATTACTTGATAAGATTTGACTTAAACACATATCTTTTGTAAAAAGAAAAATAACTCTAAAGAAAATAAAATAAAGGTAGATAAAAGTATTACAACAAAATAATATTTTAAAAATGTATTAAAATAGAAAAGTGTATGTTTAGAATACACTTTTCTTAAATATATAAAAATGAATTTTTATGAAATATATATGAAAATGAAATTTTTATGAATACATAAAAATGGAAATAATGAACTGAAGTGAATTTAAAATAAATTTATATTTACTTATAGATATAAAATTTGGAAAAAGTTAATATAGAATTAAAATAAAATTGAATATTATCTAGAAAATAGGAAATTGTATAAAAATAACAGATTTTTTATAAATATTATGGAAATAAATAAAAAATGATAATATGTAGCTTTACATATGATTTTGCATTAATGAAATAAATAAACTGATCGTGTACATATTTTTGAAATGTTCTACTAAAAATTAATTGTGTATAATATATCATTTTAAAATAAATTTATATTACAACATTCTTTTATAATGATTCTAATATTGGATTACAAATTCAATTGTTTTAGATGGTATCAATTTTAGTGGGTATAATTTATTTAAATCAAAAGCTAGATCAAGATGGAGTGATAAATATTAATGGTGCCCTTTTTATTTTTCTGACAAATATGACTTTTCAAAATGTATTTGCTGTAATAAATGTAAGTCTTCAAAATTATTTTTTATTAAAGAATTTAAAATTATTATTCATAGATATTTAGATACTCAGATTTATTTATGTTATTACTTAAAAATATAGTTTTAGCTGTAGAATATGTCTCATGTAATTGACTAAATCAAATTAATAGATTCGTACATGTACTTTCCATACAACTGTACTAGCTCACATTGTACTTATTCTAAAATTCTTTTCTCTTCTTTTGAATATTGATAATAATATATTATAATATATATATAAAATTATAATATTATGTCTAATATTTAATCATCATATCTCAATTATAAAATATTATATTTTTAAACTTATTAATAATTTTTAAATCCTAGTTGATCTATTTGCAGACGCGAAGGCATTTGTATAAATTTGTGATCTGAAATCAAGAACGGGAAGGAAAGGTGTAGTCTTGAAAATCATAACAAAGAATTTAATATTAATTAACAATAAATACTTTATATAATGTATGTACATAATAAAAATTAAATATGACATCACTCACACTTTGAACCTTGTATTAAACATGAATAAATCTAATTTTTTAACACTAGTGAAAGAATTATCGAATTACACTTGACTCTTGCCAACGGTTGAGAAAAAAAGTTGAGAAATATATTTTATAATTCATGAATATTCGGGCTTATTTAAATTTTAAATTATTAGATATAAAATAAATCTTAATAAAAAGAATAGCAATAAATTGAATGTAAGAACGATAATCATAGTATCTTATGATTATATTTGTATTTTACATGGTAATAAAGTAGGTTTAGCAAATTATAATGTTAACATATAATATTAAAAATAATAAGAATAATAAAAATGATAAGAATAATATTCAATAAAGAATGAAAGCAGTTTTATGCACCATAAATTTAAACCAGAAGAAAAAGATATTTTGAAAAATTAATATTTTGAAATATAACTTGGATTGTACTCGATCACGTTTTTTGCCAGATGAAGATTATATTTCGTATTTTGCATAAAAAATTAAGGATTTGAATGGAATGATGATGAAAGGGGTTCCTACTATTCTATAAGAGAGATTCCTACTGAGGATTACAGAGGAATTATGGTTCACATAACAGACAGAACGTATTTTATAAGAATTTTGAAATAATATTTCAAATTTTAATAATCCTATTGAGCAATTTATGCAATATAAATTTCTTAAAAAATCGTTTCAATTAAATATTTTATAAAAATATTTCAGATATTAAATATTATCATAAAATAATTTAATATTTATCCAAATATTTTCAAACGAATTTATATAATCTTTTTGTTACGGTAACTTAAAGATTTCGTATTTCAATAAAAAATTTAATTTACATAACTTAAATAAAATAAAAAATGTTTTTATTTTAAAACTTTTATAATCATTTACTTGTACATTTATAGTTCATTTATTAATATCTAAAAATCAAATAATTTAATTTAATTATTTCGAAATGTTGTGTATTAAAATAAAATATTGTTTCCTTAAAATATTAAATATAATATTAATGTATTGCTCCATACATTCTAATTAAACAGTACGATGGCTTCAAGTGTGTTTTTTACTTGTTCTTTCTTATCCTTATTTAAGTAAGCGTTTGCTCTTTCTTGCCGTTACCAGAGTAAAACAATGTAATATTGCTTTTCTTATAATATCTTTTCTTACTTAATTTATAATTTTTTAAAATTAAATTAAATTTTTATTATTTTTCAATATTCTTTTTATTTATTAAGATATTTTATATTATGCGAATAATCTACCGTTGATTTTAATTTCATTTTTCTTATGTATTTAAATGTGGGAATACATTATGCATACATTATACTATACAGAAATAAGTTGCGTAATACTTTGTAATTTTGTAATTTTCCACTCATTTATTTATTTTCCTTAATTAAATTTTTTCTTGGCGAGCTTTATTTCGAAAAAATTAGAGAAATGGCTTGGATTATAACGGTGTATTGTATTGAAACACGTAATTGATTCTTGCAACTCATATACATTGTTACAATTTGAAAATTTACAAATGTCTATGTATCTCAACAAAGCATACAAAATATTATGAATATTTATATTACTATTATTTAATTAGATTTTCGAGCAGAGATGCTATAATATTTAGTACATTTACATACGTAAAAAGATCAAAATCGAAATTTTTTAATATAATATAATTATTGTAACCAATATAGTTTATTAAAATATTTTAATTATATGGTTAATTTGCAATTTTCTGTAATGTGTTTCTTAATTGTTTTTATATTAATTGAAATCTCATTTGATATATTTTGTACTTTTGTATTTTATGTTTAAACTTTTTTATAATTCAATATTTAGACTAATTACAAGTCTAAAATTATTTTAATTAACCAAGGGTATGTATAATTTTTTAATTTTTCCTAAATTCGTTACTGTATGAGTAATAAATCGTATTCTTTCATATTTTATTTACTGTTTGGTATATTAGTTCTTCATTAATATTATTAAGTAGATTAATTTAATAATGCGTGTATAGATAATGTAATAACATTATCCCATTTTTTAATTATATTTCAATATTCATTCATTTATGCTCTTAACTTTTGATGTTATATTATTTTTGTAATTTTATTAATCTAATGAGATACTTGATGATTTTAATTATTCAGCTTGGATTTATAATAAATAGTTGTGGCTTAGTTTAGTTTGAACTTTTGATTTTATAGGTATTTCAATTTCTAAAATTTAAGTTTAACGCAAAATGTTGTATCAAGATTTACAATTAAAAAAATTAAAATCTTTTATTATTTATGATTATATTGACTTTAATTATTATTATTTTATGTATGTAATTATTAACACTATTCATCCTATAATTAAAAATTTTGTATATTTTCAGGTATTTTGTTCTGAACTTCCAATATTTTTACGAGAGCATCAAAGCGGAATGTATAGAGCCGATGTATACTTTTTATGTAAGACTATTGCTGAAACACCTATTTTTATTGCAATACCACTTATTTTTACAATTATAGCTTATCCAATGATAGGCTTGTATCCGGATTTTGAACATTTTTTTACAACTGCCGGAATCGTTGTTCTTGTTGCAAATGTCTCAACATCATTTGGTAAATAATTTAACTAAAATATTATTTGTTTATTAACTGAATAATTTTTACCTCATAATCTATTATTTTCAATTTCTTATGTTTAATATATAAATTATTAAACAAAAAATTTCTATTTTTTAAAGTAGCTTCTGGAAATTTCAACTTTCTCATAAGACTACCTTTCTGTTCCTGAAAGATATTTATTAATTATAATCATACTCTACCTTTTGTTCTTATATATAGTTATACTCTTAAGGAATTATTGAAGGATGACATATTCCAATTTTCTTTAAATAAACATTATCTTGATTTGAATATATGCTTGAACGACATCAGATTCAATATACGATGCGAGCGTTGATTATTTAATTTGAGTAAGAGGGCTTATTCGATCGTGTAAAATGGCTTTGGCCTAATATTTTTATGTGACAATAACAATCCATGATTGTCTTATTCTTAATCGTGATATTGATCCTTTATTATCTATATATACTAGATCATAAAAAGAACTATTGTACATTTTTTTCATCATTAACAGCCAAGTCAGTTTATTACTAATATAAAACGGCCATAATTTAATAACTTTTAATTTCTGATTTTAAAAGCTTTACTTTTGTGCTTATGTATCCATTATCTAAATATATATTACTGAGAAAATATCACCTTCACATTAATTTTGATACCGCTACAATGAAAATTGAATTAAAATAAACAATAATGTAACGAATATTGAATCGAATAAATTATTTGAGTATAAAAAAACTTTATATGAAATTAATCGTGTGTGATTAATGCGTGATAAATTTTTATATTTTTTGTGTTAATTTATTTTAAGCTAATTATAGTTATTTTTGAGTTATTGCTTTTAAATTATAAAAAGGAAAACATTTAATCTGGGAAAAAATGATTGATATAATATAGTTATAATATCATAATTTTATTGCAAATACTATTCTGAGTATTTAACATAATTATTGTATAATAATCTCATAAACAATTGTACATATTTGAAAGCATCTTTTTTTACAAAGATATTAACATAATATTAATTTGTATATAATAATTAGAGAATTTTATTAAAAAAGAAAATTAGGTTATTATAAATAATAAATTGCATTTTATTAGTATTTATAAACTGAAAGTTCATTAATATTATACAAAACTTTATTTGTAGGTTATTTAATTTCATGTATCAGTAAAAATATATCAATGGCACTTTCAATTGGACCTCCAGTTATAATACCATTTCTACTTTTTGGCGGATTCTTCTTAAACGCTGCGTAAGTGTAAAAAATTTAAATATATTTATAAATTTTAAATATAAAATTTAAATTTATATAAAAATTTTTATTTCCATTATGTATCACATTAGATGCACAATACAATCCACCATATCAAGGATATAGAAATAATATAATATTTATAATTATATTATATAAATAAAATTTGAAAAAAGTTTTACTAATTATAACTAATATAGTTTGTTTTAAAATTTAAAGTTTATTTCAATTTGATGTAAATAATAATAATATATTGTCATCATTTATATATAATTTAATATTATAATAATTTGTGAATATTTAATAAAATTATATATTTACTCAGCAAATAAAAATAATTATTATAAGAATTATTAATAAAAAATTATCCTTTACTAGTATATATAGTTTAGAGTAAATATGATAGGAATATTAAGAAAAATATATCAGTGGATTTATTACTATTATCACCTCCTACAAATAATATTATAGGGAGAGTTTAACAACCATATAATAAGTCCATTACAAATGGACGTTTAATTCAAACTTATAATAATATTCATAATAAAATATCCAAGAAATATAAAAATAGAATATATATACATAAAATAAAATAGCTATTAAAGTCAGAAATAGATAAAATTACATACGCATAGTGAGTATTTCACAGTTGAGTATAAAATTTACGGATGTAAAATTTACGGAGTATAAATTTACGATACACCAATAGTTATCATGAAATTTTACGCAATTAAGATTTTCTCATGAATTTCGTAAAAGAGATTACGTATCTTCATGAAGTTATATTAACCCACGAAATTTTGATTATGAATTATAATGCGTTCAGAAAAATAATTTCTAGAAAATTATCATTTTTTAGAACAATAATATATATAAAAATTTATGCGTATTTGGAATTTAATAAATTTTCAACTTTTAAGACAATCAAGTTGTATTAAAAGAAAATCTACTAACCAGGCTAGCTGATTTACTGAAAGGCCCATTGACTATTGAGTTTATTTATTTTTTTAGTGAATTCTAATTAATACCTCAATAAGAAATTTTATAATCATTTAAGTTTATTTTTATAATCTATAAATATCGTTTGGTAGAAAGATGGATTATTGTAACAGCAACTACGAAGAGTTTAATATCTTAAATAAATCTAACATTTCGCGAATATAGTTAAAACAAGTAATTATTAACTTGATTTAGTAAAAGCATATTGCCAAATTTTGTTAGCAACTTTGTAATTTTGAAAAAATATTTAAAACAGGGATTCAGTTATATACTTTCTTAAAATGTAAGAAGTAATATTACAATATTATTACAATAACTTAGAAATTTCTTGCAATATTCAGTTTCGTTATTTTTTATTGAATTATATCGGAGATGTATAGGCAAAAAAGAATAGGGAATAAAATCAGAAAATATTTTTAAAGAGTCAAAAACCTAATTTGATAGTGTTATGTTTATTATTCATTGGTATTCTGGCAATAATAAATACTTATCTAAAATAGAACGAAGATCATAATAATTTGTATGTAAAATTTAGTAGTTTTTCAATTTGTATATAAAACCTTTAATTTCTATGCAGTTATTGTATATCATTGAATCTATACATACGCTTATTGTTTCGAGTTACTTGTAGAAATATGTAGAATTATTTTTTATTTTGACCGATGACCAAAAATAAAAGTTATATAAAGATTAATGAAATTAATTTAAATAATGCATTTATTGCTTTATCTAGAATTAAGGCAGTTTTAGTATTCCTTTACTATATAACTATCGAAAACAAATAAAGTAGCAACAGAATTTTATGAAATCTTATAATTAAATCCTGGTTCAAAATTAAAAAAGGGTATTTTTATAATTTAAACACATATTTATTGTGGTACATTCGAGATAATCATAACTATATACATTATCCAAATCCAACCATACAATGTTTTCCAAATTCAAGTTTTTTAATTTCGCAAGCAATTCGATCTGATTAACGTACATAAATACTGCAGAAATTATTTGATAAATAAAATATCAATGATATACAGTAACAAAGAGTTTAGATTTCTCCGAAGACTTCTATTTTTTCTAACACTTATACATAGATATTATTATTATACCTTTTTCATATTATTTGAGTTTATCGAATATCTTAAATCTTTCCAAGAAGTTATCTTTTTAATCATGTATTATTTTTTTCAAATATAAATTTTAGAACAGAGTTTGGTGTATATAAATATATTATTGCGTGATTTTATAACTATTTACTAATTAAAAGCTTACTACAGTTAAAAAAATAATTACCAGGTTGAAATATTAATAATAAAATTTATATGAATATGACTACCGATTTGCCTTGTATATGTTGTACTTAAAGAAATTAAATTTTTTGTTTAATCTTTTTATTAAAATAAAATATTAATTGATAATAGTATAGAAATTTACATAAAATAATATTACAAGTTTAATAAACGATTAAAGCTAGAATAATAGTCGGCTTTGTAAGTACTACTTCAGTAAAAATTAAAAACAAGATATTTAAAATGTAATGAACTTTTAAAAATATTTTATTATAATATCAAATTCAGTAAGAACAATGCTTCAGTAAATAATGCTTCCGTCTCGATATGCTAACTATCATCTATGTATGTTTAATATAATGCAATTATTATTATATCAGTTACAAATTGAATAATATTCAGTAATATAAATTTCTATACATGTAATATAAATTTAGATATTTTAGTAATGGTTTTATGATAATAATAATTTTATGTAAAAGCAAATTTTATTGATAATTTAGTAATAAGATTGAATAAAAAATTTTTTTCTATTTAAAAATTTAATAATAATTTTTATATCTTACAGATCAATACCTACATACTTTAAATGGTTTTCTTACTTATCATGGTTTCGATATGGCAATGAAGCTCTTTTGATTAATCAATGGAGTGATATTGATATGATAGTATGTACAAAAAGTAATTCATCCTGTCCGAAGTCTGGTTTAATAGTTCTTCAAACTCTAAATTTTAATAAGGTATTTTAGTATTGCTTATTTTAACATAATATATGTAAATAATATATGTTATTTAAAATAATATAGGATTATTTAAAATATGAATATGTATACTAAAACTTTCTTTCTTTTACAGGATTTTTTTTGGGTAGATATTTTCGCATTGTTTCTATTAATAGTTACATTTCGTATAGTGGCTCTTCTAGTTCTTATTTCAAAAACTTTAAAGAATACTAAACATGTATATAATTGAAAATAAAAATACCTTAAATATAATATATATATCATGAAATTTATAATTAATTTAATGTTTTATGGCTTTCCATACAGATAATTATGATATAAATCTATTAATAAAATCTGTATTTAAATAGTTTTTATGAACTAATTGATACCCATAAAAATATTACGATACATTTTAATGAATATCTTTATAAAAAGGCTGTGTTTAATATCTAATTTATTATTTATTATTTTTAATTGTAGAATTCACTAATAATATATTTTGTGAATATTAACAATGCATATCTTGATTTTAAATATTTTATATAGATTTTTTATAATATTTAAATTTAATTAAATTTAAAAAATATAATGTAAATTACTTTATTTAAATGTAATTATTTAGTTCGATGTTATTCTTTTTAGAGAAAAATTTTCATAAATACTTAAATTAAGGATATAATCAATTTTTCTTTTGATAATGATAATGATCTATTGATAATAATTTCGAAGTATTTAAAAAGATATGAATAATTTTTGCTCTTGGAATAAACAATTTGAATCTTTGTATCGTCAAAAATAAAAAGTGAGATAAACTCAGATTATATGTAGGATTAAAGAGGAATAATCGTTTCACTTTTAACGACAATCGATTTAAAATTTCTACCAACTATGTAAATCTTCGCAAAAACTTCAGCAAAAGTAAATCTATCTTTGCTCAGAAAAAGAGAATAATGAGGAAAAATAACGATTAAAGTAGTATCTCTTACTGTTATTATTGTAGATGATTTTTTAGCTTCCGGCACTAGAAATTAGCAGTTAATTTTATAGAATCAAGGTTTAAAGATTTAAGAAAATTGATCAAACAACTTATAAACAAACCTATTAAAAATTTATAAATAGTAAGAAATAATTATTAAAATTTTCCTAAACAAAACATTCCAAATCAATATTAAAATCTTTTGAGCTATCGTTGGTAATATAATCAGTGAAGGAATATTTAAGACAGCGTTGAATAATTTAAAACTATAAAACATGCTTATTTCATATATTTATTTTTTAAATTAAAGCTTAACTGAAAATCTTTAATCAACCGCGAGCAGAACTGTCTTCTTGCTAAAAAAAACTGTTAATGCAAGGTACAGTACTAAAATAATGTACCTGTCATCAAAGCGCAAATGGTATAAATAAACTGATGTCGTCAATTTTGATTATTATTAATTATTATTATGTTTAAATTTTTCGTTTTTCAAAATTGTTAAAAATGTACTAATTTATTGAAGAAAAAATTAAAAACTACATAATAATATGCTCTAATAAGATTGTAAACGTAACACAAAAGTTTTTTAATTTTATTAGAGACAATGTAAATTATGTATTGGAGGAAAAATTCATCATCTTTAATAAAAAAATAAAATAAACGTTTTATTATTGTAATACGTAAATTTTTATATCTCGTGCTCTCCTTAAGTACTCTTATTACTTTGGTTTATTGTTTGTAAGGTAGCGGATTACAACCTATTAATATTAATAAATCGTGCTAACTAGTTACTTTTACTGAGTAATATAACTTGGAGTTATTGCCCGGGTTCATTGTTTTCCGATTAATATATATCCCTTGACGCGTAAGCATACTTATAGGCATATATAAGCATACATATAAGCAATAAATAACATGATTTTATTATATATAGTTATCCTGTAATATAGTAAATTAAGGTTACAAAATTCAGTCTTCCTCAAAATCTAAACAATATGCTTCTGTTTTATAAATTATGTTTCATAAATATATATATATTTATATTTACATATATACACTGATTTTTTCATAAAAACAAAAATTTCAAATACGAACATTGTATGAAGAATTTTATTCTATTAATAAATATTCATTACTATATCTCAATGAATTACTAGCAGTATCGTAATAAATTATAACTGTGTTATGCACAAAATATTCTTACATTCTATTCACCTTTAAACCTGCAAAATGATAATACAATTCCCATGTGAATTCGCAATTTTTACAAGATTAACAATCAAAGTATTGATTTTATTGTATCATTCATCACTTACAATAACATTATCTATTTTAAATTTTGCATATTTGAGTAATTTATTAATTTATTTCACTTATAGTTCATTTGTTTTTGGTATTTTTATTGTATATTTTGTACTTGCAATAAATGTGAGTGCATTTAACGTTACTAGATTATTTCGTAAATAATTTATATCTATAAATTTTAGTGGTAATATCATATAATAATCGCAGCAGTCATAGTATATTATATTATTCGAGAGCATCCTTAATGTTGAAACAGTATTGCTTACTTTCATTGTACGATCTATAACTTATTACAGTGATCACTTAAACGCATTGAATAACTAAGTAATTCGGTCAACACATGTGAAGTGTCACCATCTTCATTGTTGGCTTCTTCTATTTACTTAATTTTATACCGTAATACATATTCTAATATAGTAATATAATCTAAATATAATTATTAAATTCAATCAACAACTTATTGCATTATATGAATTGATAAATAATATAAAGTCTTCTATCTTAAAATCAATATAATTTATAAATCAATTGTAAGAAGTTTTACATTAAATTTTTATACTTTGTGAATTTTTTTAGTGAATGATTAAATTTTTCACATTAATTAAGACTGAGTTATATAATTGGCATAAATTTCTGTTAACATCTATCTGCTTGCCGGTTGAAAATCAAATAGTACTAATCTCTCGGGATGATAGTTGCTGTATGAGTTTTCTTCAGTTCGTGAATTTATGTTAAATAATGAAACTGATTTCAATTTTCAAGGTTTTTCTAAGTTTTAAATTTTTATTTTACTATTTATATTTTTTTCTTATTTTTCTAAGTTTGTAAAATATAATTTTTAATTTTATTACAATAACTTACAATATATAAAAAAAATTAATTTATATCATCCAGTCAACTAAAACAAACAGTTAAAATATATTTTCTTCCTATAACTCATGATTAAAACAGTAATCAATATTGAACTATTATTGCAGCATGCATATTTGAGAACAAATTATATCTTGGTCATAGCTAAGTTTATTGTAAGTATTGAAATAGAAATTAAATTAATGTAAAAGTAAAGATGGAGTACTTCAATAAAATTAATCTTGAAAGTAATAATAAAATACATCAAATAATAAAATGAAAAACATGAGAGTGAAATGAGTATTAATTGATCCCGGTAATAATATAATAATATAATAAATCTAAGGTAAGTTAATAATTATATTTTTGGCATTAGTTTTTGCAAGACTAGTATTATATATATTTTATAATTTAATATAATTTAATATATAATTAATATAATAAATTTAAGCTTCTCTAAAATTTATCATTATTTAATGTGTAATGAATTTTCGTGGTGATGTATATATATTAATGTAATTATACATTAGAGTACTATAATTAAAAAGAAAATCTTAAAGAAATTTACTACAAATTAAATAAAAATGATTACTTTTCATTTTTTTTCACAAGATAAAAGGTAATATGTACAACAGTATATAAAAGTAGTGATATACTTTATTTAGTTTAAAACAATTCTTTATTGTGATTATTTGTTTTTTAAACATTTTAACTTTAACGAATTATAATTCTACTTTAAAATACAAAAAAATGGTATGAAGAAAATGTAAACAAATTTGAAGATAAAAATTCTTCATAATAAGTATAAGTAGTACTAGAGGTAGTATTAATTCTTATTCTCATGAGTAATTAAAAAATAATAAAATCTTTTGAATACGTGCTGATAAAGAAACTAGGTTAGTAGAAAATGTAAAATGTTAAAGAAGATTAAAGTTTCTTAAATATGCCAATAGAACTTTAGGAAAATAATTATAATTATATTTAAAAAATCATATTTTTTCTTAAATATAAATCAAATAGAACTATAGCATTTATTTAAAAAAAAATTAAAAACGTAAAATTCCAAATTATATGCTGTTATTGTGTGTATTATTAATTATACTATTAAACATCGAATAATTCTATAAGCTGTAGGATTCTATCGAAAAAAGTTAAAAAAGGCAATTACAATATTCGGCAACAAACTTATTTATGTATTCTTTGTATTTTAAATAAATAAATTTCGTTCTAATTATAATAAAAAATAAATTAAAATATTCAATAGGTACTATATTAGTTCTTACGGTATTTTATTAATTTAACTATTACATAGAAAACCAATTAAATTTTTCATTGTAATCGGAAAGTTTTTATACAAATCGATATAGAATATAAATAGATATATAAAAACTATTTAATTCTTCAATGTTTCAAAGCTACATTAGCAAAATAAATATAAAAATCTAATTTTTCTGCAAGTATTAGTACTTTCTTAGCACTATTAATCAATTTTTTGAGATGCTATGTATTTTTTCAAGTTTATCAGTTTATTAGATAATTTAGGTACTGACAGCAACTCAGTCAGAGCAATAAAATAAGTAATTAAACACAAAAAGCGGTTATGAAAAAAGTCGAATATTTCTCCTTAGGTTTCTAGTCATTATTCAGATAGTTAAATACATATTCTTATTTTCAATTATTTAATCAGGATTTATTATTTAATCACGATCCATTTTTATCGATATAAGCTAAGCGTATATATTAAAATATAAGCTCTTCAGTGCATGGATTATATGTTTTAACAAATACATTGAATGCATATTATTCCGTCTAACAACTAATACATTTAGATTATTTTTGTTTTCAATAAAATCTTGAATTATGTTTAAAGAAATAATTGAATTTTGTAAAAATATTGAACGATTTAGATATATTTATGAGGAAAAATGAAAAATCTTCGGTCGGAGAGTATCTATACTTTTCTTTTTAGGTGAAGCTATGATGCTCTGTACTTGTCCTTATGTTTAAGATTTCTTGAATAAAAGAATATGTATCACTTCGAAATTGTCTTATATTGACCAGTGAATCGGCTCGCTGTTTTCTTTCGATGTTTGGGTATAGGATAAGCCGCTTATAGTGTATCACGCGTAGACGGTTTTGACATAGTTGTTAATATTTTAATAAAATAATATCTTTATATAATAAAATAATATAATAAAACCATTACTAAAATTTTAAGATATATTAAAAAATTATTTTCTTACTCATCTCTTAAATAATGCTTTCCATTCATTCAATTATTTTTATTATTTGAAAATTATATTTGTAAATAATATACTTATTGGGGATTAAATAAATACTCATACTCTTGCTTTCGATCACAAATTATTTAATCGACAATATTTTGTATTTCAAAAGGTTGACTTACGAAAGTGTATAAGAAGTTTCGATATCGCGAAAAATAGCTTGTTTGCAATAAATGCTTATTATAAGATGTTGCGTTCGTTAACTCGTTGCTATTGATCGAGTTTGAAAAATCTGCCTGTGGCCCGCCCTGTAGCTATATTTATATCCTTGCTCCCTCCCGGTTCTACTGCATTCTTTCCTTTTTTGCTTTTTACTCTCCCCGAGGGATCAAGACTTGATAAGACCTCCTGCTGTTTCTCAAGCGCGTGCCATACCATTTGTTTTTATACATACAGCTGTTTGAGTTTGTTTGTACAATCCGCACAGGCTACGGGTGTCCCTGTACCACGTGTTTGAAGTTTTGGAGGCGAGTAACTCGTCCATCGCTTGACTGGGTCCGGGTAATCATACCCTCGTCGTTAATGATTGTTTTTTCTTACTTTGTCGCTGCTCGAAACCTTATTCGCTAAACTCAATTTCCAGGTTTTCTATTCTCAACAATATTTATCTTATTACGTTATTATATTAGAGGAATTTGATGGCATAGGTTAGCTAGTAACGGAAAAGTCATTGTTGTGATTTATTAGTGTATTTATGAAAATATTTTTCAAGTAGATAGAATAAAAATATCGTAAGCTAAGCATTCTATGTCCAAATTATAAAGACATTTTATGATTACACACAATAATTTTCTCTTAGGTATTATTTTTCTATTTTATCTCAATCTTATAATCAAGATTTTTAAAGCATTAGAAAATAAAATACTTAGTTTTTAATAAAGTATAATTATAAATAACATCTAAGAAAAGTGTATTTATTTTCCTTTAAGTATGTTAATTAATATATTAATTTATGTATTATTATAAATTTATTTAATGATAAATTGAAAGGTTGCAACTCACTGTAATCAGAAAAACAATATTATATACAATTTTTAATATGTGCAGTAAAAACCACAAAAAAAATATATCTTGTACTTTTGTACGAACTGATATACTATTACTTTGTACTAACAGATCAAATCTAAATAATTCTTTTCATTTTTAAAATATATACATATTATAATTGAAAAATCATTATGATTGGTGAAATGTAATCTAGTGTAAATATGAGGAACGTTGAACGCAACCTATTATATTACACGACTATGTATCTTTCATTCTAAGTCTCATATATTTTTTCGTGAATAAACTTTTAATAACTTATATTAATATTTTAGATTTAAGTAAGATTAAATAGATATACATATTAGAGGTTAAGTGTTTTTACATTTATAATATTAACTTACTGAAACGAGTATATTGAATGATTAAAATAATAATTGATATTATTTTTGATAAGTGAAAATAATAAGACATAAGAACAATGTTTTTATTAAAAAATACACAATTTATTTTAGTTAGAACAAAATATTCGAATCAATTGTCACATTCTTTACTGCAACAAAAGTGTTCAAGATTATCAAATTTTAGAATGGTTAATGCACAGATTTCCTGTTTTAATAATAGTTGGTATTATTTATTGCTAATATTTATATTTTTTATGTAATATATATAAATATTTTTAAAATATAAAATGTTTTAAAATTGCATAACCTTTTTTTTATGTATTATAAAATCAAATCGACATGTTATGAACTAATTTTTGTAATATTATCTAATATATCTTGTTTAAATTATTCATACTTTTTATTGTATTTATAAATTATTGTGTATTATAATTTATTCATTTTATAATTAATATTAAAGTGTTAACTTAAAAATTTTATATTGAGTTAATAATTTAAATTTAAATTAAATTATAATTATAATTTAGTTGACTTTAATGTAAATTATTAATGAATAAATTTTTATCAGAATTATCGGATTATACAAGAATATAGCTACAAAATGTATTAGGTCTAATTTATATCTATATAAGAAGACTAAAAAAATTAAAATTTTATATTAATTAGATTTGTAATCATCTAAAATTTTTTCATTAGTTAAATTATAATTATAAATATTTATATTGAATATTAATTTTTCTACTTAAAATTATTATTTAAAATTTTATTAAATCTAGAAAATAAACCATAATTAAAAATTTTATTTATTAATTTAAATTGTACCTATTTTATTTTATTTAATAAAATAATACATTTTAATAATATAATTCTTCTTAATACATAAAATTTCAATACATTAAAAAGTATATTTATATTTTATTAGTTTAATAAAATAAAATTTGTAATCAATATTTAATTTTTTTTAATTATTATTTGTTATATTATTAATTATTATATTTTCAAATGTTATCCATATTAATGAGTATATTATTTTTTAATTCATATAGTTGTATGTACATGCATTCATTTTTTATAAAAATTATTATTTATAGCATAACATCAAAATATTACAAAACTATTGTTACAAATACCTGTATTTTATATAAATTTAAGTAAAATATTTAATATTATATAATTTGTATCTAAAAATTATTATATTATTTTACTATTTATTTTATTAATTCATTCATATTTAATAAAAATTAGATTGCTTTTAATTTTCCATATTTGATATAATAATTTATTTTAAATAATATGATTTTTATTAAGCATTTTTAAAAAATATCAAGTATTTCACTGGTAAATATCCTATAATTAAAAACTATGCCTTAAAAACAAGAGAAACTTTATTTCTATTTTTATCTTTGAAATTTTAATTTATTATTACAGATCATATTTATTTTAATTTTATGCAATATTTTTATTTACAGCTTGTGCAAAAATTTCAACATACCAATAAAACATAAGCATTTATGTTCGATTTAGATTAAATTTTAATAAAATTTTTAATAAATGTTTTTAAAATGAAATAAATAAAATTTTAAAATAGAAAAATTTATTTCTTTTACTTATATAACTAAATATAAATTTCTTTAATAGCCATTCATTGAATGTCAGAAAAAAGAAAAGAACATAGCAAAGCCCATTTATTGCTTTTTTTATTATAAGTTATCTTAATATACTCTTAGATAATTTTTTATTTTCTATAAAAAAAGTTCTTATTTCTCTTCCTTTTTATTAGGGATATGAAGATAGCAAGTCTATTAGCTTTTTTACATTATTTATTTAAGATAACATGGATAAAGTCAAGTATTTAATACATATAAATATAAGAAAATTTAAAAAGTTAAGAAAAATACTTTAAAATTTATATATATCTAGTGTTTATACAGAACGATAAACTATTATAAAGTATTCTCTTTAAACTATAAATTTATTTTTATTATTTATTATAAAATATTTAACATTCTAAAACAAAATGTTTCATTAAATTATTGCTTTTTAAAGTTTGATAATGTTTAATTGATCAAGATTATAGAATTAATAAGTTTTTTCGATATTAAAGAAATATTTGAATTTTTATGAATTTTAGTAGTATAATTTTATCAGTCAATTTTGAATATTTGATACGTTTAAGTAATATTGAATAATATTGAAAGAATATTTTATTGGTAAGACATGAAAAATAAGTTTATTGTATTTAAAATTATATGATTTCATAGATTTATTTCAATTTTTAGTATCTTTTTCTTCTCTCAAGTAAAAAAGAATAAATTTAATTTATATGTAAACTTTACTAAAGTAGAAGTTGCTAGAAGTGCCATTTTTATTATTAGTCTATGGTGAAGAGAATTCTGTTAATTTTTGAAAATATGTTAAATATAATGTTGAAAGAATCTACAGGCATGTTAAAATGTTGTTGGCACAAATTGGAGATTAACTATGGATTGGACTATAGCCGATAGATTACTGTTACTTCCTTATACATCGGAAGGAAGTATTGTCACATTATGTTATCATGGGAAAATCTTTTGGATAGAAAATAGTTTGAGATTCTATCGTTACATTTTTGTCTGATATGGTATTTTTGGATACTCTGGTGGAACTCAAGTTTATGAGTAATCCAGAGATGGACACATAATTAAACATTTAATGGTTCATTTGAACGATGTAAAGATATTTAATCCAACTATGACGTTAAAGATATGAATATTAAAGATTTGGTAAATAATGGAAAATCTTTTATCTTTTATATTTGAATCAAAAGATTAATTCTACTAATTTCGTAAGTTTAACGATTCTTTATCTTAAGATTGAAATGAATGAGTTGAGTTTTGTTATTTTTTGCTGATGATATCAATGAGAATACGGTTGTCAGGAATCTAATCAGTCGAATATGAGACGTTTTATTATTTTTAGAATATCCATTAATTACAAATCCAAAACTGTGGCTGAATATATCTTGACTGCATTAAAATATTTGATTTAACGTGTAATTATACTTTTTTAGTAAATAAGGCATATATTTTGTACTATTTTGTCAAGTAAAAATGGGAAGAGCATAGTTCACATTTATGTCATGGTTTAACACTAAAATAAATGTACATTTGGAAGAGTTATCCTGTTGAACATTAATATTTTGTATCTTTTAATAAGTTTCAGTTTAATATTGTTTAGTTAAATCATTTAAATATTTAAAAATTTTATACATAAAAGTATATATATATACTTATATACTTATATACTATATATACCCCTACATTTACTTTTTTAAACCAACAAAAGTATAATATCAAAATAACAAAATAAAAATAGTAAAGAATAAATTCATTAAAGATATTTCATTTTATTTATAAAATGATTAGAAATAACATTTTAAAAAATTTTATTTTTAAATGTATTTTTTATATAAAATTTACATAAAATATTTCAGATTATTGGATTAAAACCGTAAACTCTTTATCATATATGAAAACATTATTTCCAAATTCTACATGTTTCAGTACAATTAAAACTTCAAATCATGAAACTATTAATAACAATGTACACGATGAAGAAGCTGAACAAAATCGAAAAAATCAACGGTCTTGGAAAATCATGAAATATGGTATTATATTAATCTGTGCATCAATAAGTATTGCAGGCATAATATTCATTTATAAATTTGGTAGGCCTAATTATGATGTAGATGGTCAAATTATTCAAGATGAATTTAGCGATTTACCAAATATGCAACAAATATATTACAGATCAAAGAAAAATGTTTTATATTTTAAAAAGGTAATGGTAAATTCTTAATTTTTTAAATACACTTTAGGTTCTTTTAATTTAATGATTTTACGAGATTTCAAATTTCTTCTTAATTAAATAATAACAATATTTAATTAATAAAATAATGTTAACTAAAACATCATTTTTTAATTATGACACATAAATATGAAGTATAGATTTATTTTGTCAAATTATTCTAACCAATTTAAGGTAAATAGAACATTTTAAATGTATGAGATCATTTCAATTATGTATTTAATGAATATTATATATATAAACGATTAAAAAATCAGATACTTTTTAGCAATATAAAATATAAAATCTCGATATGCATTACTTTATTAATTTTTTTAAGTTCGTTCAAATAGATATAAGGCCAGATAAAATCATACTCAAAGTACTACAGATCAAAATTTTTCATGTTTTTGTAAAATATTAGTATTTTAAATATAATATATTATGATATATATATTTATTTGTAATATCTGTCATGTTGTGTTACAAAGTCGGTTTGCAAAATTCATGCTCTTTTTAGAGCATATACAAATACATATGTATATATATAGATATTACTAAAATATTTGTAGTAATAGGTGCAGTAGTTTCATGCTGTTGGAAATATGTAATAATTAATATTGAGTTGTGGTTTATAGAAAAAATAAAATAAAATACCCTTTTATAAGTACCGTTGAATAGTAACAAAAATGTAGTGGTTATAGAGTATATAAAAATAAAATCATATTTATTTCAAATTAAAATATTGAAAGCAGGTATTAAGTTAAGGTATTAAAGTTTTTTTATTTAATTCAATTATTACTTTATTTGCTTAAACGATATTAATGTGTTCTTGTTATTAAAAATTTTTAACAAATAATAATTTATTAACTAGATTTAAATGAATAACTTAAGTTATAATATGAACTAATAAATAATTAATTACTATATTGTTAAGTGAATGAATAAACTTCACTTAATCTTTAATCAGTCAGTTATTAAACAATTAATTTATGAAATCTTTAAAAACAATTTATTAATGATCCGTTTATTTGTCAAATATTGCAATAGTTATATAATAATGTCTAATATGATTTGTAAATTCCTTATGAAATATTAAAATTTTTGTATATAAATCGATAATTTTTAATATTTTTTTACAGATGATTTTTTGGTAAAATTATATTTTTTTATTATTATATCAGTTTAAAATAGTGACTAAGACTAAGAGTTTTCATAATTACTTAGGAAGTACCTTTAGTTTATAAAAAAAATAAGTACAAATTTATTAATCATCTAGCCTAATAAAAAAATCAGCAATTATAATAGGCAAAAATCAGGATAAATATGAGCTAATCTACAAGTTCGATATCATATTAATATTATGTATAAAATAAAAAAGATTACTTATAAAATAGATGTAATAATAGAACTTAACTGGGATTACACATAAAGTAGTTAAATTTTATACATCGAAAATCAATATAAAATATAAAATCTATAACTTAAATATACTACGATAATTTATATCGTTACAAAAAATTTTAACTAACGATTGTCGATAAAGTTATATAAAAAATATGAAACCTTATTTTACGTTGTGATCTCTGCTTACAATATATAAAATACGCAAAGAAGTTAAAAATTAAAATCATTTAAGTTATTATAACTGATTTGAGATCTACTGAAATAGTAAAATATCATACAATACTTTGTAAATAGAGTGATAATGTTATCGACTATTTAACTATACATTCAATTCAGGAAAGATATCTAGACTGCTAAAGATAGACTATATTGTAGTAGAAAATCTAATAGACTGATTTAAAATATAAGTTTCTTCCTTGAAAATCGAGAGAGTATCATTTCTTACAAATTAATTCCTTCCGCTCTAATAGAAATAAATAAATAAATAAATAAATACATAAAATATCCTATCATCAAGTAAACTAGATTTCTTTGTAAACAATTCTATCAAGTTATAAATTAATAATAACAACATTATGTATTAATAAATACAAGAGGCAATTTAAATCTTAAAATTCTTAATTATATTGTTCTTCGAAATAGGACCAAGATGCACTTGTTTTTAATATAACATAAAAATCTCGGTTGAGAGATTATGTATAAAAATACATATAAAAATAGATCGAGTACGTGAGAACAAAAAAGTAAAGATATCATTTAGTGAAAAAACAAGAAAAAAACTCGAGCTCATAGCATGGATTTTTATTCACAGTGGTCACTTGTTAACAATGAAAACAAAGTTCTAGCGCTCTTTAATCTTCGTTTATCATGGCGGTGAAAAAATGGTAAGCAGTTATACGCGTTTCTGACATTCACTTTGCATGTGATGAGAAAGAAAGGGCGCGATTCTTTATCAGCAGTCCTGATAAATTTATAATAAAATTATAAAATTTAAATTCGCGCATAGAAATGAGATTTGTAATTTTAATGTAAAATAGTAAACATTATTTTCTCAGTGGATTTGTTGGCCGATACGTGTATCTGTTCTTGCAATGAGAGTCAGAGCAGGTAAATAAAACATTACATGTTTTTCGGCGCTTGAAAATACTGTTTTGAATTATAACTTTTTAATCTCTAGCTGCTGTAGATTGTTTAATATTTATTTTAAAAAAATTAAAATTAAAATTAAACAAATAAATAAAAGTTTTCTAGTTTTTGAACTAAACAAAAAACATATTGTTGATAAATCGTTATAGAAAACATTAAAAAGATATCGGTTCGCAAAAATTTAAGAAAAAGATAAACTATATTATAGCGAATCTAGTTACAAATGATGATAATATAAAAAATAAAATAAAAGTATTTTAATTATTAACTTTACAATTGAAAAGATAAAACAAGTAACTAATAATCGTCGAAAAATATTTGCAATGAAGTAAAATAACAAAATTGATAATAGGAATTGTCCGATCTGTTCACGTTCATAATACCGAGTAGTTGAGTAAGGAGGCACATTGAGAGATTGCATTTGCAAATGTGTTAAATATAAATAATAATATAATATTGTATTTCCTCGTATAATAATAAAATCAATTTTTTATTCATAATATAAATACAATTAAATATAATTTACTATAATTTAAAAGAAAAATTATATATATATATATATATTTTTGAGATATAAGGTTTTGAATAAGACAAAATAAAAAAATTACTGATTCTATATATTTCCATAGTATGCACGGGTTGTCATAAAAATTTTCAACATCAAATTATTTTTCCTTATCTATATAATATCTCTATTATAATTTAGACTTTTGATAAAAATATTATGTAATAAAATTATTTTTAAAAATTTTAAAATGATTGAATTTTGAAAAACTTCAATTTTCATGCTTTTTTGATAATCTGTTTAAAAACTAAATATTTTCATTTAATAGTCCACAATTTGATACTGTGGCATTATCATGAATAATTACAATAAATAATAGGTATAAAATATCATATATATATATATATATATATTCTATACATATTCCTTAAATAAAATGTAGGTGAAAAAAAATTTGAAAAAATTTTTAAATAATATTTAAGGTAAAATAAGTTATACATGTATAATTATTTATATATTTATGTATAAAATTCAATTTTTTACAAAATAGAATTTCTACAATACTTTTAAAAATTTAATGAAAATTTTGATTGTATAATACTGAATATTTTTACTTTGTAGTTAGTACAAGGACCAAGTAGAGATAAACTCTTGCCTGATCCACTAAAATATCCATATATTCAACCACCATATACAATAATTCTTGAATTAACAGATGTTTTAGTACACCCTGACTGGACGGTAAGAAAATTATACAGTAAACTTATAACATTATTTTTTAACCTTTAATTATCAGTTTTTTATTTCTATATATTACGAATTAAAATAATGTGATTGTCTTGCATTTTTTTTCTTTCATATTTATATTCTTTATGTTTGTAACGCATTATAACTATATTAATATACATACTTATGAATTCTTTATAACTTTATTTTTATTTTTTTACATTAAATTTTGTTGTTCATAATTTATTTTAATTAAAAAATTATAGTTATCAAATATTTTACATACATGTTGATATTATTTTCTGGAAATATATAGGTAGTAAATCTAGTCTAGAAGAATAGAAGTAAAGAGTGATGTATGCTAAAATAATGTTTTAAATATCATATGTCTCGTTTACATTCAATATACAGATATCAAATAAGACTTGATGAAAATACCAAATGTATCTAGTCATAGGGCTGTGCAATCGCCACTCCTTGTCCGATTTGTCGAGTTAAGCAAGCCTGGCTGCGATCGGTACTTGGATGGGTGAGCGTGTATTATTTTATGTTTTTCCCTTTTAGTATAGAAAAAAAGCGTAAAAATAATGAGAAAGAAACTATTTGTATCTTTATTTCATGTTTTTTCATTTTTGTAAGGTGGAAATTTAGCCTTAAATTTTATCAGATTGAATCGTAACTTAGTAATTATATGTGCAAATGTCGAGTAATTTTTTGAATTTCATATCAAGATCGTCGGATTTGCTTATCTGTGTTTAATGTTTACGTTTTTTAACTTAAATCATTAATATAATATATTATTATTATCATTATTATTGAAATACATTTTAATATACTTTTATTTTTATTTTTTAATTAGTTCACTGATTTATTTATTATAACTTTTTATTTTAAATAGATACTGAAAAATATGCATCAGAATAAATTTATTTAAATAACAATGTATACAACGTATGTAAAATATGAATCACTTTTGATTAGTAAGAAACTATGATTTTTATTTAATTTAACCACTACACAATACTTATAATATTACACCTACTTATATAATATTATTGATATAATTATCAATTATTAAATTAAAATATCTAGTAATAATAATTAGAATATCATTTAATAAAAGTAAAAAAAAATTGTTAATAGTTATTAAATCTTAAAAATAAATAGAGAGAGAGAGAGAGAGAGAGCGTGCGTGTGTACGCGTGCGCGCGTATAATTTATGTTTTATTGACAATAACTTAAACTGAATAAGTCAACATTTTTTAAAAAATCCAATCTGAAATAAAAAATATCTTTTTATGTGTAATATAATTAAAAATTAAGAAATATATTAAGTAAACAATATAAAAATTGCAATGAATTAAATATACGAATATTAGAATTAGAAAAAAAATTTGTTACCAAAAAATGCAATAAATTAGTTATGTACTATTGACATACAAAAAATTAAAAAAGAAATCCAACGTTAAATTTAATATCTTATAAATAATAATGTAGAAAATAATAAATATAACAAATAACTAGGATTATGAAGTGGAATATTCTAAGAAAATTCGATGTCAATTAATTAAAAATATTTTTTTTTATCTGTGAGATTGATATTAAGTTACTTTCAAGAATTTAAATAATTAATTTTGTGTCGTACTAGAAAAATATTAAAAAGATTCTTATTAGAGGTTTTATACCTCTTAGTATATATTGTAATAATTATCACGAAAAATCAGGTTGAAATAATTCATGTTAAACATATAAATATAACCGAGGTGTTAGTAGAAATATTATTCTCGATAATAAATATACAATTATGTAAGATAATAAAAAAAATCAGTGATAGCTATATTAATAACAGTATTCATAAGTTAAATAATATACAACGTGAAGTAAATATTTCATATTCCTTCATTAATACAGAAAAAAATTAAAATATTGTTTATACGTTTAAATAAATTGAAAATTTCTTGAAATTCTGTACAGTGAAGTATCCATAGTGATTGTGAAATAATAAGTTTAGAGTTAACGTATATATAAACAAATTTGGTTTAACGATGAAAAAAACTATTTATCAAAATAAATTAATATTAACAAATAATTTAATTGTATTTCAATAGACTGAAAGTATTGTTATATGAATAAATCGATTTATATACCTTTTAAATTAAATGAATGAAATGCGATATAGTATTAAATCAATTCAAAAGAGAATAAAATTGTAATAAAAACATAGATAATATTTTGGAAAAAATTAGAAAATATAACATCGAGATTTTCAAATAAAATAAATAAAAACAATTTATGTTTTTAAGAATTTAAAGAAAATAAGGAACAAAAGTATCATGGTAAAAATAATCCGACAAAATAAAACATTTGATACAAATAGTTAGAGATATAAAGATAGACTAAAACTATTTATTTAGAAAGTATTTAGAACATAGCAATTAGACATCTATTTATACTAATACTAATGGAATAGACTAATTTAATATAAATCTATAAAAATTTTTTGAAAACTTACAGAAGAAAAATAAGTTAATAAAGAATATCTTGTATTATCAATAAGATAAAGCAAAGATGTTAATATAATATACAGAACAATAGCTAAAAATTTGTATTCAAATAATGTGATCAATTGGTAAAATAAAATTCGAATATTTGTGATGATAAATGATATTAATACCATAGAAAATTAAAAAATATCAATGAACCTTTACAGTAATAAAAAAAAGAATTCCAATACTTATTGTATTAAGATTTATGAATAAAACGTTGTATACTGATAAATGTATGAATCTGAAAGTAATTGTTTCATTAAAAAATCATGAATATATAAAATTATTTACCATTTTTAACTACTTGTAACAATTTTTACTGATTTGGGAACATATTTTAAAGCTAAATTGCTTGAATGTACCTAACTATATTATGTATTATTTTTAAAACTATTCAAAATCAAGCAGTAGCATCAATCGTATTACAAAGTAAAGAAGTATTTTCAAAACTAGATTAAAGAATAATCAATGGGATGAGTGGTTATCTGGTTGATATATATGAATAAAACTATTTATAATATTTAACTTTATAATTTATGACAAAGAATATATTATCTAATGAAAAATTTAGCAAACAAATTACAGTCGTATAAAATGAAGTATAGATTATGTATGGACAAATGTAACAATATTATGGTAAGCAACTATGATAAAAAGTATATAAACATTATTTACGTGTAACAATGTTTATAAAAAATTTATTTTAAGTTATTAAAATAAATGTATAGAAATATGTTTTTATATTTTTGATGTTTCAATATATTTAAGATTTAAATTAAAATGATTGTTATACTGATCGTTTCTACTATATTGACGAATTAAATATACATATGTATTTACTTATTTAATTCCACATACAAAGTACATCCTTCTTTAGATTGAAGAATTTAAAATATGAACAAAAGATATAGGAGAGAAAAAATAGAGAAATTGTGCAAATTTTTGATCGGTGATATCCAATGGAATGTCACAAAACTTATAAGTAATGAAACATTCCATGTTGTACATTCATCATAAGTAGCGTTATTAAATTTTGAGAGTTAGAAAAAGTAATTATTAATGCTTTTAATATCTTTTTTTATTATCGATAATTAAATATAAATATAATTATGATTCTTGTAATGTTTCTTATTTTTTATTGAGTAGTAATTCTTAATAGTTTAGTCATAATTCTTATTAGTTTTTAATATACTATATAATTATACTTTTTATTAAACTTAATGAAAAATATATTAAAGTATTCTATTACCCTTACAATAAATTCTATGTGTGTTTTAATTTATTTGTAGGATTCATTTATAAACTTTTGTGACGATCACCTAACGTTAAATGCGCTTTCTTATTTTAATTTCATACGTCAATACTTTAAATAATTTAAGTATTTATATTTTTCTATATGATTTTGAAAGTTAATCACTTTTTATTTAGGTGAATTATATGACAAATAATTACTATTTATATAAATGTTGCATAATATTTTAAAAATTTTCTATTAGGTATTATTATAAGAAGAAATGAATTTTATTCAATAACTTATCTTGATATCTTTAAGTGAGTAGTTATTACGTAAAGTAGTGTATTAAACTGTTATAAATTTAATAGTTATTGAATAGTCATTTTCAATGTTCTTCAACTACATTGATTAAAAAAAGTGTTAATCACTGTTATTTACTAAAGCGTTATTATTCTTATTAACACAATTTAATTAGCATCAATGCACTCATCTAGCCGTTATATTTTGTGTAGTTTTTTTTATTACATTTATACATGTAACTGTATTTCATATTAATGAATCTTTATTTTTTTAGATTTAAAATTTAAACCTATCTTTCAAAAACGTACCTCGGATACTGGTATATTTTATCTACGTATCAGTACTAGTCTCTATTGTTCAAATAACTTATTTAAATTTATTATTTATATTTTAAATATTTATTGTTATTAAAAAATATATTTCAATTACATTAGATATATTTTTGTCAAAGTAATTTTTATGTAAACCATGCTATTATTTTAGTATTAAAGTTTCTTAAATAACAACATTATTTTATACTCTATAATAAAAGTGTTATAATGCAACCCCTAAACTTTATGTAAGTTTTCAGATTTAATTTATTTGACAATGAAAAAAATTTCTTTTTTTTTTTTTCAACAACATGTCAATCAATTGTATTTGATAATTTTAATTTATATTACAAATTTTTATTTTAAAAGTTTGATTTATGTCACAAAAATTTATCTAGAAACACAAGAAAAAATTTTTATGTTTTAGTATCAAACTGGATGGCGATTTAAGAAACGACCAGGAATCGATCATTTTTTAGAGACGATTGCAGCGCCTCAATTTGAAACAGTCGTTTATACCGCTGGACAGGGTGCGGTAAGTTCATATGAGAAACATTTTTGTTCACATAATAGATTTCATTTTCTAAATTTAATGATCAGATATGGCCTTACTGATATTTGTTGTACTAAGACTGTAACATATAAGGAATAGTGTATCAATATGAAACGTAATCAATGATAAAACGTAAAATTAAATAAATTATAATAAATTGCAAAATAAAATGTGAATATAGAAACAGAAAAATAAGACGCTTATACATTATATGTAAAGGAACAAACATTTTTAATTTAAATTGTCTAACTTGTATTATATTTAAATTTAACATATATAGCATTGAAAAAATTGCAGTTTAATCGAATATTAATAAGACACTATTCAAATTATAAAAATTAATTTAAAAAATATAATTAAATCGTGTAAACAATATCAATTTAAGAAAGTTTAAAACTTCATACAATGTAAACACTTTTTAGATATCAAAATAAATTTTGAATTGTAATATAATTGTAATATAGAAGATATTAATCTACTTCGTAATATTTAATTGAATAAATAAAATATGTTATTAAATATGAATAATTATGATGTAGAAACCTGAAACAGCGGGTTAGATATCAAGATGACTAAAATATCTTATCATTGTAAGCTCGCATTTAATAGAATGAGAACAAGGGATAAAATTAGAAATAGTATATACATTGATAGTAAAAGCCAATGTCGATTTTATTATCGTATTGATTACTGTATTTGCTATGACTGTTGTGAATACTGTAGCTGTGGTAGTTACTGCGACTGAAGCTCTCATTCATCGCAAAAGCATATCTTTATCTATACATTGAAAGAGCTAAGTCACCTCAATTAGGTTCGATGCTTTATTTTATGGAGTTCGATTTTTCAAGCATAGCTATACTGAACCAATCTATTATTTCGTTGGCTCTGACTCGAGAGTTCTTTAGTTGGTTCGTGCTTGTTTACCGAGCTCTCGTCCTGGTTTGTATCTGGATCAGTGCAGGTTCTTCCTTCGGCGGTTTTTGAAATTTCTATAGATCTTTCTCAATAGCAAGCTCTTTCCTTGATCTATATTTGAGTCGTAACATTCAAACTGCTTGTTTAACGCGCTATTAGATAACATGTGTCATATTTGACTTAACGTTTGCAGGTGCGCCCTTTAACAACCGCATACCAATAAATTATTGCAAATGTTTCAGAATAAATTAAAAATAGTAAAAGAATTTTTTATAGGTATCTTTATTTCAATGGAAATTCATTACATTATGGATAATAATTTAGGTACTAAAATTTATATAAAAAATTTAAATTAATCTTACATATTAAATATGTTGCTACTTTCATAACCAATTACTATTTTCTGAGTTTTTTTTAGACATATTAAGAAAATCAATATTTATTATTTATTAAATAGTTATACCATAATAATGGTTATTAATTTAATTATATATTTGATACAATGCATAATAATTACTAAATGTTTTATATTTTTTGCGAGGCGATATCATATAAATGGTGTGCATTTTTTTGAAATAGAAAAAAGTTTGCTTTATCTTTAATTTTTATTAAAGAATATTTTACTAGAACTAAGAATTAATATATACGATGTATTTATATTGTAAAATACTTATAATTTTATAGACTGTGTTTCCCATTTTGGATGCACTTGACCCTCAAGGATATATTATGTACCGACTTGTCAGAGATGCTACTAAGTTTGTAGATGGACATCATGTCAAAGATCTCGATGCTTTGAATAGAGATCTTAGAAAAGTAAGTAGCTTAAAACAAAATATTAAAAGTATTATATTTAATAAAAATCAAAATTTATCATTGTTTCGTATTTTATTTAAAAAGTACTTTTCGTGTTTTTATAAATCATTGTAGAAGTTATTACCATTATTCATATAAATGTTACCAATGAAATGTAAAAGATTGACTGAAATGGATTCTCCTTAATTCAAATTGATTTTCTATTATCACGTATAATAGTTATCTTTACGATGCAATAATTTATACTTGAATTTACAATATTTTTATAATTATATGATGTATAGAATAGTTTTTATTTGATTTATCGATTTAGAAATCCTAAGACTAAATATCACTAATGCGGTGATACTGCTTGCGTGAAAATAAAAGAAATTCACCCTGAGATAAGTGATAGAAAAAAAGTAGATAAACACAATTCTACGTTAAATTAAATATAATTAATATGAAAACAATAAGTTAATTTTTAGATGAGAGTGAGAGGAACATTGAAGTATATTGATGAGCCTCGATATATAAACCTAACACTAGTTTATGCGAATAAAACAATGCTCTTAAATTTCTGTATGAAAGTAGATACTATGAAAAGACAAAATAAATGCTGTAGTTTAAATACTAAATAAATTAATTGAAAGAGCTTATTACTTTAATAAAATATTTATAAAGAAATGTAAAGTCATTGATAGCCTGAACTTGTAGTTCACACTACCCAAATTTATTCTCTACTGATAAAACTCTTGAAAAGTCTTACTGATAATGTAATATACTGTTTATTTTTTTGAAGTTTTATTATCTTTTATTTCATCATTATTTCTTATTTAATGTTTTTTATATAATGATTGGTCATCTATGTAAGTTTCGCAATTATCGAACGATTATCATTATACCTTATTATTTACTAATAATATATATCTATTTTTTACAGGTTATAGTAATTGACTGGAATTCAGAAAGTGTGAAATTTCATCCTGAAAATATGATGAAAATACCTCGTTGGAATGGGGGTGATAATGATACGACTTTGTACGATTTAGCAGCATTTCTTAAAAGTAAGTTTATATATTTTATATTTAGAATTATAATACACTAAAAAATTTACTTTAAGTAAGTAAAATAATTTATATTTTTTCTATTGATTCAAATGCTTTTATTTAAATTTGAATCGTAATCGGTACATTCAAATACACTAATTTTGTAGATAATACTATGCTTTCATCAACTTATAAACAAATTTTATTAATAAATTATTAATATCATTAAATTAGTAATCTATATTTAATAATTTAATTATTTATATAGTTATATAAAATAAATTTATGTAAATAAATAAATGAACTTCGTATATTTATTACATTTAAAACATACATATAAAATATTTTTAATAAATAAGTAAATATAACGTGTAGATTGAAATATAAAGAGATTATTATATTGAGCAATATAATATTTCTTAAAATTATTATAAAAACTTAATAATACAATGGATATTAATATAGAACTTTTTAAATCCTTCTCATAAATTAGATATTTTTATCGTGCAAATTATTATTTATTATGTCAATTTAAACGGTTTCTAAGTAAATCAGTCGCTGGAATGAAAAAACTATTTTATAAGCAGAAACTTATATTAAACAAAAATCTATTTTTTATGTATAACTAAATTAAAAAGGATTTTTAACGAAATGTAATGAGAACATTTTAATTAGACTATTTAAACTATATAATAGAGAATATAGACATATGAGATTGGAGTGTTATATTCTGTCATAATAGAAATAAGTTAGTTAATAAAAATATAGATACTGTTAAGGTTCAAAAACAATTATACTTAATTTTACAATTTATTGTCATAAAATATAATACAAGAAAATGTACATGTATAATATATTCTCACCAGTAATTGATTTAAAGGATACATTATGTTAGGTATGGATAATAGTACTAATGCCTTAAATACAAATTAAATACAGATCCAATTATTATTATGTTAAAAAATTAAACCCAAAATACTTTAAGAAGAACAAAAGGGTATACGTGTTTTAAAAGTAATAGACAAGTGTTAGGTGTTTAATATGAGATGCTATTTCAAAAAATAAATCAAAAATAACAATGGAAAATAATAATTACACAGGAATTTAAAAGGAAAGCATTGGAAGATTGTTAAGATAAACGCGTAGAACTCTGTATTCATAATAATTTATATATCTTATGTATTACTTCGAAACAATATGAAAACATTAAATAAAAAAAGGAACAATAATATTTATAAAAATATACTATGTAATTTATATTGTATAACATAATCGTTTTATATCGTTAAAGTAAAAACAATGGAAATATAAGCCCATATTCTCATGATTTTGACAATAATTTTAACTGTTATACAGAAACTGGACTAAAGAGTATTGCTGAGTTTATGTGAATAATTAAAGCTTGTGTTTTGTTAAGAAAAATTTTAAAGAATACACGAAGATCAGTTTTAAAATAAAAATAAGACTAGTATACGAGAAAACCAATTAATAATAAAGGCAAGAGTAAGATATCAGATAATACTTTGTGTATATATATTATAAATGTTCCGTGATCTCGTAAGATAGAAATCATGTTAGTAAATTTAGATGCCAGTTATAAAACTTTTGATTGAAACTATTAATTCTCCAAAAAGTTTAAATAAAAAAGGATCTAAATTAAATTAATTTAAAAATCAAATGGAATAAAATAAACTTAACATAATAAAATGAATTAGGTCTTAACGGAACAGAAGTTAGAATGATATTTTAAATTACATATATAATTATATATGTATATATATTATTTAAATAATTTATGTAATCTAAAAAAATAATTATCAATAACAATAACAACAATAATAATAAAAAAATTAATAAATTTATTCAAACAAAAATTTGAAGTATGAATAGAAGCAGATAAAAAAATCTAATAATAAAAGAAATTGCGTACTGAGAACCATGTCCTTACAAAAAGAAACGATGATAATAAAGGAAGATAAATAAGTTCTTTTGAAAATAGAAATGGGAAATTTTACAAGCTCATACTTATAAGAACAATTCATACGAAATTATTAGAAATTAGTCATCATATTATAAACTATATGAAAACTAAAACTAAAAGAAGAATTAGTATGATTATTAGGAGCAGAATGCAAGAATTGAAAAAGGAAAAATTAAAACATACAAATATTTTTCGATAGAAATAGTAAATCAAATTTTTAAGTTTAAGGAAATAATTTTAGAAATTTTTAAAGTTATTATAAAATATATTTATAATATAAATAAAAATAGGAAAGATATAGTGGAAAAAAAATTAATATAATACTAAATAATAAAAGAATATTGAAGATTCAGGTATGCAATGTTGAACAAAGTAAAGGAAAAATGTGAAAAAATATATATTAAAAATGTATAGGGAATGAAGAATCATCTTATATACACATACATACATTATACCTAATGCAAATATAAAAAATTTTTAATGAATTAATAACAAATATATAAGGATCTTCATTTTATTAACATTTGTTTATAATACATACATATTATAAATAACCTATCGGAATAAAAGGAACAGAATTATGTTTTATAGATAATTAACTTTTTCCGTGGATAATACATTAAAGAGCAATATGTGACAGTAATAGTATTTTACTTTGTAAAATAAATCCATAGAAGGCCTTGCTGAAAAACTTAAAAAGAGTTTTTTGTACTAATATAAGTAGAAAAATTATTACATTTGATAGTTTTTTAGTAGAGTTTTATTAACTTGACTATTTCTAGCAGAAGTATTTAATACGAGAGAATGAATGGAAGGCGTTTCTAAACTAATATCAGTTTAAAATTATATGTAATTATTCTTAAAAAATGGGGTTTAGTAAGTTTTAAACAATAATAGAACAATCTATGCGACGTACATAATCAATTTTAGAAATTATGAAAAGCAGATAGTACTAAATATAAAAATTTTTAAATACATAACATTAATCTAAATTTAATAATTCGGAATTTTTTTAAAGGTTCTTTAGTATGTGTTTAGAATAACTGAATGATTTTCGATATTACCAATAACATATACAGGTCAACTAAAATTCTATTTCTAATAATAAAAGTTCAACGCTGAACCAGGCAATCCTCCTGCAACTCATTTTGTTGAATATATTTATAAGTATTAGTCAGCGGGAAGAAAAATTTCACTAGATGTCAAATAACAGATTTACATTAATAAACTATATAATATTTAAATGAAAGAATAACTGATAGTATAATTTATTAATGTCGAATAAAAACTTATTTAGAATAGAATAAATTGTTATCCAATAGAAACTTAATAACATTTTATATTACAGGAAAATTATTTTTTTAATTTTGAAATTCAACTAATATAAATTAGTTGCATTTTTTTACAAAGTTATGAAACTAAATGAAAAAATGATTTTTAAAATAACATAACGATCAATATTGTAAAATAAAAACTTTTCTTTATTTAAAATAATATATTTTTCTATTAATAATAATAGTATATATATTATATAGTAATCTATCATAAAATAAAAAAACTATAATATAAAATAATCATATTACAATTATTTCAAATAATTTATTTCATTTATATCAATGTTACAGCTATATATGAAACAAATGTAGATGATATAAGAGATGTAATAAGCTACTATCGACAGTTTGACAATCCTTTAGAAACTTTTAGAGAAAATCAAAGAAAATTATTAGTAAGTATTATTTTATTATTTATGTTAGACTATTTTTAAAATTTTTCATTTTTAATGCATTAAAAATTAGTTTTTTTATAAAATTTAAATATTATATTTTTTATTTTTTGAATTTATTCTAAACATTGTTAAAACTTTATTAAAAATCAGTCTGTAATAGATAAAATAGATTTTGTTGATTTATTATAATAAATATGAGGAAGTACCAGCTAATTAAAATTTGGAAAAAGCAAATTTTTATGAAATAATTAAGATTCAAATACCACTAAAAAGTTTTACTAATTTGCGATTATAAACAAACATAAATCTGGTGATTAACGGTAAATAAATGACAGCATTCATGAAATTCATGAAATCATCGTATTTAGAGAAGGAAACGTAACAGTAATACTTTTATTACAAAGTGATGATATGTGTTAATTAAAATATTCAATTGTAATAAAGCTAGCAAATATATTCTTTTTCTTTTTATTTCAAACTTGTTCATTTATCCATTTCTGATCCTAAAATGAACAAGGATTACAACATTTTAGAAGAAAAGATAGATTATTAAAATAAGTAAATTAATTTATTTATTACAAATTATTACAAGAAAATTAATATGTACATAAATTCTTGATATCAGCTAACAATTTTAAAATAATATTGTAAATTTAGTTATAAAGAATAAAATTAAAATTTTAAATATCAATGGTACAGTTTTTTATCATCTTTTTATTGTGCTTTAAGTTAGTCTCTTTAGTTAATATAAATATTAAAAGTTAATAACTATAATTTATGAATATGAATAAGCAAATTAAAATAATGAAATTTAGTTTAGTTATTGAGAAGAAAGATGTACTACCAGTTCATCAGAAGTAAATAATGCATGCAAAAATAAAATTGTCAGAAAAAAATCTAATGTTCTATCTAATTAAAAAAATTTAAAAAAGTGAATATTCTCATGTTCTTTATTAATTATATTATAAAGTAAAATATAGGTTCTAACTATTTGGGAGTTCATTCTTGATATTATATAAAACAAGTAAAACAAAATATAATATAGTATTGAGTATGTAATTAGAATAAATTAATGTACTCAAAATTATAAAAAAATAAAATTAATGATCAACATAATTATAATTTTTATAAGAAAGTATCGACAAAGAAATAAGGCAATTGATAAGATTTATGTTTTTATACAAGAATTTATTGAAAATAGAAGTAGTAAATAGTAATTTTTCAGGAGGATGTTAATTTTACATTATATATTAAATATATAATAAAGTATATTTTTAAGCTCTAAATTAATATATAAATATATTAAAATATTATTATTTGTTATTAAGAATTTTTAAAAAAACAGTCTTATATTTAATTCTATTTTTAAACGATTTAAAATTTTGTATTTCCATTTTCAACTATAATATATTTTCAAAAAATCTTCCTTTTCAATGAAATAAAATATAGATTTAACTGAAATAAATAAAACTACAATGAAAATGTTCGTGAAAAACTATTTCTTGTATTAAGTATAATATATGGGTAAATATTCATCACCTGAGTTATAAAAAGATACTTCTTTTCTACATATTATGTTTTTTTTCTATACGTCGAGTTTTTGAACACTCACTTCACATTAATAAGGAGTAACTGCAATGCTTTAGCTAGGATAACAGGCTTTTTTTGCATATATTAGATTAGAGCTTTATATAAAATTTTTTTTTTTTTATTTTATTATTTCGTTTAACTTTTAGGTACCTAAATATCGAATTTGGAATAATTTTTAAGTATTTAGTAATTTAATTTATTAAATAAAAATTATTTTTTATGCATTTTTTTGTTTATAAAAATTTGATGTTTTTTCAATTCCCTAATAATTTTTTTACTGATACAATTATTATAAAAGGTATTTTATATAATTTTTTTTATATTTTTTTTATGTATCGAACAATTAATTTCTAGGATTAAACAAATTTTTAATTTAGAGCACTTATATTTTGTAGATATGAAAAACTGTAGGAAATATTGTCAAAGTGTACATTAATGAAGGAGCATTGTTTACTTCATACCGTTAACTAAAAAATATTAAAATTCCTTTAATTAAATTTAGTTCATTATAAAAAGTTAATTCATCTTAAAAAATATTCAGAAAGTATGTGAACGTGCAGTAAATAATATTGGTACAAATGCAAAATTAAATTAAGTTGTAATACAAGTTCTTATTTACAATATTCAAGGTATAGTTTTATGCATTATGACCTTTGTACTTGGGTCCCCCCACACTGCATAACTTAAAGCATTGTACTTATCATTCGAATGAATAGCTTTTGTGATATCTATGGTTTTGATAAGATACGAATGATCCGTAATCTGAATTATAAAAACTAAGAAAAAAAGGTTCAAATAAATTCTAAGTTTTAATTATTATTTAACAAAATTGAAATGACTTATAAAAAAGAAACTTGTGTTTGTAACTTAATATATAATATAATTTTTAATTAATAAAAATTATTAAATTTATGAAATGTTCCTTCTCTTGTTATTGGTTCTTGCTGAAATAGATGAATAAAAAATTAATTTTGTTATTTTATAATTTCGTTTAAATAAAACATTTTACTAATTTTTTATAATTTTTAAATAATATTTTAGAGAATATTTGTAAGGAGGCCTCGTATAAATTTATTATTTACAAATAAGAAATTTCATGTTTGTATTTTATATTGCACCAATTCTGTAATATTCTTAATCTTAATCTCAATGGAACGTATTTGCATTTTTAATAAACAATGAGTTACATGAAGGAAATACATCTGTATTTCTCCATCTTCGATTTTCGCATGTAGCTAAGATTTGTGATTTAAGTCATTCTTTGTTCTCGATTAGCTCTTGTAAAACATTAAAGTTAGCATATGCTTAGCAATTATATTATATCAATGATTTTTTACCAAATTCGTTTCAGCTTCCGATGCCCCTAATTTCTAACTTATAATTAAATTCATATCTTTTCATTCCGCGAAATCATCTTATTCCATGTCTGCATAAATTCTGTGGTGAGTAAAATTGATAATTATCCAAACCATCTCAGCATTTTTGTACATTATCAAGCGATTATTAGTAATAAGCGATGACAAATAAGAACCATCTAAATACATACAACAAATTTTATGATAATTGTACAGACTTATGTTAAGTCATTGTTTATACCATTATAGCCTTTTATTTTTTATCATTAACCCTTCATTTAGATACGCTGATAAACTTATTAACAGCAAATATTGCATTGAAATATTCAATTTGTAGTCAGGAACAATTTGGATAATAAGTTGGATTTTATAGTTAGGCCCTAAATAAGTTCAAAGTTCTTCTATGAATGTGACCTGTATAATATATTCTATATAACATCTTGATATGTTACTCTATAGACTAAAAAAATGTTGTTGTCCCAGCTTAATAAAGTAGTTCAAAAATTCAGAGTTTGATAACAAACTGTTATATAGTTAGTACTCGGATTTGCGATATTTTTTATTACGTTTATTAAATTAACATTATGTCATGTCGTTCAATCTTGGTATATCGTGAATATAAGATCTTAAGTCATCGGTGCAACTCAGCTAATTTTTATATCATCCTGAGAATGTAAGGGGTTTCATTTCGGCAATCTAGGACTTGTCCAATCCTTGTTCTGCTTTACCTGTACTATCCGCCGTTTTGGTTAAGTCGGCAACTCAAATTGACTCTTGGATTTTATGAGATGTTCGTAAGTCTCATTATAAAAACAATAAAATTTCTGTAATAGTCAATTATAATTATTTAACGATTGTGCATTAATTCTAGATATTAAAATAAGTGCTGCTAATTGGTGTAATAAAAAGGGAGACTAAATATGAGAGAAAAGTAACTTCTAAGAGATCCGATCGAATATTTATTGAATCTTATTTTCAAATAAAAAAATTCGTGAAACTTAATTAAGAAAAAAGATCAATTTTCAATTTCTCCTTTATCTTTTTATTATATTTTAGGAAACTGATTATTAATTTTATTACAAGAAGTTGCATATAAATTACACTAAAATATTGTTGTACAATCATGACAGTATTAATTTTAAAATTTATTTGTAGAACATTGTTTTTTATTTTTATTCAAAGGATAGGCTCAAGGAAATAATTTTTTTACCTGAAATTTATGACAAAAAGTTTAAAACATCAATAAAATAATAGAATTACATTGTCTGCCAAGCACATAAGTTTATATAAAACATAAAAATTAAAAAATTAAAATATTTTCATACAATACTAATATTAAGTTACTTTTTAATTAAAATAATTATAAATTAATTTATGATTCTAAAGTTTCTAAGAAATTAAAATTTTCTCCGTTCAAATATAAATAAAAACAAAAATGTAAATATTAAATGAACATTTACAGTTATGAATTTACATTCTGATAATAAACTATATTAATTAGCTATGTTCTATTTTTATTCACTGAGATAATAATAAGCATAATTATGTGTAGAAGAATAGCATCTGCTTTGTAAATAAAATATATTTTTAGAAAAACTATGATAAAATAATTTACATTATTTTATAATCTGTTCACATATAGCTTTATATAATAACTTGTTCTTTATTAAGTAAACATGCATAAATTTACGGATAAAAACCTACAATAAAATTAGTAATGTATTTAAAAGGTAATTATAATATATTCTTATTACAGATGCAACTTGAAGAGGAGAAAAATAATGCTCAAAAAGAAGAGAAGAAAAGGTTAATATCAAAATGGCGACCATCTTTTTTACGCAGTTGCTAATATGGCTATGACTAAATTTTATAGTGTGAAACTTTCTTCTTTTAATTTTAATGACTTAAATATATGAGTAATTATATAAAAGTATAATCATTTTATTTTTTTTCATCTAAATAATTTTATCACTAGCGTATACAAAAAAATCAAAATGCTATAAGCATGAATTATTCTAAACCAGAGTTTCAGACAAAACAAAACAAACAGAATATTTAAGGATAAAGTTTTACTTTGATGCTTATAAATAAATAAATAAATAAATAAATAAATATATATATATATATATAATTAAGTATGTGTGAGAGAGAGAGTACATGCGATTAAATGTTTGGATTTTAGTGTAAGTACGCAAGTGAATAAGCGATGGATGAATGTTAAAACGATGATGAAGTTTTGTTTTTAAGTCAATTTGATAATATGGGTATGTAAGTCAGTTTAATACGAATTAAATTTAATTAAATTTCGTTCTTGCATTATTTCTTTCAAAGATCTTCTTTCCAATGTATACGTTTTCATAGAGACTCGCTCATATACGTACATACTTGTAATGAAATAAGTAAAACAAAAATTCTATTCTATTGTTATAAAATATAAGCTTTCAAAAATTATAAGTAGTGTAACATATTTATTAATTTTTATAAATAAAAAGATAATTTAATGTACATGTTGCAAATTATTTTTAAATTAAACTTCGTGATTTTACAAATTTAAAACTAAAAACTAAAATTTGAAATACGCATATAGCGCATGAGGGTAGATTGTTCTATATTATTACCTTGCACTTGATCAACAGTTCTAGTTAAAAACTTTAATCTTTTATATGTGCATTACTTACTAGATTAATGACTTATAAATGTTAATCTTTATTAAATGAATTAAATTTATACTTCTTTGCTATTTCATTGTATTATTACATGTGTTACAAATTTATCATAACAGAACTTTATTTTTTATACTTTTTATGAGAATAAAAGAAAAATTTTGAATATTATTTTACAAGCTGTACTAAAAAATTAGAAAATTGTAATTATATTTGCATTTTTCATTTAAGATTATAATTTACATAAAAAGAGATAATTATTTCCACTGATATAAAAATTAAATAATAAAATTTACAAAAAGACACAATAAATAATTAATTTAAAAAAATTGGATGTCATGCTAGTTTCCTTTTTTAACTTAATAATATATCATATATTGTTATAGAGATAACATTAATGAGTGTAAAAATAAAACAACCACTTTATCTTTGTAATTCAATATATTTAGAGTAAATACAAAAAATTTTTTAAATATGTTTAATTTCTACAAATTAAAAATTTCTATAAAGTAAAGTAATTAATTTAGTTATTTACATTGATAGCACATAATTTACGTATATAGAACATATATCTAAGCGATTATTTTTTAATATTAACGAAAATAGATTTAAGAGCAACATTCAATGCTTGTAACTTTAATGCTAAAAGGACAATTAATTTATTAAATTTTTGGAATGATGTGTGTAGACTAGACGAAATAGGGTCGGTAAGGCTAGATGAAGTCTCACGCTAACCGTTATTTCTTTATTAAACGCAGTTTTCTTAATTATTTTTATATTTTTAATATATATATTCTCTCTGTGTTTCTTTTATTGTGAAATAAAAGTGTGATTAATATTTGATTTTAATTCAGAATGGTGAGATTTATATTTTTAATATCAATGACAATAATAACATTAAAATTCAGAAATAATTTTCGGTTAATATCCAGTAAAAATGGAAATTATCGACTTATAGACTAGAAGAATTCCGAGACGTTAAATTAAATGTGCTCTATAGCCAACCAGATATAGCGATTATCTGTTGTGTACGCGCGTGGATGCGACGCAACAGGCTACCTTGCTATATCGTAATTCGACACCTAATGGGTCAATGTATTCTACTAGAGGAAAGTATAGATCAACGATAATAGGAAATGACAAATCAAAGCGTGAACGCAACGCTATCGAAATCCATAAACGCTCCGAAACGTTGATAGTAAATCTTCATACTCGGTTTTTTGGATTTTTCAGATTTAATCTCGAATAATTTTACGTACTATTAAAATCTCTTTTCAAAGTTTTTTTTCAAATTTTGCTCATGGTACTTATTTGCTATTAGCTTTATGGTCATATTTATCTTAAGATAGAGTTTATCACCAATTTAGAGTTTCATAGCCTAGCAACTTAACTGTGAGCAGAGTCTCGACTGCGATACGTCTCAGTCGCTACGGAACAGATACTGTCTATGGGTAATTTGCTCTATTCAAGATAGATTTGGATTCAGTACATAGCCGCAGGATATTAATTCCTTTCAAATAATATAGATCCCTACGCTGGAACTGTGGGATTCAGTACTAATTTCTGTCCTTTTCATCCACCGCTACTAAGGAAATCCTTGTTATTTTTTTCACTTTTTAGTAATATGCTTAAATTTAGTTAATAGTCACGTTTGCTCTGAAATCATTCAAATTATTTATATATATATAAAGAGAAATCAAGGTTCAATTATAGTGTTCAAAAGAAATGTACTTTTTGTTGTAGTCCTTCTGTATTATATAATAAACATCATCGAAGTTAAAAAAAATTTGTTATATTGAGAATGTTTTCAATAACATTGTATTTTGGTTGAATTTTTCACTATACACTTTGCAGATTAAACTGCACAATTAATGATCATAGCAAAAAGTTGTCATAACGTTATGACTGCTATATTATTTGACAATTCCTCTCGTCAATCAGAGGCTACTGCAGTAGAACCGTCCTTAGGAGTCACAGTATCAATATTGTTTCGAGCAGAATCAGTTGCAACGGTGGTCATCGTGAGTAATTTCTTCTTTAATCGTATTGGTAGTTGTACGCTTTACGTTAAAATCAATAAATCGTTCGCCAATCATCTTTAGAAGAAAATATCAAGATTTTATATCACGAGTAATTTAAAATATACCAGTAACATGAGTTACCTCTTTTGAACTTTTAGATTATGAAAATGTAAAGAAAAGAAGCTCTCGTAAATTAAGAGAATTAAATTTTTTTAACTGTAAGAAGTTTTGTTATAAATGTCATTGCAAAATATATTTGTATTATAATAGTATTATAAATTAACTAAAATATAAATTCAGAATTTGATTATATAGAAATTTAGTGTACTTTCGTTAATATAGTTTTGAATTCAAGAGTTATATTTATGTTTCAAATGCATAAAAAAATACTTAGTTTTGGATAATTAGGATTTTTATTTGAATTATCACTTGAAATATGCTACACGTATAAATAAATATAATTGTAAAATTTAAATGTAAACATAATTATCAAACATAATGGATAAAATAATTGTAAAACTAAACATATAAATATATTATAAAATTCGAGCTCATGTAACTTAAAAACGTAACATTGATATCATAAAAAAAATCGTTTTCTAATCAATTTATCGAATTTATTATAACACAAGAAATTTTTAGGGTAGATATTTTTAAGAGGTGCATTCTTAAGTGTGTTACATTAACGTGACACAATTTAAAAGTTCTATAAAGGAAAATATAAAGAGAGGTGCTAAGATTGAAAAGAATTCATCTGAAATATTCTTATTTCAGTTCAACTTTGTTCAAACAAAATTATATGTTTTCAAGTAATATAATTTGATTACAAAATATAGTATATCATTTCTTCATATTTTTAATTTTTAATTTAATAAAACTTATATTTTAAATTTAAATTTCTTTCGTTTGTCTCGATTCCTTAAACTTAATTTATCCCTTATTCCATATTCCGTCGTTTATTAATGTGAAACGTTGCCTTAATTTCACTGCGTACAAAGTTAAACTTTAAAATCTTATTTTGAGAATATATTTACAAAAGATATTCTTAAACTAATTTTGATTTCAGTTCGCAATGTATTTTATAAATTTTATTTATTATTATTGTACAGTTGAACGTATGTTATATTACAAAAAATTTTAATGATACTTACATATTAAATGTGTACTATTAAAATACTTATATATTCAGAATAATTCAATGATAATTACATAAACTAACTGTAATATTAAGAATTGGTATAAATATATATTTGTTAGATTACTATATTAATTTATAATTCTAACGAAGTATTCATATAAAAAATATCTTTTTAATTATTTACTCTTAACAAGATACTGACAAAATTAATAATTTTTTTACTACTATAAGATAATGATTATGTACAGTGTAATTAATAAGAAATATGTTTTTTTATATTTTTAATGAAATATAAATTTATTACAAATTCTTTATTATATAAATTCATTTAAATTAATTAAATATACTGTGATGGCTTTGGGAAAAGCCTTTCGTGTATATGAAAAACTAAAACCACCAAACCCACACTCAATAATTTTAGAGCATAGAAATCATAGTGAAACACTTCTTTTTGAATCTCAAGTAGTGGCTGTTCTATGTAAGTTTATTAAATAAAATAATAATAATAATAATAATAATAATAATTTGCAATTTTGTTTTTTTATTGATTTTCAAAACAAAATTGTAAGGATTGCATATATAAACTTTTATAATAGTAATAATTAATCAATTATAATATAAATATTTATATTAAAAACATTGTTTTTATGTATTATAATATAATTTAGGTCAAAATTATATAATAATTTGTTTATTTATTGAAAATTGGATTTGAAAGTTCTTAATTGGAATTAGTTTGTCAATAGACTTTTTCTGTATAAATACGAAAAATAATATCAATTTAAAAAATATTTACAAAATAAGTAATAAAAGTTTAATTTTTATTTACTAATATTTTTAATGTGGTTAATTATGAATTAAATATTGAAGGTAAATTTAATTTTTCAATAAATCTATACTTAAAAATATTTTTTAAATATGTACAATTTTATAAGATATATGTAATTTTTAATGTTTTCATATATATTCATCTGAGTAATATAAAATAATGTAATAAGTAGAATATACTTCGAATATACTAGAACAAGTATTTATAATGCTTAATATGTTAATAGTTATAAAATAGTTCTTATGATTCATTATATAACAGTTACTTCACTTTTATTTTATTGTGTATGTGAAATTTGCTAAATCAAATATACTATGTTAATATTTATTAGAATATTGGAATATGCTGCATTATTTTAATATATAATAAAAGAAATTTATTTATACTTAAATAAATTTATAAAATTATTTTAAAAATATGGTAGAATTTATATAAACTATTAGTTTTGATGTTTAATTCAATATCCATTAAAGTAATTTTTTGTCTGATAATGAAAGCAAAAAGTTTTATTTCAAAAGAATAATCAACAATGCTTTTTTGTATACTTTTGTCTTAAATACATCAATCCATTTTTCTTAAATTTTTGAAGAAATTATAAAATTAAAAAATTACTAATTTTATAAACTTGTAAAACTTGTATTTATTTAAAAAAAACTAGTAGTAAGTTAATCCATATTAATTTCTTTCTTTAATTGATATGAATCTATCGGTTTACTTGCAAAGATCTTTGGATATTTATTGATAATCGTGGTCTGTCTTAACTGTTTTGATTTATTTGTATATTTTATTAATTAAAAAATATAATCTTAAACATACGCTCCTTAAATAAATTAAATAAATAAAATTAAAGTTTAAGTTTATTTCATTGATACTCATTGATAGATAGATTACTTAAATACTTCACAGAACAACAAACTTAGTTGGAGTAACATGCTGAATATAATTGGCAATCGTGTTCTCACAAAATTGTCTTTTTACAGATAAATACATATAATATTATCCCCAACTTTATCAAAATAATAGGTGTTGAGGATTTGAGAATTTATAGTATCAATTTATTGAAAATAATTGAGAGTTTGAATATTTGAATTATTCCATGTTCTCTAATTGTCTAAAAAATGTAATTGAATTATAATAAATTGTAATTATTAACAATGATTTATTTTTATTTTAGTTTCTGTTCTCCTTTTTAGTATTATGATATTTATTGTTTTGGTTATTTCTTGTCATTGATTTAACATGAAAGTAGTTTATAGATTTATTGTGTTTTGTAAACCATTATACAGTTGTTTTAATTTTTTTTGCCTAATTGTCTTATTTATTTTTTGTTCGTTATGGATTCATTCAAACTAATATTTATATTTTCTTTAATTATAAATATTATGAATCAGATTTTATTTTATATAAATATTTTTTATTTTGTATAATTAAAAAATATATATATAATGATTGTTATATTTTTAATTTGAAACATTAATAACGTTATATATATATTGATATATATATATATATACACATATTAACTTTTATCTTGCACTTCTATTATTTTTGGAAACTAAAATCATATTGTGTAGTTCATTACTTCAAAAAAAATAAACGATTATCCATCTAAATTTTTAAAATACGTATTTTTGTTTACAAGTAATCATGATTTGTATTTTTCATAGATTATATTATAGAATAGAGGATAACGAAAGAAAATTCGCATTTCATAAGTCATACTGCATTATATTCATTCATATATTTATAATTTTACGAGATTAGTTTTTATATATATTATCTTTTTGTTTTGACAAATTTGCAATCACCCATATATAAGCATGATTAAAAATTTTAAACTTATAATTATTTTTTTTGCAAATATTATTTTTGTATAATATTTTTATATATAATTTTTTATATATTAATAGTTAAATGCTTTAACTTGCTTTAATAACGTTCAAGATGGATCTATTTGTATCAGCATCGTAAGTAAGAAAAAATCTTTACGGCATATTTTAAAGAAAAAAATATATATATAATTTAAAAATTCATAATCTCATGTATTTTTACAAGTATGTGTGATGTTATAGTTTCCAGTAGATAGCGGTATGAATTAATGACTGCTTTCCGAATGACAAACTTTTATTTATACTTCAAATAAATTACCCACGTTATTGGTTGTGGTATGGTTCTTTGAAATAGTTGAGCCTTTTTTGTCTCCCATGTACTAGACAAATAATTTCTCGATTACCCTTTTTTCTTTTAGCCGGATTATATGGAATTATAGAGTTGAGTTTTTGATGATGAACGATCTTTTTGTTGAGGAAATAGATGAATACAGTTTGGTTACTAAAATGATCTTATAGTAGTAGCAGGCATTGATGTTACCTTCCTAGGTTAGGACTCTAAATCGTTTAGAGATATCATTTTTCATAGTAGTGTTCCGTTACTGGTCTGTATCCTTCCAATTTAAATTTCTTGAATGAATTTGTTGGGTTTTCGCATCATTCAAATTAGTACTATTGGCATGCCATCATAGATAAAGACTTCTATACTCAGATGTCCAATTCGTAACTTTATTAATCATATTTGCTTGTTTGAATTGATTGATTTATATTAATTTGAGTGCTTTTTATAAAAGGACATTCTGGGCGCTCAATATCAGTATCGGTCATTTGAAATGATTTGACATTGCATGAACACCTTTACTTCTATGTTTTTTATTTGTAAGTAATAGCTAAAAAACATCAGTATATATATAGCACAATGCAGATTTATTAATAACAAATATGATAATAATTTTTCCTTTAATAGATCCTGGATATTACGTGCGATTATATATGATCATTATAACATAATAGTATTAAATAAGCTTATTTTTTAAATAATAGATAATATAAAAAAGAGAAAACTAGACAAAGAAAGTGATTAATCTAGTAAATTGTAGGCGTTAGGAATTACTTTACATTCCTCTACAATTTGCACCTAGAAAATACTTTTTGGATTAATTTTTATTTGTTTTATACGTTCCTCTACTATTCTTGTTTAGTTATAATAATTGCTTCACAAAATTTTTACTCATGTCTAGAAATTTTCATAAATTTTCTTTGATTACGTGTTTTTTAATAATGTACATGGAATTATTGTAGATGGTAAATATGCAAGAATGAAAAAATGCAATAAGTAGATTATTTATGGACATAAAATGAATTTTTTTAAATACAATTTTTATATTTTAAGAATTCTGTAAATAAATGAATTTCTATTTAAGTTTATAACATGAATAGATAGAAATTGTATAAGAGTATAATTAAAAATCTATTAGAATTTTATACTTTTTTAATTTTAAATAAAAATATTTTTATATTAAAATGTTATTTAATTTTGTATAATTTATTGTTATGTATTTTATTAGTTTATCTAAAGTTAAATTGATTTTATATTATAAATTACAAAAAATTTTATGAAATATTTATTTGCAAAATAAAATAGTTTAATAATTTTTTACAGCTTCGCACGAAACAGAATCATTAAAACTTCAATATACAAAATTATTGGAGGCATATGGATGCCTTGGTGTACTACCATTTAATTATGGAGAAAATACATTTTTATATTTAGTTATGATAACAGGATGTTTTTCAGTTGGTAAAATTTATGATTCTGAAGTATTTAGAATAACACAAACAAATTTGATTCCTTTGCATTATACTCAAAGTACTAACGAAGACCGTATTGCTGAAGTGAGGAAAGTATTGAATTCGGGAACATTTTATTTTTCATGGTCTGCAGGTTTACATCAAACTATAGATATAACCCTTAGTGTTCAACAAAGATATGTATTAAACTATACAGATATTCGCTTTTTTTGGTAAGTTTAATAGAATATAGGTAAAATGTAGTCATATAAAATATAAATATTTATAAATTATAAAAATGCGAGATTTGTTGATATATATCTTTTTATGTCAAGAAATATTCTATGTATAAATGTGTGTATAGAGAGAGAGACTAGACTTGAAAAACGATATTTTTATTAAAATTTTCTAAAATTTCGAGAATTTATTTATATTTAATAAATTACGGAGTCTTAAGAATTATATAATATAAGGTTTTCAAGTATTACATTTGAAAGTTATATTATGAAACTTCTGTTTGTAATAAATAATTGTTCAAAATTTAAATATTATTCATTAAACTCACTAGTGATACGTCTCTAAAACTATATAAGGTATACTTAATATATCATGAAACAAGTTTTTTTTTATATCTCTTTTCACTTAGTTGAATGAGTATATTAGTCTCCTGTTAAGCATATGCTATTCTGGTTTTAAGAAAGAATCTATTTCTTGGGATCATGTTCTGTCATATTACGGTATAATCATATGTTGCTCAACTATTTTTCTCGCCTTCAAAAATCTTATTTATTATTATCGACTTAGTGATGATATATATAGTTAGTATATATAATAACTCATAATTTAATAGTGCTTAGTAATTCATAGTAATTCATGCATTTATAACACATTACTTTCGTTTAGCCGTTAAATGGTGCTCATTAACTTGGTCTTCTTATGAATTTTATTACACTCAATATATATATATATATGTGTGTGTGATTTCCATTTTCAATTTTTAATTACTTTTATCTTTAATTGATTAGTTTAAAATAACGAATGAGTATTTTAAAGAAATTTTCTTATTGATGTTATTTTTCATACGGAAATAAGTTTAACATATTGCTTTTAACATGAAAAAAGTTGTGGTATAAAAGTTCAATAAGATCGCCTGGATGGCGAAAAACATAGTTTATGAAAGAAAAATTTTGGACAAATTATCCGAAGAAAGGATTCGTTAAGATCTCTTTGCTATTCGAAATTATTTAAGTAACCACAAAATCAATAAGCAAAGCAGTCAAAATATAAAATCTAGAGATCACTTTCATTTAAAACCTCAGCCAATATTCATTCTCAATCGCACTCTTAGTCAATAGACTCAGTGTAATAAATAGTAAAAAAAATATATATATCAAGCTTAGTCGAAATAAAAAAGTAAAAGAATATCTGCCAATAAAATTATGAGTCAATGAACTCAAGAAAAGAAAAAAAGGTAAGTATTGGTGAAAAGGTGCAGAAAAATAGAAGAAAAGGAATTTAGGAAAAGCAGACGGAAAAGAACCCAACCAAAACAAGAAATAGGTCAAGAAACCCCAGCTCCGACCGCGGTCAGAAAAGCAGTAAGAAAGGAAACTTAAACAAACTATTAAAGGGTAGTTTACATATTTATAGAGTAGTTTATAAATTTGTAAATTTGAGGAAAATTAGTAAGTTTTTTAAAATAAATTATAAGCACAAAGCAAAAGTTATCTTTATAAATTATAAAGTTATCAATTATAAATTATGATTAAGAAAATATTTGAATATTAAAAAAAGGTACAAAATTATAGAATCCATCCCACGATATTACGTAGGCAAATTGACTTTAAAACAAATGGCAGGTGAATTTTAAATAAAGTAATTCATAACAAAAAAATTAGTTTATATATGTACAAAGTTTATACTGGAATTATCCAGATATCTTTCTTTCAATTCTTAGGGATATAAATGAATTATGTATCCACAATATTAAAAATATTAAAATAAAGCATTGTAAATTGTTGATAATATGAATACCTCTTTATAAATTATATACCAGAAGAAATTTTTTTTAAGTTTTTTTCATTTTAAAAAAGAAAATTTTCATAGAATATAATTTATTATTAATAAATGTAATGTATTTAGTTTAGATCGCTTATTAAATATTAAAATATTTCTTTCCATTTCCTGTTCCGATGATTAATGATCGTATAATTTTTTTAATTTAAAACCAATCAATCAGATGAAATTTGTTTAGTAGGTGTAACGCCATTGAATGCCTTGGCGTTCACAGATGATAAAGTAGGATAGATAGCCTTACTCATTTATAACGAACCACTTGAATAAATATATTTTAAAATTGACTTGCTTAATAATACATTTGTTATTAGTTACTTGAATTTTATATTTCTAACATATTTTATATTTATGGTTTAGATCTGTTGTAACATCACTTTTATTATTATATTTATTTGAATCTTGCGTAATAAAGGCTATACATTTGTTTATCACTTATTTTAACTTTCTATAAATTTTTTATAATCTTTTTGGTTATTTTTATAAGAATTTATATATTTTAACTTTAGGAACATATTTTATTTTTATTAACCGATGAAAATATATTTTTTGTTTATACTACGTAACTTATTTCAAAATTATTTCTTCTTTTATTTATATTATAACAAATTACTTGTAATACCGAAGGTTTGTATATATTATGAATTTAGAATGTATTTATTTCATTCATTTTATTAATTTGTTTTAATTATCACTATATTTTTGTCTTCATTTATTTTTTTATATTTTTATTAGTTGTTTTTTATTATTTTTCTCAACGTATTGTATGCATGTTTTTTTTTATAAATTTATGTGCAGATTTAAACGTAAAATATTTAGGAGCGTGTCAGAATTATTTGCGAAACTTTAAATTTAATATATTTTCTATTTTTTCTTTCCCATGAAATTATTGTCAATTCAGAAATATTTAATAAATACATAAAAAAATAGCAGGTATCTTTGCACGCTTGAATTATTAAAACTATAAATGCTGTTACCTAAATATCTTAAAATAATTTCATCTTCCCTCGCCAGATTCCGGGCCTGTTGACAGCCTGGTTGTATTTGGTGTAATCTATGGCTTTCATATCTTGTAACCTGACACCGTCATTCTACGAGATTTTTTCCTGAGAAGTATGCCTCTAATCACATGTATTGAATACTTCACCCATTCCTTCATTATTTGTGTATTGTGCATTCCCGCGTAGATCTATTTTCACTGGTATATTGACGGTGGTACTAAAGTAAGTATACTTTGAAGACTTATACATGTCGCTTACGTGTTTGTGAGTCTTTTGAAATAATTTAATTTTTAATAATAAGTAAATTTTTAAAATACATCTCATTATGTATATTATATATTTTATAGTTTCCCAACTATCCTTGATTATTAAAATCAAATAAATTCAGAGATATGTACGATGTTCTTTATTTATCACAAAATTTTCTACATTGCCAAAGCAAAATTAATCATCTAATGAAAATCTCTTGCATGAGTAAGCCAGTGGTATTCACATTGTACACAAACTCACAACTTTACCGATAAAAAAAATATTCTATTTCCTCTTGATTAATAGTTTTCATCAATATTACAAAGACAAATAGTTATTCTTTCAAATTTTATATGTAAATACAATTTGTATTTTAAAGGAAATATATTCTTCAGTAATTTTTATATTATTTCTATTAAATGCTTTTGTTTTTATTTTTCTTAATCTTTATTTGTATTAATAAATAAATAATTAAAATTTACAATATAAAATAAAAATATAAATAAAATAATGTCATACTTTAAGTAAGTCTAAATTTATTGAAAACATTTAAATCTAATTGTCAAAATTTGAAAAAATAAATTTCTAAAAATTTGTGTAAAATATGATTTTTTTTATTTTTAAAAGTAAATGTTCCATAAAATGGAATTAACTGAATTTTTTATTTTTTTCCCATTCAAATAATCACTTCGATTGAATCTTATTCAATTTTATTTGCTTAAATTGATACTTTGATAATTTGAAAATTGATACTTTGACTTAATTTGAAACTTTATAAATCTTTGTACACTTAATGATTAGTTTTTTTTCAATTGAAGAGGAAGACTTAGATACGAGTTGTTTTATTTAACAAAACTTTATAATTGTCAAGCACAAGAGAAAATAATTGAAAAGGATAATATTACAAGATTATAAAATTTTCAATAGGATTTTGTGTCTATTTAAATTAGAAAAAGTATAAAGTTGTTAACTAGTTTCAATATATTATTTATATTTATGATGTTATAATAAAGACTTTTTGATGATGTAAATATCGAATTAAAACAATTACCAAAGTCTTTTAATTAACACGATAAAGAAAATAATCTAAAAGTTATTAGAATACTGGTAAAAATTAACTTAATAAAATGCAATAGTCAAGATATTTTATATTATAATATAATTATGTATTATAAATATATATTTGATAAAATTAACTTTCTTAATAAAACGTTGATTGAATTTGTGATGTTTATTTTAGAGATAAATATATGGTCAGGATGCAAATGTGTGTGCAATAAATAGCTTGATAGTCGAATGCTTTCCTCCGTTTTTGCAGACAAAACGTATTGTCGTTGAAGATATGTGAGAGATGAATTAAAAAATAAATATTAACGGTGATTATAAATAAAAATAAGTTACATGGATCTTAATCTGTTATCGATAGAAATAAAATATTAAAATTCATGATACGCTAATTTGCTCTAAGGTTACTAAGATATTCGTTCGCCATTTTGTATTATTGGTAATATAAAAAACTAATCCATCAAGTAACTTCCTAATTTCAAAATTTACACAAAGAAATTATAAAATAACGCAAATTAGTATTTTGAACACCAGTTTGGAATGACTTTGTTAATGACAGTATGAATACGGTGCAAATGTTATATATATATAACACTATATCTTTAATAAATACTTTATTCTAAACTACTTTTGTTGCACTAAATTAATATAAGTTCACAAAATATTCTATTTTTAAATTTACCTTAAATATTTCGAGAATATTTTCTTACATTACGTTATTTTAATATAAAATTTTTTTACCATTTAAGACTATTGTATCACATATTCTCAGTATTACTATTGCACTTTTTACATTTGATATAAACTACATACGACTTATTTAATAAACACATTCTCTTTAACCTAATTTCTATACGAAATAATATATTTTATAAGAAATATCTAATAAATAAGAATATACGAATGAAAATAAATATAGAATGCGATAGTATTATCAGGAAACTCATTATTTTAATAAATTCAACAAAACTATAGTTAAATATAGAATATTTATAGTTTATATATTTATACTTAAGAAAATACGTATTTTTTAAAATTATGATTATAATTGTTTCAGGAATCGAATACTTTATATACATTTATTAAGATTCGGTGTCAATGCAGATGATTGGTTACTTAAAGTTATGTGTGGTAGTATAGAGATAAGAACGGTATATGTAGGCCATAGACAGGCTCGAGCTGTTATAATTTCTAGATTAAGCTGTGAAAGAGCTGGAACAAGGTACATTTTTAAAATGTTTAAATCTATTTTATTAAGAAATTTCATTGAATTAAGGAATATCGTCTATTGTCTAAGTATATAAACATGTTATGGATACTTCTGAGCACAAATTGAGTATTTTAAAAAAATTTCTAACAAAACGTATTTAATAGGAAATTGAAATTAGTGATTAAAAATAATGGATTCATACATATAAGTGAGAAAGATATTTGAAAGACTAACAAAGGAGAAACTAGACATTATCATTCTAAAGTTCTAATATTGTAGTTCAATATTATTTACTAGAACTTTGCGGTATGACTTCAAGATGTACAAAAAATTCAAATATTGATTTTCACGTACAATACTCAAGTTTTTCAATTATTTTAAATAATCAAAAAATATTTATAATAACAATGAAATTCTTATTTTGTAAAATCTGAAATGAATAAATAGGTGTTAAATTGATATTATCAATATTGTATTATAAATATATTCCTTTACATTCCAAATATTATTAAGATGCAATATGTATTTCAGTTTTTATTTCACAGTTTCATTAAATTCATAATTTCATGATTTAATTTTGAAAATATATAATCATTAAAATAAAAACTTTCTATAAATATATGATGAGCAACACAAGATTTGAAGTATCGTATATTCATTATTTTTTTATAAATTATATAAAATAAATTTTTTCCTTTACAAACTAGGCATTAAGGTTGAAATTCTGAAGAAACTTCGAGCTACTATATTTATCTTTTGTTTTGACAAGAATAGATTTTATGTATTTTTATCTCCGAAAGATTACATTTATTCTTGAAAATGCCTTGTGAAGGTCATTATGAGTAGTATTAGATTTTTTTAAATTTTTTAAATTGGTGTTATACCACAATAACGAATGTTCAATCCTTCCCTGTGTTCGGGATCTCCTGATTTGATCGGTATTACATTAATCAATTGAATTTTTTCCTTTTCCGAACTTGAAATTTCTATTATTCTTTTATTATTCTTTTATTATTCTTCTATTATTCTTTTAATAGTGGCGGCAAAATAATATACATTCTTTCAGTTATATATTCAATCATGTATAATATTTTTATTTATAACATTGTAAGTTATTACGATTTAATATTATAAAAGTTTCAATTTATAATTATTTATTTCAGTAATCATATATATTTGTATTATGAAAGAAATGAATTTTTCATTAGTTATTCTTTCATTTTATTTATACTTTTGCTAAGCATATTAATCATGTTTGAGGTACGCTTAGCCGTGATGTCTTACATATTAGTGATAATCAGTTTGTATATCACCAATAGTGCTTCTTTAACAGTAATTATTATTAGCAAACAAGAATAATTCTTTCAATTATTTTAATATTAATAAATATTTCTGAATATCAGATATTAATTTTAATGTTTTGAGATTTATACCATACGTAATTTCTCAGATAAAATAAATCATTTTAAACTTACGTTTTAAATCTTGAAACTTTGTAAATTTCATTTAATTTTGAACATAAAATTCAAATTGACTAAATATACTAAATATAAAACTACACATGAGTCTATTTAAGTAAGATTTACTTATTTGTCATATGTAAATTTTATGCCTAGAAAAACATAAGTTTGGTTATCAAAAATATTGTTGCCCTATATTAAAAATATGTTTAACAATGTATTAGATAACGATATCTTATTTATAATCTTATATGATTGTAAAATTATAATTATTGTTTAACTATATACTGGAGCATAAATATTAATATATATTTAGAAAAATATAAATCTAAGAATTTTGGATAATTTTATTTATATCTAACTAATCTATGAAATTTCCCAAAAATGTATTAAAAATCATTCCAGAAGTATTAAAATGAACATGAATAGAAAATAATAAAACATCTATTTAAAATATTTCAAAAAACAAGTTTTAACTTTTTCTGTTAATATGAATATTTTATTAAAAATTTACTTCATTTATTTTTCTACATTTATTATCTATATAGCAATAAATGTTTTAGCATTCTTTAATTAATAATAGATATTCAGGGTTGATAGTCATTAATTATATATGTAATTATAAAATAAAATAATGTTTCTTTAAAATTAGATGATATATATTTATAAGAATACTTCTATTATTTATATTTTTCAATAAAAAAGAAAAGATAAAAACGATTTGTAAAAATTTAACGTTATGAATATATATGTTTAATATTAAATACTTTTGAATAATCTTTTATTTTTTTATTTTAGATTTAATGTACGCGGTACAAATGATGATGGCCATGTTGCTAACTTTGTTGAAACAGAACAGATAATATATATAGATAATGAGGTATCATCTTATATACAGACTCGTGGTTCTGTGCCACTTTTTTGGGAACAACCAGGTATTCAAGTTGGCTCTCATAAAATAAAAATTTCAAGAGGATTTGTTGCTTCAGCGCCTGCTTTTGATAAGCACTTTAATTTATTAAAAAAACGTTACGGGCATCAGTTGATTGTGAATCTCTTAGGTTCAAGTGTAATAGGCAGTAAAGAAGGTGAAGCTATGTTGAGTCAACTTTTTCAATATCAACAAAAAAATTCACAACATGTAGATGTTCCTCATATTCTTTTCGATTATCATCAAGAATGTCGTGGTGGAAATTTGAAAAGTTTATCAAAATTGAAAGATAGAATATTAAAATATCTTGTTGAATTTAATTTATTTTATGCCGTGGAAGAAAAAATTGAACAGTCACAAATAGGAACAATTCGCACTAATTGTTTAGATTGTCTCGACAGAACTAATTGTGTACAAAGTTTCATTGCATTAGAAATTTTAAAGAAACAACTATGTTTATTAAGCTTAAGTATTAAACAGCAAATTGTATCCAGATTCGATGAGGTTTTTCGTCAAATGTGGATTAATAATGGAAATGAAATTAGTAAAATTTATGCTGGCACCGGAGCAATTCAAGGAACTTCAAAACTTATAGATGGCGCACGCTCTGCAGCTAGAACAATTCAAAATAATCTTTTAGATTCAAATAAGCAAGAAGCAATAGATATTTTATTACTTGGTTCACCATTAAACACTGAACTTGCTGATAGAGCTCGATTACTTTTAGCCCCAAACATGTTATATGCTCCATCAAATATATTACGAGAAATGTGCAAACGATACAAGGAATACGTTAATACAAAGAAGTTAAGAGTTAGTGTAGCCACTTACAATGTAAATGGAGGAAAACATTTTAGAAGTATTGTTTATAAAGATGCTGCATTATCAGATTGGTTACTTGATGCTTTTAAAAACTCTAATGGTAAGCTACTATTTATATTTTTTCCTTGGCACATTGAACATTATAGTTGAATTAAATAAAAATATTTATAAATTTACGTATTGTTATAGCAGGGTTGGAACCAGATTGTAAAGAATATCCTGTTGATTTATTTGTTATTGGTTTTGAAGAAATTGTTGATCTTAATGCTACTAATATAATGGCAGCTAGTAGTGAGAATGCTAAGGCTTGGGCAGAAGAACTTGAAAAAGTTTTATCAAGAGATCACAAATATGTTCTTGTAACTTATCAGCAATTAGTTGGTGTATGCTTATATATTTTTATAAGACCAATATATGCTAGGTTTTTAAGGGATCTTGCAGTAGATTGTGTTAAAACTGGATTTGGCGGTGCAACGGGAAATAAAGGAGCAGCTGCTATTCGTTTCGTATTATACTCAACATCATTTTGTTTTGTTTGTGCACATTTTGCAGCAGGCCAATCCCAGATAAATGAAAGAAATGCAGATTATGCAGAGATTACTAGAAAAATTCTCTTTCCTATGGGTCGAACATTAAATACTCACGACTATGTGTTTTGGTGTGGAGACTTTAATTATAGAGTTGATATTGATAAAGAAGAAATGAAGGAATTGATTAAACATAATGAGATAACAAAGCTGTTAATGCATGATCAATTGAAAGTAAGTGTATCTATATTTAGTATTTTTATTTGATTCTAGTTATAGTAAATATTTACTTGTATATTATGTGAGAAATATTTCTTACTTTGTTTTCTAAAGAAATTTTCATTTATGACTAATTTTAAATATTTTTATTGTGTAATGTTTATAAATCGAAAATAGTAAGAATTTTATAATTATATGCTCAATTTGGTTAAAAAATTGTCTGTTTGAAAAACATACTACTGTCAATGATTTACTGAATAATTTTCATTAGCTAATAATTGATTTAAATTCTGTTTTAAAATTAGTAAAATATATTTTAAGAAGTTTAATATATTTCTATGAAACGAAATGATAATTAAGTTCAATGGTTATAAAATAAATAAATTTGTTATGAATGAATGCAAATTCAATGAAGTAGTAAGAACCAGCTTAAAGTGTATAATCTATTTATCTTTTGTCTCTGTATACACTGATCCATAGTATTTTAAAGTATAAAGTATTTTTAACTAAATACATATTTTATATATGGTATTCATTTATGGAATTTCTAGATAAGAACATCATCAGTTTTCATTTGAATAAAACGAGCTGTGCTTAAATATACTGTTAAGTTCATCCATAACTAAGGATATCATAGTATCTCTTAATTTATATTATAATTAACTGAGCTTATAAAGTTATTAATGTAATATTTATTAAGAAACTTATTTACAAGATAAATGTAAATGATTTATATTTCTACTACTGTTATAATAATTATTTTGTAGAACAATTCTTTTCTCAATTAAATTAAAATTTATCAAATATTCAATTCTTACCTTTATAATCATTTTTTTGATATTATATTAAGAATTAAATTATCAGTAAACAATTCCTTTGGTTAATTACAGATTCAACAACAACAAGGAAATGTATTTAAAAATTTTATAGAAGGTGATATAACTTTTCTTCCTACTTATAAATATGATCTTTTCTCGGATGATTATGATACAAGTGAAAAATCTCGACAACCTGCTTGGACTGATAGAATCTTATGGAAACGTCGCAAGTTGGTACATGATATCGGTTAGTTAATAAATTTTTTATACATTATGTTGTATAGATATTAATTTAATTTAGTCTATTTCTCAGAATGTAGTGCTGATTGGAATTCTGGAAAATTAATACATTATGGAAGAAGTGAGTTAAAACAAAGTGACCACAGACCAGTAATTGCTACAATTGATATTGATGTTCATTGCGCCGATGAAAAAAAACGTGATAACGTATTTAAAGATGCTATTCGAGATTTAGGCCCACCAGATGGAACAATAGTTGTGCGTGTTGATGAAATTTCTGATGATATTGAAAATACATTCGACGATAATTTTATGAATGCTCTTGTACAAGATCTTTCTGAAATAGGTGAAATTATACTTATACGTTTTGTAAGCGATGCAATTTGGATTACATTTAGAAGTGGCCAAAGTGCTTTGGCTGCTTTTCAAAAAGGAGTAACAAAAGTTTGCGGGCAGCAACTAAAAATAACGTTAAAGTCTCCTAACTGGATGTCGTATGTAGAAAAAGAAGTTGATATTTTTAAGTACGTCGAAATCCAGAATGAAAATCATATTGATACATGTGAAAGTACTACAAATTTAGAATTGAATCAATCTTATGAATCATGTCCATCTAGTACATTGGCTTTTCTAAGACCAGCTCCTCCTGCTAGACCACCACAACCAGTTACATCTAAAATACAAACTAACAGTAATTCAAAATTAATAAAAGATAAAAAATTTAATACATTACCCGACTGTATAATTTATGAAGAAATCTCTGGCGATATTCCAGTGACTTTTGATTCTAAAAATGTTGAAGCATCTCTAAAACATTCTAAATTATTAAATCAACAAAATCCAGAGCCTCCACCTTTACCAACAAGACAACATCCTCTACCACCTCCGCAAATTCCTCCACCAGCACCACCAACTAATGTACCTCCACCTGTACCAGCACGATCATCCGGAGGACCACCAATTCCTACAAGAAATAATAATTAGAATTATATACATTTAATTAGATATTAAATGATCATAATCTGTATTTTAATAAAATAAGGAGAATAATGAATTCAAACCAATTCATTATACAAAAAATTACTGAAAAATAATCTTTATTGAAATATCTATATATATGTATATGTATAATAATAATTTTAATCACTATGCACTTATTTAGTATGGTTTTAGTATGATATCCTAATATGATTGTAGGATAGAAATGAGCATATAAATAGCCAAATCTTAAAAAAGAATAATTAGCAACAATGGACTACAAAAAATAAAGCAAAAAAAAAGAAAACAATATTTTGCTAAAGTCTATTTAATACTTATATTCATTATTTAATTTCCAAAAATATAAAAGAAATTTAAATATGTTTTTGTAAAACTGTGATTACAGAATAAAAATTTAATTTTTTCCTTTTTTTTAACATATAAGTGTATAAATGTAAAAAGAATTTCGTAAAAACGTTTTATTTAAATTTGTTTATTTTAAGTATAAGAAAAAAAGTTTATTTATATTTGAAATTTGTGAAGTTTGAGAGAGCTATAAATTGTAAGAAATATTGGCAAAATATACATTCCATCAATAAAATAAAAATGCGAATTTTTTCTAATTTAATTTCTAAATTTTATACATATTTTTTTTGTTAAAAGTTTTTTTGCAGATTAAATTAAAACAACGTCTATTTTATAACTGAATAAATGGAGTAATTTTTTATATGTACAAATACTTATAAACCGAATTTATATATATAATATCTATCGAAGTTAATTATTACAACAAACTATATTTTTAATTGTTTATTAATTGCTAATTAAAGCATAATTAAAGCATAAACAGAACAAAATATGTATTATAGTAAATTGAATATAAATTAAAAACAATATAATAAATAATGGATCATTAAAAATTATTAAAAAATGGAAACTATTAAATCAATAATTCATAATATATCAGTCTGCAAATGAGCAAAATATTAATATGGAAATTGTAATAAACTTAGAAGAAAATTTATTAAAACCTTTTTTTAAAGAGGATTTATTTAGAAAATTTATAGAATTTATGCAGTATTGTAACAAATTATTTTGATACTAAAAGTATAAAAGGAATCTATAAATATTTATGAAATAGAAAAAACCCTATACAAGTATATATAATTACATCATTAAACCATTAAACCATTAAAATCTAAAGGATATCAGTAAAATTAAAAAATTAAATGTAACGTATATTTTTAAATTAAGCAACAAGACGCAATATCATTCACAAGCTTTTTTATCTTTAATTTATATAAATTGTTTACGAAGAGTATAAAAAACCGTTTATCTTGAAATAAATGGTGATATTAGGTTATTACATTATTGATTTATTTGATTCATGGATTCTGAGATTATTCGATTATTGGGTTATTAAGTGAATGTTATACTAGCTTTTTGGATAATTGGTTGTTTGGTTAATTCGGCTATTTTATTATTGTGTTTTTTGGTTATTGTGTTATTAAGAATTATCATATTATTATCTATTAGGTTATTAGGTTACGATGTCACTGTTTATTAATTACTTTGTTATTGGTTAATAACATAACATAATCAAACAAGAATCTAATAACCAAATAATACAATAATCCAAAAACTTAATAACCTTTTATCCTAATAACTAACAATCCAAATATTCCAAAGCCAAACAACCCAAAAGAATAATAATTCAAATACCCAATTATTCAATAATGTGAGAACGCCTTAATCCAATCAATATGTAACGTATCAACACCAATGATATAATAAATCAATAATACAATAAACGAATAACCAAACAATTTCATAACAAACTAATGCAATATAGTAATAAACTGATAATTCAATAATCCAGTAATATAATATCAAAAGAAGGCAATAAGCCATTAACCAAAGACCTAATAAATCAATAACCCAGTAATCAAAAATTCCGATAACATTAATTCAATCATCTAATTACTCAATATCTCAATAACCTATTGTTACAATTACACAATAATTCAGTAATATAACAGACGAATAATACAATAAACCAATAGAGTATTTACTCCAGAACCAAAAACACATTAAGTAAAAAAAACCATTATACAATAATGCAATGACCGTGAAATCCAGTAGACTAATAACCCTATTAACGAAAATATAAATAAACCAATATTCCAAAAGTCCCAATAATCAAAGAGACAAAAAACAAATTAAATTAAAAAACCAAATACCGAGTAACTAAAAACTCAAAAAACAAATCTAATATTCTTATAACCCAGAAATTCAATAATCCATTAAACCAATAAAGAAATAAGAAAATAATCCAATAATCCATTAACCCTAACACTAATATCCCAAAAAGTCAATTACATTTACGTATTACCCAGCCGACAAAACAAAAGTCCAATAGAAATCCATTAAAGTTATGATAAAATAAAGTAATGTAATTTAATCATTTCTGTGTCATCCTGTATTTTATAACGTGAAATTCTAATATTATACAATCTGTTTTTATTAACATGAAATTTGATTATTTCCATCTTATGCCGTTTTCTGTTACTTGAAATTTTATCATTTTTTACTTATGGCGTCTTCTGTAACTTGAAATTTCATCAGTTCTGATTTAGGGCGTTCTCTTTTACATGAAACACTATCAATTACACCTACCTTGATGTTTTTATTTACATAATATTAAATTAACTTTGTATAATAGTGTTTTCATTTACATGAAATATGATTATTTGAGTATTATTGTTTGTCGTATTACGAAAAATAGATGTCATTTATGTGATGATGTTAGTGAAATTTAAACATTTTTGTATAATAGTTAATTTATTTAACTGAAATTTGATCAATATTATATAATGTGTATTTATGCGATAAAGTTATAAATTAATTAGTTAAAACATCATATAATAATATCATATATAATAATCATTATAAGCAGTTATAATTAATGAAATTGCACGTAATAAAAAACATCATACATGGAAACGATGAAATATCATATTACTAAAAATAAATTGTACAATATTGATGAAATTTCAATTCATAAAATTGACGATGACATAGAAGTTATTATATTTCACGAACATCATCACATAAATTACATATATTTTTACATTAAAATACAAATCATAATACTCAGATAATCAAAGTTCATGCAAACATGATTACCAAAAATTCCATCAATTAAACCTGCTTTGATTTTTTTATTTAGATAAAATTTGATTAATCTTCTGTAATAATGTTTTAATTTACAAATAAGATAATAATTAGAGAATTATGTTTTTTTACATGAAATTATATCTTATTTATATGATTCTGTTAGAGAAATTTATTCAATTCTCTGTCATCAACAATTTCATTACGTGAAATTTGATGAATATTGTATAAGTTTTCAGCTACATGAATGATGTTTTTTCTTCCATTTTTAAACATAAAATTCTATCATTTTTCTGTCAATGTATTTTTAGTACTGTGATATTTAAACTTTTGAACCATAATTTCTTACTTATTTTGTAACGAGAATAATAATTTTATTTTTTTAATATATTCAATTGAATGAATATCTAATGAAATATAAATATATAATAATTATTTATTTAATATATTTATTAAAATTAATAATATAAAATAAAAATTAATAATATTAAAGTAATTGTATTTATATCAAAAATTCTTAATGTGATTGATATATTATTAATAAATCTAGTAAAATATGTAAATAAAATTATTAGACAACTAATTGAAATTAAAATATTATAATTGTTGGTAAATTATTGCTTAAATAAAAGGATATAGGTAATACTAATATTGTCGTTATTATAAATAAAATTACCCCTACTAATATTGGATGTAAATATTTTCTGGGTTTAATCGTTAAAATTATTAATAATGAAATTATAGTAATTAATTTTATTCTAGTAACTAATAAAATTTCTATTGTCATATATATATATATTGAAAAAATAATTTAAATTAAAATCTTAATTTTCGAGACTAATTATATAAACATATAGTTTATTTTTCTGAATTAGTTAATTTTACGATAAAAATTTTTAATTTAATAATTTTATTAATTTTTTTTAACAAAATATGAATAAGAAATTTTTTTACCAGAATAATAGTTTATTATCCTTTAAAATTTGGTTTTAATTTTTATTGTTATCATGAAAAAAATTATAGACAAATAATAATAAAATTTAATTTATTTATTTTCAATACATTTAATATTAATAATAACAATAAATAATAATAATTTAATAATATTATTTGTAATAATTACTATTTTAATAATAATAATAATAATTAAATTTAAATAGTTTAACAAAAACATAATATTGATGATATTAAAAAGATAATTATATATTTTTAAATAATAATATTTTATAAATTATAATTAGTTTTTTTTATATTGAAAATTTAATGTTTTAGTTAAACTATATAAAATGAGGACATGATTATTTTCTACAAATTACAAAACAATTGGAATTATATATTTAGTTTGTGGAACATGGACAGGAAAATTTCGAATAATATTATCTATTATAATATGAATTGAATTAATATCTCCTTCATTATTATTAGGGACCAAAAATTTATATAATACTTTAGTTACATCTCATGTATTATTAATAATTTTTTTTATTATACTTGTAATAGTAGGGGAATTTGGAAATGATTTAATTCCAGTAATATATGGAGCAGTAATATATAGCTGAATAAATAGTATTATTTCATGATTTAAATATAACAGTTTATATTCTTATTTTTATTACTGTATTTTATTTTGCTTTTTTATGTAATTATTAACTATAGTTATTGTAAATATCTTTATAGAGAATTATTAGAATCATTATGATTAGTTATTCGGTTATTGCTTTATTAACATTTCTAACTTTATTAACTTTATTAACCTTTCCTTCTTTATATTTATTTTATATATATATATATGTATATATACAGAAGCAGAAAATCCATCATTTACTGTTAAAGCAATTAGCCATCAATGATATTGAAGTTATAAATATAATGATATTGTTATTAAAGAATTCGACTCTGATATAGTTACTAATTTAGAAAAATAATGAATATTTCGTTCATTAGATATAGATAATTTTATTGTATTATCAATAAAAACAAATATTCGAATTTTAACAACATCAACAGATGTAATTTATAAATTTGAAGTTCCTTCATTAGGCTTAAAAATTGATGCTGTTCCTGGTCAAATCATCAAATAAATTTATGATTCATGACTTGAGGTTTTTTTGGGCAATGTTCAGAAATTTTTACGGTAAACCATAGATTTATACCTATTGATATTGAAGTCATTTTAATAAAATTTTTTTTATCTTTTAAAAATTATTCCTATTAATATATGTAAACCATGAAAACCAGTTGATAAATATAAAATTTACCCATATAATGAATCAGCAATTGTAAATATTTTATTTTGATATACAATAAATTGTAAAATTGAAATATATATAGCTAAAAATAAAATAATAAATTTAATTATAAAATATTAATAAAATAATTAAAACACATAATATCTTAAATATAGAATTGATTTTAAATCAATAATAACAATTACACTTTATTTCAATTAAAATAAAATAATTAACTATTATTATATTAATATTATTATTTCACATAAAAATAAAATTAATAATTTTATTATTTCTAATAAAAACAGAAATATTGAAAAATTAACTATTTTTGAGTGTGGGTATGACCCTTTATCATAATATATTGATACAAATAATTAATTATATATTTAATAATTTAATTATTTAAAACTTCAAATTATAAATTAAAAAACGTATTACAAAATAAATACTGATAATAATTTATAGAAAACTATTTATAACAGATTAATTAATTTCAGCAATTCATAACATTAATAGTATTAATAATATCTATAATGTTGTGGGTTAAATGATTAATCAGATTACTGTTTTGTTTTGAATTTTCTTTATTGCCTTTGATACTTTATTATAACAATGACGACACCTGGAAAATAGTATCCAGGCTCATCGCCGCGTGTAACTCAATAGACGGGTATGAATAACAAATAATATTAATAATATAAATAATATCAAGAATATACATACTATACAAAATATGAATAATATATATAAAAAAGTATAAATATTGCTGTAATAAAATGCATTGACAGAAAAATGATCAAAATTTAGGAACGCAATTGATAAAAACTGCATAAAATTAGAATTAATATAATAGTTAATATCACGATGCTTTCATACTTCTACATGAAATAATAACATTAATATGACCAAATTTAATAAAACAAGCAACTGAATGACTCGAAATCGATTTCATTTTTCTTTAAAATGATTAGTATTAATTGGAAATTATGAAATATCAAGTTTAAGCAGCTATTATAAACAGAAAAAGATTTAATTTCAAGTTAAAAGCAATTCATATGGTAAAAACAATAATATTTGATGTAGTTGATAAGGTCATATAGAAAATAGATGATTTGTCACGTAAATGAGAAAATTATGACAAAAATTATTCATTTTTCGCTTATGTAAAAACAATAATAAAATTTAATTCGATTAACGAAACCAGCAAAACATTATGGTTCAAAAGTTTAAATAGCGCAGAATTAAAAATGCATTCACAGAAAAATAATAGAATTGTATTTTTAAAATTGAATAAAACAACACAAAATTGATAATGATACAAAAATTAATATAAAGAATTTGATCTATTTACATAAAATAAATACATAAATATTACCAAATTATAAAAAACAAGCAACTGCATGTCAAGAAAAGAAATTAGTTTATTATTGAAGCCATTAGCATAACTTGAAAATTACGAAATTTCAAGTTTAAGAAGCTAGTATAAACAGAAAATGATTTAATTTTAAGGTATAAGAAATTCCAAACGCATAACGTAATTATATATGCTGTAACTGAAAATGTCATAAAGAAAATAGAAGAATTGTCACATAAATAAGGAAAATGTGATATAAAATTGTTATATTTTGTCTTATATTTGCTCTTCAATTACATGAGAATTGATATATTCGTTCTTTGACTTTTTTACATCGTGAGTTTTGATGTGCTTCAGTTATTAATTACTTCATTTTTCTTTAAATTCATTATTAATTCTGCGTTATTTAATGATTTGAACCATAATCTTTTGTTGGTTTCGTTAAATGTAGTAAATTTTTTTTTTATTATTATTCATATCGGAAAAATGCATAATTATTGTCATAATTTTCACATTTACGTGACAATTAATCGGTTTTCTTAATGACATATTCAGCTACAAAATGTATTATTGTGTTATCCGTATGGAATTTCTTATGAATTGCCGTTAAATCATATTATATTTATAGTCGCTTAGCTGTAATAAATTTTTAGCTGAAAAATCATTTAATTTCGCGAAACAAGTAATTGCATATGCATAAAATAAAAACAATTTATTAAAGTAAAAATGTCATAAAACAAAAAGATCTAATATAATGTAATTCAAAAAAATATAACACAAAATCGTTCATTTATCCCTTGTGAAAAAATACAAAAAGAAAATTTATTGGTGTACAAAACAGGGTATACATTATGGTAAAACAGTTTAAATATCGTAGTACGAAATTGCTAGACCAATGATCTAACTTTAACTAAAACTTTAATGAAAGCAGCAGAAAATTGGAATTCATATGTTAATTAATATAACAAGATTGATATAATTTACATGATAGAAAAACTTAAATATTTTATTTCGAAAAATAAGCAACATTATCAAGAGGTATTGTTCTATTTTTATGTTGAAGAATGTAACCAACAATCAAAAATTTGAAAATCCAATTTTCAGAAAATATTTTAAGATGAAATATATTTAATTTCTTGATACAAGTAATTGTAAATGCATAAAACAAGAATATTTTTTTTAAGTTAAAAATTCATGAAACAAATAAATCAATTTGCATGTAATTAAATTAAATATAACATAAATAATTAGAATAATGTATTAAACATAATTATACATGATAAAAAAAACTTAAACATCGTTTAATTTCGAATAACAAGAAAAGAATTACGAGGTATTGTTCTACTTTTGCGTTGAAGACATAGCCTATAATCAAAATTATGAATATAAAAGTTTTAGAAAATATTATCAGCTGAAAATTACTTAATTTCGTGATACATGAAATTGCAAAATCATAAAACAAAAATATTTCTTTGAAGTAAAAAAATCATAAAACGAATAGATCAATTATCAAATGAATCAAAATACAAAATATAAATTTTTCGTTTTAACGTGGAATTGTTTAAAATTGTTGTTTTTTAAAATTTAAAATTGTTTAATATTGTTTAAAACTTTAAATATCGCAGTAGGAAATTGATATGTAAATTATCTAATTTTAACTAAAAAATGAATGAAATCAGTATAAAATTAGAGTTAATGTTATAATTAAAAAAAATTATATAATAGAATAATTTAAAAATCGAATTTCGAAAATCAAACAACAGAATCACGAGGTATTGTTCTATTTTTGCGTTAAAGACAGTAGCCTACAATGAAAAATATGAAAATACAAGTTTCAGAAAATATTGTAAACCGAAGTTATTCAATTTCCTGATACAAGTATTTGCAAATCTATAAAACAACTATATTAATTCTCATTTATTTGAAGAAAATATAAAACAAATAATTAGAATAAAATCATTTAATTTCGTGATGCAAGGAATTCAAAATTCATAAAACAAAAATATTTCTTTTAAGAAAAAAATCATAGAACGAATAGATCAAATGTCATGTAAGTGTAGTACATATGATACAAAATCGTTCGTTTTTGTTTTGAGAAAAAACACTAAAAAAATTACTTCGTTTTATAAAACATGGAATACATTTTTGTTCAAAAGTTTAAATAGTACGAAATTGAGAGATAAATGTTCTAATTTTAAGAAAAAAATCGACAAAAACAATATAAAATCGAAGCTAATATCATATTTAATATAACAATATCATTTATAACATTGACACAATTCATCTATTTTCTATATCATATTTCAAACTACAACATATATTATAGTATTCGTCGATTAGAATTTCTTATACCTTGAAATTAAATTATTTTCAGTTGCTTGTTTTTTTTAAATTTGGTATTATTTATAATTTTATTTCACGTATAAGTAGACGAAGTTCGTTATATTAATGAATACGTTTCTCGTTCAATTTATTATTAATTATGTGTTTTTTTAAATTATTGAAGGATAATTGAAGGATAATAATATTCCTTTTTTGTAAAATGGAGTAACTATTTTTTAGAGTCTTTTCATGAAGTGAATTATATGAATGTTTATATGAATATTTTATATCATATTTTCCTCATTTACGATACAATTCTTCAGTTTCCCTTATAACATTTTCAGCTACGAAATTGATAGATAAACGATCAAATTTTAAAAAAGGATCAACGAAAAAAGCATAAAATTGGAATCAATATCACAATTAATATAACAAAATTAATATAATTTACATGATAGAAGAACGGTACTGTTTTAAGTAGGCTACTGTCTTTAAAGGAAAACCAGAAAAATACCACGAGATTTTGTTGCTTGATTTTAGAAGTTTGATTTTCTATCATGTAAATTACAACAATTTTGTAATATTAAGTATGATATTACCGCAAATTTTTCACTATTTTCATCGATTTTTTAGATAAAATTAGATAATTTATCTATCAATTTCGTACTGCGATATATAAACATATGAACAATATTGTATTCCATGTTTTCAAAGTGAAGTAATTTTTTTTAGTGTTCTTTCTCAAGGGAAAACAAACGATTTCTTACTATAATTACTTGAATTACATGACAAATGATCTATTTGTTGTATGATTCAATTAATTAAATGAAATATTTTTCTTGTTGGGATTTGCAATTACTTGTCTCAGATATTTGATTTTTAAGATTTTCGATCATTTGAATTATATTCATTTCGTTATATTAATTATGATAATAACTGCAATTTTATACTGTTTTCATCCATCTTTTAAACATAAACAGATAATTTATGTAACAAATTCGTAATGCGATCTTTATAATTTGAACAATAATGTTTCCATGTTTTGTAAAGCGAAGTAATTTTCTTCATTGTTTTTTGTCAAGAGCAAAACATACGATTTTTTTACTATATTTACTTAAATTAGATGACAATTGATCTATTTGTTGTATGATTCATTTAGTTAATTAGAATATTTTTCATCTATGGATTTGCAATTATCTATATCAGAATTTTGAATTTTAAGATCGTCTATCACTTAAAATATATTAATCTTGTTATATTAATTAATATTACCTCGCATTTAATAAAGTTTCCACTGATTTTTTATTTATAATTAGATAATTTATCTATCAATTTCATACTGCAATACTCAATCATTTGAACAGTAATGTACTCCATGATTTGCAAGGCGTAGTATTATTTTTAGTGTTTTTTTGTAAATATTAAAACTTGTGATACAAGATGATTCGATGTTGGTAAATTTATACACATTAGTGGGGAATAATTTCTATATTGATAAATATATTAAATTTAATAATCATTGAAGAGTATATTATAAAATAGTGAAATTAGATGATTAGATATAAATAAATTTATAGAAATTATTGGGACAATTTATATCATGATAAACATATTTCATTATTAATATAATGAAGTTTAAAGAATATATTATACATTAGATGAATAGATATAGATAAATTTATAGAAATGTTTGGGTCAATTTACATCATGATAAATATATGTAATTTAATTATCTAATAAATTTTAATGAATATATTATAAAGTAGATGATCAGGCAAACAAAAATTTATAAACATCATTCCGGTGTAATTTATATGATGAGAAATATATTCAATTTAATAATTTAATAAAGATTAAGGAATATATAATCGAATCGATAATTAGATATAGGAACATTTATAGAAATTATTGAGGTAATTTATATAATGATAAATATATTTCATTCGATAATTTAATTCCGTTTAAAGAATATATTATCAATTAGATGATTCGATATATATCAATTTATAGAAATTTTTTGTGTAATTTATAAAATGATTAATATATATTCAACTTATTACTTTTTTAAGAATATAATATAAATAAGTGAAAATAGATGATTAGATAAAGGTGAATTTGTAGAAAATGATAGAGGTAATTTATATGATCATTCTATATTTAATTTAATACATTATTACTGTATAAAGAATATATTATAAATTAGTCAAATTAGATGTTTAGATACAGTTAAATTTATAGAAATTATTAGAGGAAATTTATATTATGATTGATTGTTAATTCAATACATTATTAATGTTTAAAGAATATATTATAAATTGGTGAAATTAGATTCTTAGATACAGTTAGATTTATGGAAATTATTAGAGGTAATTTATATTATGAGTGTATATTTAGTTCAATACATTATTAATGTTTAAAGAATATATTATAAATTGGTGAAATTAGATTCTTAGATACAGTTAGATTTATGGAAATTATTAGAGGTAATTTATATTATGAGTGTATATTTAGTTCAATACATTATTAATGTTTAAAGAATTTATTATAATTTGGTGAAATTAGATGCTTAGATACAGTTGAATCTATAGAAATTATTAGAGGTAATTTATATTATGATTGATTGTTAATTCAATACATTATTAATGTTTAAAGAATATATTAAAAATTGGTGAAATTAGATGCTTAGATACAGTTAAATTTAAGGAAATATTAGATGTAATTTACATCATGATTGAATATTTAATTTAATACATTATTAATGTTTAAAGAATATATTATAAATTGTTGAAATTAGTTGCTTAGATACAGTTGAATCAATAGAAATGATTAGAGGTAATTTATATTATGATTGTATATTTAGTTCAATACATTATTAATGTTTAAAGAATATATTATAAATTGGTGAAATTAGATGCTTAGATACAGTTAGATTTATAGAAATTATTAGAGGTAATTTATATTATGAGTGTATATTTAGTTCAATACATTATTAATGTTTAAAGAATTTATTATAAATTGGTGAAATTAGATGCTTAGATACAGTTAAATTTATAGAAATTATTAGAGGTAATTTATATTATGATTGATTGTTAATTCAATACATTATTAATGTTTAAAGAATATATTATAAATTGGTGAAATTAGATGCTTAGATACAGTTAAATTTAAGGAAATATTAGATGTAATTTACATCATGATTGAATATTTAATTTAATACATTATTAATGTTTAAAGAATATATTATAAATTGGTGAAATTAGTTGATTAGATACAGTTGAATCAATAGAAATGATTAGAGGTAATTTATATTATGATTGTATATTTAGTTCAATACATTATTAATGTTTAAAGAATATATTATAAATTGGTGAAATTAGATGCTTAGATACAGTTAGATTTATAGAAATTATTAGAGGTAATTTATATTATGAGTGTATATTTAGTTCAATACATTATTAATGTTTAAAGAATATATTATAAATTGGTGAAATTAGATGCTTAGATACAGTTAAATTTATGGAAATATTAGATGTAATTTACATCATGATTGAATATTTAATTTAATACATTATTAATGTTTAAAGAATATATTATAAATTGGTGAAATTAGATGCTTAGATACAGTTAGATTTATAGAAATTACTAGAGGTAATTTATATCATGATTGATTATTTAATTCAATACATTATTAATGTTTATAGCATATATTATAAATTAGTGAAATTAGATGCTTAGATACAGTTAAATTTATAGAATGTATTAGAGGTAATTTATATTATGATTATATATTTAGCTCAGTACATTATTAATGTTTAAGGAATATATTATAAATTAGTGCAATTACATGCTTAGATACAGTTAAATTTATAGAAATTATTAGAGGTAATTTATATTATGATTGATTGTTAATTCAATACATTATTAATGTTTAAAGAATATATTATAAATTGGTGAAATTAGATGCTTAGATACAGTTAAATTTAAGGAAATATTAGATGTAATTTACATCATGATTGAATATTTAGTTCAATACATTATTAATGTTTAAAAAATATATTATAAATTAGTGAAATTAGATGTTTAGATACAGTTAAATTTATAGAAATTCTTAGAGGTGATTTATATTATGATTGAACATTTAATTTAATCCATTATTAATGTTTAAATATATATTATAAATTGGTGAAATTAGATGCTTCGATACAGTTACATTTATAGAAATTACTAGAGGTAATTTATATTATGATTGTATATTTAGTTCAATAAATTATTAATGTTTAATGAATATATTATAAATTAGTGAGATTAGATGTTTAGATACAGTTAAGATTATAAAAATTATTAGAGCTAATTAATATCATGATTGATTATTTAATTCAATACATTATTAATGTTTAAAGAATATATTATAAATTGGTGAAATTAGATGCTTAGGTACAGTTAGATTTATAGAAATTATTAGAGGTAATTTATGTCATGATTGTATATATAGCTCAATACATTATTAATGTTTAAAGAATATATTAAAAATTGGTGAAATTAGATGCTTAGATACAGTTAAATTTATGGAAATATTAGATGTAATTTACATCATGATTGAATATTTAGTGCAATACATTATTAATGTTTAAAAAATATATTATAAATTAGTGAAATTAGATGTTTAGATACAGTTAAATTTATAGAAATTCTTAGAGGTGATTTATATTATGATTGAATATTTAATTTAATCCATTATTAATGTTTAAATATATATTATAAATTGGTGAAATTAGATGCTTATATACAGTTAAATTTATAGAAATTACTAGAGGTAATTTATATTATGATTGTATATTTAGTTCAATACATTATTAATGTTTAATGAATATATTATAAATTAGTGAGATTAGATGTTTAGATACAGTTAAGATTATAAAAATTATTAGAGGTAATTTATATTATGATTGAATATTTAATTCAATACATTATTAATGTTTAAAGAATATATTTATAAATTGGTGAAATTAGATGCTTAGGTACAGTTAGATTTATAGAAATTATTAGAGGTAATTTATGTCATGATTGTATATATAGCTCAATACATTATTAATGTTTAAAGAATATATTATAAATTGGTGAAATTAGATTCTTAGATACAGTTAAATTTATGGAAATATTAGATGTAATTTACATCATGATTGAATATTTAGTTTAATACATTATTAATGTTTAAATAATGTATTATAAATTTGATTAGACATTCATGATTGAATATTTAATTCATTACATTAATTATGTTTAAAGAATATTTTATAAATTTTATGAAATTAGATGCTTAGATACAGTTGAATCTATAGAAATTATTAGAGGTAATTTATATTATGATTGATTGTTAATTCAATACATTATTAATGTTTAAAGAATATATTATAAATTGGTGAAATTAGATGCTTAGATACAGTTAAATTTATGGAAATATTAGATGTAATTTACATCATGATTGAATATTTAGTTTAATACATTATTAATGTTTAAATATATATTATAAATTGGTGAAATTAGATGCTTAGATACAGTTAAATATATAGAAATTATTAGAGGTAATTTGCATCATGATTGAATATTTAATTCATTACATTAATTATGTTTAAAGAATATTTTATAAATTTTATGAAATTAGATGCTTAGATACAGTTAAATTTATAGAAATTATTAGAGGTAATTTATATTATGATTGATTGTTAATTCAATACATTATTAATGTTTAAAGAATATATTATAAATTGGTGAAATTAGATGCTTAGATACAGTTAAATTTAAGGAAATATTAGATGTAATTTACATCATGATTGAATATTTAATTTAATACATTATTAATGTTTAAAGAATATATTATAAATTGGTGAAATTAGTTGCTTAGATACAGTTGAATCTATAGAAATGATTAGAGGTAATTTATATTATGATTGTATATTTAGTTCAATACATTATTAATGTTTAAAGAATATATTATAAATTGGTGAAATTAGATGCTTAGATACAGTTAGATTTATAGAAATTATTAGAGGTAATTTATATTATGATTGTATATTTAGTTCAATACATTATTAATGTTTAAAGAATATATTATAAATTGGTGAAATTAGATGCTTAGATACAGTTAAATTTATGGAAATATTAGATGTAATTTACATCATGATTGAATATTTAGTTTAATACATTATTAATGTTTAAATATATATTATAAATTGGTGAAATTAGATGCTTAGATACAGTTAAATATATAGAAATTATTAAAGGTAATTTGCATCATGATTGAATATTTAATTCAATATATTAATTATGTTTAACAGATTTATTATAAATTGGTGAAATTAGATGATAAGATACAGTTAAATTTATAGAGATTACTAGAGGTAATTTATATCATCATTGAATATTCAATTCAATACATTATTAATGTTTAAAGAATATTTTATAAATTTTATGAAATTAGATGCTTAGATACAGTTAAATTTATAGAAATTATTACAGGAAATTTAAATCATGATTGAATATTTAATTGAATACATTATTAATGTTTAAAGAATATATTATAAATTTATGAAATTAGTTGCTTAGATACAGTTGAATCAATAGAAATGATTAGAGGTAATTTATATTATGATTGTATATTTAATTCAATACATTATTAATGTTTAAAGAATATATTAAAAATTGGTGAAATTAGATGCTTAGATACAGTTAAATTTATGGAAATATTAGATGTAATTTACATCATGATTGAATATTTAGTTCAATACATTATTAATGTTTAAAAAATATATTATAAATTAGTGAAATTAGATGTTTAGATACAGTTAAATTTATAGAAATTCTTAGTGGTGATTTATATTATGATTGAATATTTAATTTAATCCATTATTAATGTTTAAATATATATTATAAATTGGTGAAATTAGATGCTTAGATACAGTTAAATTTATAGAAATTACTAGAGGTAATTTATATTATGATTGTATATTTAGTTCAATACATTATTAATGTTTAATGAATATATTATAAATTAGTGAGATTAGATGTTTAGATACAGTTAAGATTATAAAAATTATTAGAGGTAATTTATATTATGATTGAATATTTAATTCAATACATTATTAATGTATAAAGAATATATTATAAATTAGTGAAATTAGATGTTTAGATACAGTTAAATTTATAGAAATTATTAGAGGAAATTTATATCATGATTGAATATTTAATTGAATACATTATTAATGTTTAATGAATATATTATAAATTAGTGAAATTAGATGTTTAGATACAGTTAAATTTATAAAAATTATTAGAGCTAATTAATATCATGATTGATTATTTAATTCAATACATTATTAATGTTTAAAGAATATATTA